>JAEMWC010000104.1:952500-1002500 GCA_016490735.1 Pachyseris speciosa | reverse complement strand
ACGAGGTTTGTATGTAAAAGGTAAAGATCTAACAAGATCTGTAACTGGAATAACAGCAATTGTAGATGTACTATGTCCATCGACGATGCTATCTATCACCTTATCACAATTAATATAAATTTCGTCTACTCCGCGTGTTATATCGGGTAAATTTGTTCCATACTCTGTTTGATTGACTATTTTTGACTCAAACCCGATAAGTTTTCTGAATCAAAAATTTCCTAGATCCACTTGATAATTTTTATTAAGTTCAATCAAAATACGATATGTTGATAAAATGAAAAACATATTAACACCGTACTTCTTTTTAGCATCATCAGGATCATCAACAACTAAATGTTTATTTTTTCTCATATACTCATGGATGTAACTATTGATATCATCATATGAGTACATGCCATCAACAAAGGTAATTGTTTCCCAATTTGAACCCTTGTTGTAACTGTATTTAATTTGATTATTCCCATAAGATTGTCTGATATTATACCAACTGTATGTCATATTGATAGTCTTTACAGCGATTTCATATTTCATATCATTCGATAATATGAGAGGAGTATTAAATCTTTTTGTAAAATCATGACTTTGACTGACACTAATTTTGTCTCTGTTTTTACTGTTGAATCGTAATGAAATTTCTGTCATATACTATTAGAGTAGATATTTAGTTATTATTTTATTAAGCTCTTCATTATCAATGATATTCAATCTTTTTAATACGTGCAAAATCTTCACAAACTCAACTCTGACACCTGTACTATTATTACCGGCAAAAATAGACCCTCCAAGTAACTGGAGACGTGAAAGCAATTCACCAATATCATTATAGTAGACGTCACCTGCACCACATCGTCTTTTTCTCATACCTTTACCAAGAGTTTTTGAGCCTTCTTCAATAAGATCAATTCTTTTTCGATACTTTTGTAATGTTTTGATGTCTTGTGTTAATTCATATACTTCTTCTTTATTTTTATCTCTCAATTTTTTTCTACTTGATAGTTGACCTTTTTGACGTCCAAGATCTTTGGTTAACTTACTGATTTTTGCTTCATAGTCATTAATATTAATTGTTCCAACCATTTGCATATCTAAAAGTTTTGATGGGGGTACTAAGTTGTATTTTATTAATGTTTGCAATTCATCTGGTGTAAAACCCTTATCGATATCTGCCTAATAAGGCGACTTTTTATCGATATCAGCCATCATTTTCGGTTCGTAGTCAATTGGTAATTTTGTTGTTTCCGTATGTTCCGATGCAGGTAATGTGTTTGAAAGCATAATATCTTCAAATCCACTGGTCAATGCTTTTTGATTCTTTTTCAACTGTTCAATAACTTTATCCTGTTTATCGTCAATAGTTTTTTTAACCTTCATCTGAGCATCAATAGAAGGTTTTAATAATTCCGATGTTGTATCATATGCATCCTGTTTTGCGTTTTCAAAGGTCGATAACCTCACGAACTTCTCTCGTCTTATTTCCAGCTTCAATTCCACTTTGAAGAAGCCTTTTTATTCGTTCAATATCCATATACAATTGCGTTAGACTAATCTAAACTATTACTATATGGAAACACCAAACTATGACATTTTTCAGGATTCAAACAAGTCTTTTAGACAGTTATATCCGTATATGCCGAAAGATACATTTAGAATGCTATTAGCCGGTGGATCAGGATCAGGAAAGACTACACTTTTTTTACACTTAATTATGCAACCTTTGTGTATTACGATCAAATTCACCTTTATGCAAAAAATTTAGATCAAGATAAGTATCAATATTTACGGCAAGAAATGGATAAAATAAGCAAACAAGTCGGTTATCCCGTCTTAATATGTTCTCAAGATGAAATTTTACTGGTTGAACAACTTCAAGACACAGATTTGCAGCGGTTGGTTGTGTTTGATGATTTTGTAACTGAAACCGATAAAAAGAAAAGAGATAAAATCATAAGTTATTTTATACAGGGCAGGCACAAAAATTGTAGCTGTATATACCTTAGTCAAAGTTTTTATGGCTGTGATAAATCTATACGTTTAAATTGCAGTCATTTTGCTCTATACGACTTCCCATCATCAAAAGAAAGAAACTTGATCTCCCAAGAACTCGGAATCGATAAGCAAACGTATATTGAATCAACTAAAAAACCATATTCTTTCTGTTATGTTGACAAACCAATGAAAACAGTGAAGAGAAACTTTTATGGTAATATCTAATCTAATAGTATATGGGTATATTCAACTTTTTACCAGATGATCATATTGGTCATATAAAAACAAATTCGGGAAAAAGAGGTCCTCCAGGCGTAGGATTCAAATTGACCGATGATAATAATTATGATATTCAGAACAAAAGATTGACAAACGTAGGTGCACCGATAGATAAAAATGATAGTGCAACACGAAAATATGTGAATGACGCTATTTTATCAACTGAAGGAGCCCAGATTAATCCATTTGCATTCCTTCTTCAAGATATATCAAAAACATCTGTAACACAAAATGCAAATAATCTTCAATTAGAAGACTTCAATAAAATTCCATATAAGATCAACAAAAAATCATTATCTTTTATAATTCCAGATGAAAGCATTACATCTGATTTTGTGTTCAATGTATCACAATTGGAAGTTTCAAAGTACACTTTTGTGGTTGAATTTTATACAGAAAATAATCCAGGTCAGGCAACAATTGAACTTGAAATGGGAACATCAAATTTACATATAAGAAGAAGCCCAATACAAAGAGCATTTTCAAAGACACATGTAGTTGATGGTTATCTTAAGAAAATATTCTTCATTGAAAAGACAAGTCAAGCAACCTCAACGATTAAATTAATAGTTATTACACCAAATGTATTAAATAATGTAAAACATCACATTATAGTATATGGTGTTTTTGGGTATCATAATATCATTTTATCACATGTTCATGATCCCGTTAACGGGGGTAAAAACGGCAATGTAATTTTTACAAGGAATAGTGACATGGAAAATTCTCATAAAATTATTAACGTTCCAAATTCAACAGAATTGCGTGATATCGCAACAAAGGAATATGTCGATCATAATGTATCAGGAGGTCAACATTTAGCTTTTGTGAAAAAGGACGGAAGTGTTCCAATGACCGGAAATTTAGATATGAGAGAAAATCTGATCGTTCGAATGGGTTATGCGAAACACGATCTCGATGGTGTAAATAAATCTCAGCTTGATTCCTCAATTGCAAGTTGTCTAGTGCGCGACGGATCACAACCCGCACTTGGAAATTTATCAATGGCCGGATATGAAATCGAGGACTTGAAAGACATTGATAATAATACACCGGCTGAAAATGCTGTTAATAAAAAATATGTGGACCAAGGTTTGCGAACCAAACTCGATACGATTGCTCAAAAAGACTTGAATATGAACAACTTTGCCATTTTTGGTGTGGCTCCACCTGTGAATTTAGATGATTGTGTTTCAAAAAGATATACTGATGAATATTTTCTTCGATGAGATGGTTCGACAACGATGTTTGGCGATCTGTTAATGAATGGGAATATAGTGACAAATGTTGGAGACGTAGTGAATAAGGGCGATGCGGTGAATTTCAGAGTTTTGAATCGTGCTTCTCAAACCATTCGAGCGGAAACCTTATTATTAGACGGAACAAACGCGATGACATCAAATTTAAATCTTAATCAAAATAAAATCATTAACTTAAAAGAAGGAACAAATAAAACCGATGCCGTAAATTTAGATCAATTAGAAAAAAGTCATATTTCATCTGCTTCTCATCCAAAGAATGCTTTCAAATATTTGATGAAAGATATCGATGAAGTTAGTACTGAATATGGCTTGAAAGTTAATGGATATATTAATTTACCTCGTTCACCACATATAATTTCAAAAAAGTCATTGATGTTGACTTGAATAAAGAAGCTAATCATTAATTTAGAGCTAGAATTGGATTTAATATGTATACAATAAAAGATGGAAAATACACTTTTATCCTTGAATGGCTATTTCCTGATTATAAAGGAATGAATCTTAGTAGTGTAACATTCAGTGCAACTGGTGGAATTACAATTCATAGAACTGTAGGGAGAAAATTTGATAACAGAAACGAAGATCATTCAAGATATTTGCTATGGATTGAAAAACCTTCAGTAAGTTCACCGCCTGAATATTTATATTGTACAATACATATTAATGCTAACTCAACATATCCCAACAAGTACAAAGTTCCTTGTGTTGTATATGGTATTGATGGTGAAGCTGTAAATGTACCATCTAGTGTTTACGACTTTGTTGAAGTTTATAAAATTGTAAATGAAAAAATACAATTACAAACTGAATTAGATTTGAATGGACATGCTTTGATAAATGAATCAAAAATCTTGTTTGATGGTAAAACGGTGAATTAACAATGCTAAATGATATTAATATGAACACGTTTCTAATAAAAGAGGCTAAACTTGGTGGTGATTTAAATCTAAATGGCTATAGAATTCATAATAATAGTATAAATCTCTTTCGTTCTCGCGTTACAGGCGTAATTATGGAAACAGCTCTCGATCTAGGTGGTTTTTCTCTTTACCAGCCGAAATTAGAGGGCGATTTAGATTTGAATGGGAATGGAATAATTGGTCAAATACAATATTTAAACTGCTTTGTTAAAGCCAATCAAGGGCATAATAAGAATACTTTGAAGCCTGTATTAATTAATGGCGCTGAATATTTAGTTATTCATAATAATAACTTTTATATTAAGAAAATGTATATTACACAAAGAACAAAACCCGGAATATTATACTTCAAGAAAAAAATGAAGGCGCTGGATTATTACCATTTCCAGCGACTATTTTTGAACGCAGACAATCTTCTATAAGTAGAAACATCACAACGGTTAACGTCAACAAATCATTAACAAGAGGCCATTTAACAATTGACTATTCACACCCGAATGATAAAGCATTTGACATCACATTTACATTACAAGTAGTCATGAATTAATATAAATAACTATTATATGATACAAGATATAATCATATACGTGAGCCAACTATTTAATGAAACCAAAAAACAACATATTCACATTGATGACACAATATTAAAATCATGCTTGGTATACCAATATTTGTATTTCAAACATTTTTAAAAAATACTTTCAATTAACAATATTTTGTATATACACAATGATTTAGGACTTTTAGGACCAGGAAATGGCTGCATTACAAGGTTATTTGAAAGAACACTTGGTTGGATTCATATATTACACTCACATAGTATTCTCCACGATGCTTTTCGAAGATTCTATAATCGTTATTTATTAAATAGGGGATACACTAACGTGATTCCAGAGAATATTTCACCGGAATTTATGAAAAGATCTCCATTATGTGGTCAGATAACAGGATTAATTTACTGTATTTGTAAAAGAATTATAATCTAAAATAATATTATATAACAAAACAACGTACAAGCATTTTTGGTTTTAACCATATCTCAGTAAGACTTTCAAAAGAAAAAGTTGACGAATTAAAGTTTTATTATCAATCATATCATCGCAAATGTTGGGCATTCAAACAAGCAATAAAGAGATCCAAAAAATGGAAAATAGCAGGAAATTCACTTAGTGTTTTAATCGCTTCTGGACGTCTTGTTTCAGCCATTGCTACTTCAGGGATTAGTCTAGTTGCAATAAGTACAACACATTACTCATTCAGTGTTGGATGAAACATAAAAATCTGGATTTAAAAATACAACAATACATATATGCTTTCCAAACATATCAGCATCTCTTAAACAACATAAAAAACCTTTAGCGTTCTGGCGACTATGATCCTAATTTATATATGACGATGACGCAAACAGACGATTTCATTACTGATAATAGTCCGATAATTGATAAATGGTTACATAAATACGACAAATACTTTACTGAAGAAATTCCTAAATAATCATTTTCTATATTCAATAATATCCTTAATTTCCTTTCTTTTTTCATTAAGAATAAGTTTCCAATAATTTTTATATTCCCGGATCGTTTTCTTATTCTTTTTTATTTCAAAATCTTCATTATAATTCATCAAGTTTACTATTTTTTTTTATAATGAATTCAATATTTATCATTCTTTTACGTTTATTATTTATAATTGACAGAACGATTTAAATTTGTTGGAATATTTTTTCAATGGCAACAATGTCATTACAATTAATATGTATATTGTATTTTTTCATTAAATCTAAAATTTTACTGTTAATATAATACTTGCGGTGGTAAATACTTTTACGTTTGAATTTGTGCTTGTTATAATGAAAATCAATATATTCAGAAACAGTTTCGCATCCATGAACTTTTCCACAATTTGAACAAATTACATTACAATTATCTTTTATAATATTCTTTTCATCACAACACTGTTCTTCTTTAATGCTATTATGTTCCGCTATTTCTTCCTGGCAAAATGGACAGCTAATAAATTCATATTCTTCATCATTTTTTAAATAATCATGAATATCACAATTACATGTTTTATCATCTGCAATTATCATAATATATTTCTGACCTTTCATATGATAACTATATATATTATTTTTACCGAGAACCATCTGGCGCGACTCAGTCTTATTTTCTTTTTGGCGATTAATCTGATTAACATTTTTCATATTTTTCATTCTGTACAATTTATATAAGTCATTTGTCTTTAAGTCATTTTGACTTTGGCCTTTTCCAAGGGCCTGGGATCCTACAATTTTTCCCATATTATTATAAAGTGTTATTTCTTTAAGTGTCTTCATCTATATTATTAAAATAGAAAATAAAATTTGAAAGTGCGTTTAAAATGATATTGAAAATGTTAATTGGGTAATAAGTATTGTTTTTAAACGTTACTCGGTGAATACTGTTGATTAATACCCTTTATTGCTAAAACTATTGAAAATAGCCGTTTCTCAGGGAATACGGTTTAAATAACAAACTTTAGCATAAACTTTTTAAGTAAATTTTACTTTAAGAATTTATAATTGGTTAGAAATAATCATACGACCGTCACATGATCTGAAACAATAACTATTAGCGATGACTCATTTAACAGGGGGTTTCCCTGTTTTTCCGAGAATGTCACGCTTGGTGATTTTTCCGAGAAAGTCACGCATTTTAAAAAATATATAGATTGCCAAAATTTGGATTAACCAGCAGCCGCAGAATAACCCAAGTAGATTAAAAAACGAATTTAAAATTGGATTTTAAATCAAATGTAAAAATTATAAAAATGCGCTAGCTCACCCAACACCTTAACTACTCACCAATAGTGTAGCTCCAGCTTCCGTATATAAACCATGCACAACCCAAAATTCCTCGATCCTTTCTGAATAGTCGAGAATGAGGCGAAAATTCGTCTCGTTTTTATTTTTGTTGTTGTTGTTGTTGTTATTTTTGTTCTTGGTTTTTGTTCCAGACAGTCTTGCCGCGCCGTTCGTTCCGAAAGCGAATATGTAAACATTACTTACATTTTTTCCAATTTCTTGGAAATCAGTCACCCAGTTTTGTGAAAACCCGTTTGGAGAAATTACTTCATAAACTGCCAGGAAAGACTGGTCGATTGGCAACCCCGTTGTGCCGCGCATTGCAAGGTTATCCAAACAAACGAAGATTAAGGTGCCTCCTATCAAACTTACAAATGATTAGTATGCTATGGTTATGCGTTACCCAGCTCTGCCTTGGATCTTTAAATGCCGCGATCAGAATTTAGTTTAACGCTTGTTTCATGGCTGGTAGGATTCGGAGAATTAAGTCAAACTATGGTTTACTGCCTTGCTCTTTATAGTTTCTATTTAAACAATAGAGTGTTTCTGTCGAGGAACTATCGGCTGATAGTTGCCCCGCGGAAATTTGATGTTCTTAAAACAAATATTTGCCCGAGAAGCGAAGCTTCGAGGGCAAATATGCTAGTTTTAAGAACATCAAATTTCCAAGGGGCAACTATCAGACCGATAGTCCCGAGACATAAATACTCTATTGTTTTTGTTGTTGACCACTAAATTTTCTTCCGCGCGCCACTTCAAAAAAACAACGCGCCACTTGAAAAACAAAAACTTTTTTCACGGACGACTAATATCCATCCGGGTATTTTCCTCGGACGGGCACTATGGGCTGATAGTGTCTCTCCGCGGATTAACACTATCGCGTCACGTGATCAGTTTAAACCAATAAGAATCGGAGAAAATTTAGTGGTGAACTATAATTCAAGATAGAGTGCATGCGAAATCACAATATTATGTCTTCAAATTGCAGATAAATGGCCGACAGACCTTAAATGAAAACATTGCTGACAATGGAGGGATAAAGCTGGCCTACGATGTGAGCTGGAGCTATCCTCTATCACTATATTTATGATTTGGTGAAATACTTCCTATCGAACACCATAGTTCGTGATCTGGCAGACTTAAAATATCATCTTTTTTTTCAACATTTGCCCAACAAGCTATCCCGTGGACATACATGTTCCGTAGTGTCCCTAGCACTAACAATTTCAAATTTTGAACATCCGTCTTCATTTTAGGCATACCAGTCTTGGCTGGACGACCATGAAAAAGAAGCACAGTTACCTGATCTTGGTTTGAGCGTCGATCAGCTTTTCTTTATAGGATTTGCCACGGTGGGTTTTGCTCAAGACTAGATCATCTTTCATAATTAAAGAAAAAAGGGACGTTGCGGTGTGAAAAAAAAGGCACAGTGTTTTCGCCATTCTCTGTTTTCAACCACCCGCTGCATGGAGCAAAAATTACTCCCAAAAATATGCGCCCTTCCTATCGATCGTTATGTAGTAATGAAATTTGTTTTATTTGCTTTAAAATCTTCTTTTAAGGCTGGCATTGTAGTTGGGTCACTTGATTAAGCGTATTGATCGTTGGGTGACGCCTTAACAACGCTGGACGTCCATGAACTGTCCCCAGCATTAGAAAGCTTTAGCTGAAACGCATTTTCAAGGCATTTTCAAGCTGCATTACGTTTGTCGTGAGAGTTTTCTTTCTTTGTTTTTAGCCATGGTGCAGTGTCTACAAAAAGGAAGCTGCTCTATTTCAGTTAAAAACTGACGCACATTCTTATAATAAGTACAGGTAAATATGATCGTTGAAATCCAAAACATGATGCTTAGTATGTTAATTATTTTCATGCATTCATTCATTGATTTTTACTCATTCATATGTTTTTTTAAATTATTATTTGGTTACTAGTTTCATTTATACGAAGTTAAAGATACTTAAATTCAATTGAACTATCTAAGTATAACAGTGCGCTTAATAATCTGGGGCCCGGTGAGTTCAATGTAAAGATTACTTAGAATATCAATCACAACTTTTTCAGTATAATTTTTTTAGGTCGTGGGGGTTTCCATCACCATGAATGAATAAAATTATTCCATGACATTAATTTATTTTCGGAATTTTTAATACTGAAATAGTTTGTTTTAGGAAGTAACTTGAGTAGTAACGGGCTTTAAACTTGGCTCAGTGATGGTGTCAGCTATTCCCTTAGATTGTTTCACCAAGAGTTATAAGTCAGGATACCTTATTATAATAATAAATAAGTCATTGTTATATCCCAATTATTTGCAGGATTATAGGTTCGCTGTCCAACTTTCCGAGGTTTTCGAAGGCCTTTAGCTGCTCGAAAGGGAGTAAAATGAATCCTGAGAAAAAGTGTACTGTGTGGTAATCTTTGCATCCAGAACGCGTCCAACTCCGTCACGTTATGCGCAATCAACGTTGTTGCTGTAGTTTACATTTTCACCCAGCTTTTCAAGTTTAAAATGATAGAATAGTGCCTGAGCATTTCAAAGGGAATAGGAATTTATAAGCCAGTAATTAATAAGAACTACTGTGTAGAAATAATTCATACGACGTAGTAATTCCTGGAAGGTAGCTTTAGTACAATTGTAAGCAAAGGGATATTTTGTTGCATTAAAAGTTTTGAAAGTAGTTTAATTCATAGCCATGTATGATGTAGCTATTTCTTCTTTATTTCTTATTGAAGATTAAAGGTGTTTTTCCAAGTAATAGAAACTTTTCCGTTTACTGTTACTATTTTGTCATGGGGTTGTCATAGTTTGCAGATGCCATTCTGTGCTTAGAGCAGGGCCGTACATAGCGGGGGGGGGGGGGGGCAGGGGGGACAGTTGCCCCCGCCAGGAAAACTAAATGATTTTTTTTTTCTAACATAGTGTTTGATTTTGCTGGGCTATTTCTTGTAGCTATATTGGTCCGAAATCTCAAGAACTGACTGAAAAATCTTCCTTCAATGTAAATTCCAAATAATTATTTTTGAAAATCTTTCGAGGCAAAAGCCAGTACGAGTTTTCTTATGACAACAATGATTATGTAATTTGGGCTGCCTGTGGTTAGAATTTGGTAGGAAACAGTTGACGCGTGTTTCTTGCCAACGTTTGCAAAACGTTTCTCTCTCAATCCGCTGGGAAAATGTCGGGAAGAAAGCGCCCGCCTCCCGCTCAACGAGGTATAATGAACTTCTTTGACGCCAAAAAAGGTAAGTATCAAACTACATCGTTTGTTATTTAATACATCTAATAGTTGCCATGGTTGCTGTGTTCATTCTTAGCTCGTTGTAGTATGAAAATCAGTGAGCCACTTCATAGTTTTGAAGATTGGACAAAACAACATCCGTCCAGTGATTTAATACTCCATGAAATTAAGCTTAACTTTTCAAAAATCGACAGAAGATCGATTAAGTGGCCTTGCTATGCTGATAATTTATCGCGGAAGGGACGTCATTCCCACTCCAAAGACAGATCTATGACATGAAGTCAAATTGGAGAAGAATCTAGAACAGCCTAATATAGACTCGTTTTGAGACTTGGTATTCTGATACCGAAACCTACAATTTTAGCACAGTTCCTTCAAGCCAATCTCTGTTCAAACTAACGAAGGCTTTCAACCCATTTTTGAAACCATCCATACAAAGTGTTAAACTGCTGTTCACAGTATACCTTAAGTTAAAGATGGTATATAAATCATCATTGTGTAGCAGAGAACTTGGGGGCAATTTCAAGCTAAACAAGGTGTTTATGCCATAATAAATCATGACAATTTAAAACAAAAAGCATCAGTGCGGTTTGTTTCCTTAAAGGTCTTAGAGGCAACCTTCTGTGTAGGGGCAAAACAAAACGTCCAACTAGAAAGCCTGTCTGTATACGGGAGACCCCTGTGAAGGTGTGCGGAGTTTGCCCCCGCCGACAAAAAATCCTAGGTACGGCCCTGTAGAGAGTAGAACTTATTTGTGAGTTGCACGTACGAGCAATTGCAAAGCGCGTAAAATTTACATGTTTCTCAGGCTACGTTTACACGGGTCCGGACAAATTTTTGCACTGACGAATTTTGTGCCTGGACCGCCTGTTTACATGGAACAGTGCAAATTCTGTTACAGATCGGAATTGTGTTTACATGGGTCCGTGCAAATGTTGAGACCAGTCGCGGTATTTTGAATGGCTTTTTTACACCTCTGCTGTGATTGGTTAAACTAATGCTTTTAGCCAATCACCTTGTAGTCAGGCACAGGACGCGGCAAATTAAACATGGCGGAAGACAAAAACTTTACGTAGACCGTTGAAGAAATAAATTTGTTCTTGCATGTAGTTTTAGACTACAAAGTTGGAAAAGCAGGCGAAGGAGTTGACTGGGAGACAGTGGGGAGCAAGTACGAAGACATAACCAAAATGTTTTTGGAAAGGTACCCTCATAACGACAAGGAGAAATTTCTCCGAGGTGCCGAAGCTAAAATAGCGATGCACGTAGCTTCCACTCGTCTCCTCATATCTGTTTGGTGATTTTGTTAATTTGTTTTGTGTCAAATTTGATTTTAAACAGAGCGAAATGTAACTTTACGAAAGAAACAAATTGCGACCTTACAACATTTTTGTAGTAGTAGTAGTAGTGGTAGTAGTAGTAGTAGTAGTAGTAGTAGTAGTAGTAGTAGTAGTAGTAGTAGTAGTAGTAGTAGTAGTAGTCTTTATTTCCTCACAAGATAAAAAATACATATCTCATGTCACAATATTTGAGTAAAAAGTATATATATCTAAGTTATTGACAATTAAAATACGGTCACATAGCTAAATTGTATTTAAAAATTAAGCGATTAATGTAAGAGTTCTTGAATCTACCTGTATTAACTTTCGGATATACTGACTTGTTTGATTCCTTAAATTGTAAGTCGATACTTTCTTCTTGGGTAATAGTCCCCTCAGAGGGTGTCGGTCAAAGGTACTGATTGACCGCATGTTGTATGGCAACGAGCGCGTCCGTACAGCTGCCGCCTTCCGTGTAAGCAAACTGCGATGCAGTCAAGTTCTCCTCTACTACGTCACGCGCGTGCGCGTTGAAGACGACTTTCTCAAAGGCCCTAGCTATAACTGGTGTAACATTTATTCCACGATAGTCACTTTTCTCTTTCGGCACCTCAACTTTTGGGAGGGGATTAATGTTAGATCTCTTCCACGACCGAGGCCAGGTATGCGTTCTTCACGATAGATTCCACACCCAAGTTAACACCGGGGTAACCAGCTCAGCTTAGCAATCAATAAAAATAAGTAGATTCCAGGCCTTAACCGCGTTAACCGTGCAAAACCTTGAACGGTTCGGGTGTTTTCACGAGTCCGTATGCATATTGGAACCGTGCCGGTCAAAAACTGGACCTGTTTTCTTTCAGGTCCCAAACTTGCACGCTTAACTCGTTTCCCTACGGCGATTTGGTCACCTTTTTTGCAATTTCTGAAGGGTAGGAGGACAAATCACACTAGCTACTCCATATAAGGGGTTACCACGGAGATTTCGCTGGTCCACAACACCGAAGGCTCTGTCTTTGATGTCACGCTCGTCACGCTAGCTGTCGTTTATTTCTAAACGAACACTACAGCTACAATTCGTTGCGTATTTGGTTTATAAGTGTGTTTTTCGAGCCATTTTCCACTCCAGAAGCCCCCTGCCTTGCATCATAAAGCTGGGTTGATGGGTAGAGGCAATCTTTTGAAAGAAAACAGAGGTGAGAAGCAATTTCACACGAATTGGGCCACTCAACATATTCGAGCAAGTGACAGAAATTCACGGAGTGAAGTTACGTCTTAAGCCCTTTTGTTAGTGGATTACGGGACCTGGCATGGCAATTTTGGCTAGTTTGAACTTGTAAATAATGCAATCGATGCAATTTTTTGTCAGCAGGACCGGGTGGCTCGACACAGTTTTCAAAAATATCTGAAATGGAAATTGGCGGTCTTCCAGATCGACGTTATACAAGAAGTACCCAGAATTCCATTGGGTCACAAAGTCGAAAATTACAGACTAGTGAGAGCAAGTGAAATCAAAAGCGTTATCCACGTCGCGCTAAACAAGTGAGCAGGAAAATTTGGTGCAGATCACAAGAAGTAGAGTTGAAGTTTGCTGACGATGTAGACTTTTAGCTTCAAGAGGAATTTTTGTCATAAAAACTCCAAGACAAAGTTGCGTATTTTTTGGTGTTGCCCGAGGGCATTCTAAGCCAACATTTTTGGTTCACAACCGAATAAACGGTCATATTAAATAAAAATTGGGAGTTTTAGTAAGTTTACAGGATGATGAAGTCTAAAAACTGAGTATTTGGCCATAGCAATCATTCATTTCAACCATTTCGGAAAGTTGCAAGTTTTCAAGGCAATGATGCACTGAGGAATCATATTTAGTGGAGCGTAGGGAAAAGAGTTAACCGTTCAAACGTTCGTCCGGTTTCACCGGTCCGGTGTGAACGCAAGGTGGAAACGTGCAAGTTTTTGTCCGTGCAAAACTTTGTCCATATATATATGTAAATACCTTCGAAGCCATGAAAGCCGTAGAACAATATACTTATGGAACCATGCAAACACAGTTTGCCACTCAGCTTTCGACACACATCTCTATTGAAAGAAAAACTCTTTGCCCTGAGTCGGAATCGAACCGACGTTCCCCAGTAACTGGGGAACGTCCGACTGAGGAATGCCCGACGTGCGATACTACTCACTTTCTAAAGTGGCCACTTTGCCAGCGTAGTGGAGTGGTTATCACGCCCGACTTGTAACTGGGGAACGTCAGTTCGATTCCGACTCGGGGCAAAAATTTTTTCTTTCAATAGAGATATGTGTGTCGAAAGCTGAGTGGCAAACTGTGTTTGCATGGTTCCATAAGTAAAACTTTGTCCGGACCCGTGTAAACAGGGTCTCATACACGCATTGTAAAAATATCTCGAAATTCAAACTGCCTTATTTTCAAAACAAAGCGTGCTACTTGGCTGAAAACAGGCCAGCAGATATATCTTTAAAATGTCATTTACCTGATGACGGTAAAAAAAATCTAAATGTTTGATTTTATTTTTTTCCTGACGTCACGTTAAAACCAAGAATTCGCAAACTTGTCTCTAAATACAGAGCCGCATGTCACAGCGATCGACTTGTGATATCTTCCCGATCAAATTACACAAAAACAACTTTATGCAAACCTGCGATTTCTTTAAATATAGAACTGTCACAGCGTTCTAATTCTAGTTGAGAAATCTTTTAGATCGATCAGCCGATTCGCACTGCACGTGCTAGGCTTCCAGACTTTTCTTAAATTCGGCAAACCTTTTCACGCTGACAAACTCTACTGCGTTTAATTCGTCACAACTTTACAAAGATATCGCAACATTCTCAGTAATCAAAGCAAGACAGTCCACCACAAAGGCTGAACAGAAAGAGATTTATAAGTCACGTAGCTCAAGGCTCTTGATGGTGCAATAATGATGCAATGCTTTGCACTTTGGACTACGATGAAACACCGCCACGTGCCTAATCTATTGTTGTTGCTATTGTGCATTTTGTTACACAGGAAAAATGTTATTTTGTCTGGCAAAAAACTTTTTGTTCAGTAAATATCGTGAATCGGTTTGGACGAAATTCATCAAAAACACGTGACAATGTTGCAATAAGGGAGGAGGCTCGTGGGTTGCTTACTGAGCGACTTCTCGATCTCTAAAAAAAAGATCATCGATCGCATTGATCTTAATAGTCATATAGAAGCGTAAAAAGCTGTGATTCTTCAATGAAACGATCACCGTGACGCCGACATGCATGCCAATTCTCCCGTGAATTATCTGGGAGTCTCCCGCGTAGGAAACGAATCTCCCGGTCTCCCGCACATGTAAGCAAATTTACATCTCCCGCATAAAAGCGACGTTGGGTGTGTTATTTCTAAAGGAAGGCAATAAGAAGCAATTTATAACTTCTGATCTGACGCAAAACATCCACGGATCCCGTCCTTGCCATGGTTGCCCTTGGGGAGTGGTTGAATAACTTGTAGGCGCGTGGAATAAAGAGCCGCAAAAAGCGAACGGCATATATTCACGATCATTTATTCATCTACGAACCAACAAAATGACCAGTTCCCAGTTGGCTTGTTAGCTCAGTTAGTAGAGCACTGCACCAGTATGAGGCAGGGGTCGTGGGTTCTAAGTGGTGTTAATAACTGCGATGATCACTCTCATCTTTCTTGTTTTATTATTATTGTTATTATTATTATTATTATTATTATTATTATTATTATTATTATGCTATCTACTTTAACTTTATGTCACATGACAACATAATAGCCGAGCCCATTCCTAGGGCCTAGGGCTGAAATGAGGTAGAAGTCTATTTGATGGAGAGTGTCTTTCTTAGGGTGTAAGATGTTTCTAGTACTGTGATTTTAGTTTTGGGAGTAGGTGGCATTGCTGTGGGATTGCTTTACTACGCTTCCATTTATCATTTCCGTCGAAACGATAATGGCATATTGGTGACAAGTCCGAGGTTCAAAACAAAAAAGACTATGGGGAATCGCGCTTTCATGGTTGCAGCTCCAGTCTTGTGGAACAGCCTTTTTCTCTTTCAGTAAGACAACCTAAGGACATTAACACTTTTAAGAGTTTACTCAAGACTAAATTATGTCTTTAATGCTTAGTTTTAAAATTTTTAATATTTTAAATTATGTTAGGATTTTATGTTTTAACATTTGCGATTAGTCGTTAGTTTTACTACGCTAACTGTAATGCGCTTTTAATTATTCTTTTTGAAAATAGCGCAATATAAGTACTAAATATTATTATTATTATTATTATTATTATTATTCTCTCCGTATACGTGGCTTCCACTATTGAATTTCAATCGCTACTGAAAGCGAAATGTATGTTTCCACTGGTGACTTAGCAATGCTTGAAGAAGCTAGTAAAAGGTACATATACCATTTTTTTTTTTTTTTTGGGGGGGGGGGGGGGTAAAGTGGGCTGGTAGAATTTTAGAAGATGAAGTAGGAGGGGGTTGGGGGGAATGAAGGCGTCATCCAAAATAGAAAAAAGTAAAGTAAAATTTTGAAAAGTAAACTGAAGAATGCCTGGAAGGGTCGAGTGCAGACTATTTGGATAGTTTCTTACGGGTGTATATAGCTTAAACGAATTGTCTTGTTTTCCGCAGGTGCATTTTTCATTTGTGGAAATGATGCGTTTGAGTCTGTTGAATATAGTTACCAAGCGAAATTCAAGAAATTACAGAAGGAAAAGAAATGGGCATTGATTTCTGACACAGAAACCGATTATTACCGTTTTCACATTCGAAATCGCGAATGTTGGTTTACAGGATTTTACCTTTTTCGTCAAGTTACGTCATCTACCCTAGTGCTTCTAAGAGGGGTAGTTGTATAAGTTCACGTTGGTATTCCTAGTTCTTATTTACATAGCGAGGTCCTTACGGTTATACAGGAAGTTAATTACGAATCTTCTTCCAACACTTGCACGGCTGTTTGACATTCAATAGGCCAGCTTCCAATTGTAGTAGAACAAAAGCACAGAGTCGAGGTTCGGGGGAATAATTTGCATTTTTTTTTTGTCAAAAACAAAGGAAAATGCAAATTATTCCCCTGAACCTCGACTTGGTTCTCTTTTTCTCCCACAATTCGAAACTAGCCTATTGATTTTTGTTTTCTTTGTACGTTTTAGCTGGCATGAGACTTTCAATAAAATAACTTGCATTGCTAATAATTTGTACGTTTGCTAAACTATTTGAAACAGTTTAACTGTCAAACCCAAGAACACTAACATCAACCTATAAATTTGATCCCCCGGCAGAAAAAAAAAACTTAAGATATCCAACGTTGAATAATATAAAAAGTTCAAATGATTTCTTTGAATACGCTATGAAATGCAATTTCAAAAACCAAGTTACGATAGCAACAACAAGTCAACAACAACGAGAGATAAATGGTCATTTTCCATAACATGCCTATCAAATATATTGAAAACAAGATCGAAACGAAACAATTTCCATGAAAAATTAATTAGCAAAGTTCCAGACAAATTCCAGTTCACTGATAGACTGATTAGACTAATAAGACCGTTGTTGCTTATTTACGTGAATCAGTGGGATATTTGACTGAAAACTGATCGAATTCGCAAAACTTTGTTCCTGCGAAAAACCAAATGGGCAACCCGCATATTCGAACTCCTGGGAAAATTTCATGGGACACCCTGAATCACAGCATTTGCTATTTCGCTTGGAAATGTTGGCGTCTTTCACCTAAACATCTTGTACTTCACTTCACTTTCCATGTCTCCCTTTATCCTTTTCGAAGGTTGGTCTTGAAGAGAAACAATTTGTGCGCATAATTTTTGCATTGCAAGTGCCGATAGTATGTTACCAAGCGTATTATCAGCTGCGTGCTCCAGAAATTTGTAAGTTGCATTTCTGTTGTTCGTAACATAAAAGTTTACATCTCAGACAATTGTTGACACGCGCAACCATCACTCGCAATCTGAAATGCAACAACCTTGTCCTATGCTGAGTTAAAACCAAATGTTGCCCAAGTTGAGATTTCACGTTAGCACGTGGCAAAGTAGTAACGTCAAATTGACCAAAAGATTTAACGCTTAATGTAGGTTTGCCTGTAAATAATCAATTGGGATGCTCGCATTATTTCGCGTTTCCTTGAGTGGTAATGATGTTAATAGAATCCGATGCTCGTATTATCTCTTGTTCCACTTTCGTTTGGAGTGATAATGATGGTAGAGGCCTGGATGCTTTATTCTTTCCACTTCAAACTGCGCGTTGAGGACTCGTCTCACGAGATCCCAATCTTCCCCGCCCCAGGAGTACTTAAACCTTTCAGTATCCAATCCTGTGGAAGTAGATGGAAAAGATATAGTGATGACGAAAATTTATCGTTGATTCCCATCTAATCACAGCATAAATATGAAAATAACCATGCACGCATGGCACGCCTTTGTTATGTTATTCCCATGAAAAAACTGCATGCGCAAAAGAGCTTCAACTCACCTCCAAACTTGTTCCAGTCTGATTTGTAAATCGCTAGAAGTCCAAAACCCTGCCTTTCCCAAAAGCCATAATGATCATCAGAAGAACTTCCACAGTTCAGACGACCAACTATGGGGAAGTAAGCTATTCTATCGGCTATAGTATTCTAGCCGGTGAAAGAAAAAAAAACGCATTTAAATATTAGCGTCAATCCTTGTGGTTAGGAAGGCAACTAAAAAAGGTTGATAACTGCTTGAGAATGTGGGTAACAGACAGATACAAAGGTGTGTAGGTATTTAAATTTGCAGGTAGGTAGGTGCTTGTGTAGGAAGGTAGGTAGATAATTTTGCAGGAAGGCAGGCAGGAATATACGTAAGGAGGCGGTTGTGTAGGTAGGTGGGTAGATAGGCAGTCAGCCTGGTAGAAAAGCAGGTAGGCAGGTAGCTAGGTAAGTAGTTAGATAGGCAGGCAGGCAGGCAGGTATGTAGGTAGGTAGGTAGGTAGGTAGGTAGGTAGGTAGGTAGGTAGAAAGTAAGGTACTAGGCAGGATGTTAGGTAGGTAGGGAGGCAAGAAGACCGGTATACAGGTAGGTAGCTAGGTACTGGGGAGTTAGGAATAGGTAGGAGGGAAGAAGGTTGCTAGGTAGATTGATTATACCCTGTTCAAAGCTGGTAATATTTTTTCAACAAACGACAATTTTCATAAAAAAGATTAAAACATTCAACATGGCTGTCAAACTTACGTTGCTACCAAAAAGTCACACGAGCAATCAAATGTCATACCCTCTAGTTAACGTTGGCAAATATATTTCTGAAAAAAATGTCAAGAAAATTGGTTCTGCTCCCCTTAAGTTAAAACTGATCAGGCGCAGGCCTTATGAACCCCTTCCCTCCCTCTTTCAACCGCATCCCTTCAGCGACTGGATGAAAGTCAAACCCAGATACTTCATTTAGCTTGTACCACTATCAGTTGGCTCATAAACGGCAACGTTTCATGTGTTCTTTGAAAACACATTCAAGAAAATTCATGTCGCTGAAAACAGCGTGTAGAAGAGAATTGAAATTCACATATCCGCAAGACGCGTACGGTGTCTTTTGTTCCAATATATTATATATTTAACATTTTGTTTACTTAAGCGTAAGCTAGACGCAATATTTCTACGACACTTCGAAATGTACGAATCGTTTACCTTTCATACGCTGTCCATAAGATCTGCTGGCACATCGATGTGTAGGTCAAATAGCGAACGATGTCATCCACATTTGGGACAGCTTCCACAGCCTTGTTTAAAGCGAGAGTCTTATTAAACTTGCCGGTCATTGGAATAATAGTATGTCTGCTTCTTAGTAACGGAGTGTCAAACGCCATAGCCATGTCCATAATCAGCAATTATAATATGAAAGTCTTTGTCGCCGGTTAGAGAGCTGACCTTAGTGACTTGGTTGATGAGATGATGCACCCATTTTCCTTGGTCCTTCACAGGGACTATAAAACAAACTGTGACATTCCTATTCCAAGTGATTCCTTCAGGAAGGCACAGGTGGGTGCTGCCTTTTTTCTGGTACACGTGCTCTGTCAGCCAGAGAGTTTGATTAGTGTTTTTGTCTCTTAGTATGAGATCCAAAAGGAAGCGGTCACCATTCTCGGGGTCTGGTTTTTTAATTACTTTGTAGATTTTCTGCAGGACGTAGTCTCTACAAAGAACAAAACAAAGGGTGGAATTAAAATGAAGGTAAGCTAGGAACTAATTGACTATCATCGCTTCCCAAATTGATGATTTCTTTTTAATTGTTCTATGAATTGATTTCAAAAGAAGCAGAGAAAATTTGGTGGATCGAGTTGTAATGCCTGATACCAATCTTATCTTAGATAAATAACGAATGTCTCCTTCATCCACGGACATAGCAAAATGCAGTAATGCAGCGCCAAGACTGAAGATCTCCCCAAAATCAAGAGGTTGCTACGGCAACCAAAAGATAATAGCTGCTTCGTGTTTAGAGTGAAAGCATTTCTCCATGGTCGTTAAGGTGTCAAGGTTAGACATACAACAACAGTAATAAGATATACATAAACAAAAAACGCACCAAGCAATAGCACTCAGTCAGTTTTCATTTTGTGTTTAAGACAGTTGTTAGTAACACCGCCCCTTTGATTAAAACCTTTTTTCTGTTCAGCTTTTGCAGTTTGGGGCAAAACGTCCACTAGAGGCGTATGAGATCACATGAATATGTCCGGCATTTTCATATTTTGGAATCAAGGAGGTCAGATTGCAATACAATTGGATGAAATGAGTCTTCCGCTCAACGTGTTCTTAAAGTGCATTAAATGCGGTCATAGGTCTATAATGTTAAGTGGCATTTTTCAAGTAACCCTCATTAAAGCTGTTCCCATTGGATGCTATTATTCGCGCCGGTGTACTGGAAATTTCGATCAGGACTCAGGGAAGTCGATATCGTGTGACGTATCAATCCGGAATGATGTGACTGCTTTGGGTGGAACTGATTGGAAAGGCAGAGAGCGTGTATTTTTCCCCTTGTTATTGACTAATTATCGTACATTACCAGACATAACGGTACCCAAAAACAAAGTCAGTGGAGGTCGCAGAGAAAACAAAGTCCTGTTGCTAAGAAATCTACATTGATTAATCCACTCAGGAAAGTTGTGGTTTATTTTGGGAGAAAATCGACGTCGATTCAAGTTTAACAAGGGTCGTTTCCCATGAAGACACCGTAAAAAGTAGAGTTTCTGTAGTGAATAAAAACTCTACTACTCTGAACCATGCTTATTGCACTATATCATTTTGGCTGAAATGATATAGATTAAACATTTAATTTGTAACATCCGCCCTCTTAAAAGGCCGTTGTAGTCATCTCACTTCACTGAACCGCTCCCCCCCCCCCCAATCCCCTTCGAGAAGACATTTTATTGCGATTATATTGCGATTCTCAGCCTAGAAGTGTTGTGTGATTTTGTCTGATGAAATAATTTTAAAAGCATGTTAACTACTCGAGGCACAGAAATAATGTAAATAACTCGCAAACGTTTTCACCCAAAATTAAACTCAACCCAACGGTCAAGAGTAAATAACAATATCACTTCAGTATTTAGAAAAATGCTTCGGTATTTTTTCCATTAATTCCGGACAGTTTTATTATTATTATTATTTTTTTTTTTTTTTAATTGTATTTAATTTGTGCACGTTGATCCAAAGTCAGTCTGTTTGGAGTCTGGCATTTTTAATTTCCGGAGAAGCGGAATTGAATTTTATTACTTAATTGCCTTAACAAAAGGAATTGGATTTTGGTGCAACAACGTGCTTTATTTCCCCGATTAGTGACATTACAAACATTAAATCAGTTAAATAAAAAGAAAAAAGAGGTGACTGGCTACCTGAAATGACCATAAAGTTAAAGAGGGCAGGTAGCCATTTTAACAAAACTGATCATACTAATTTAGGTCGGTACACAAACAAATACAAACACACATACAACATACACATGTAACAAACCGTGAGCAAAAATAAGATTATGGAGAGAGAAAATACTATAAATAGATAGGAGAAAACTAGAGTTAAAAAATAATGCATAAAGTGTGCTAAAAACGAAAGAAAACGCAAGTCTCTCATGTGATTTAGCCGAGATTTCTGGTATGGTTATAGCCTTGATATTGTTACCGGCAAAATAGGAAAGTTTGATGCCCCTGCTAATATTTTTATTTATAAGACTGTGAATAACCTTTTTATTCACCCGTTTCACTGCTTGATCAATACCAGTTTTCATAATTATAATACTAGATCTATGTTTGATATTTGTAAATCGCATGCCTATAGAAGATGGAGACACTGGACTACTTTAAACTTTGTTGGTGATGTTTGGAATGCCTTAGACATTATGTTAAGACAGACACCCACCTTAGCTGCATTTAAGCGTGGCCTGTTCAAAGCCAAATTTGAATCCTCTGACCTGCTTGAGTTTTTTTACCTTGCTTATTTTACGATACAACTATTTCTTTTTATCTTTTCTTACTTTTTCTCACTGTAATATAGCTCGATATCTTCTGAGGACCCTTCGATTCTGTAAACCACTTTCAGATGTGATGTAGGCTTCCTCATTAAAGATATTTATACACAATATGTGATGTGGGCTTCCTCATTAAAGATATTTATACACCTACATTAAAGATCATTAAAGATATTTATACTCCTTAACCCTTTGTCTATCGGCGATTTGGTCGCCTTTTTTTTTTGCAATTTTCTGAGGGTAAAAGGTCAATTTCATCTGGCCATTCCATATTAGGAGTTACCATGGAGATTTCGCTGGTCCACAACACCGATAGTAGCCGTTAGCAGCCGTTGTTTGTGTCGATCCTATTCTCCCTCCCCACCAACGTCGACTGAACCGAGCCGAACATTCCATTCTCATTGTATCTAAGTATCCAATCAGGAAGGAGAATAGAACTTACACAAACAACGGCCGTGAAGCTTAGCCACCGAAATTTAAAAGCCGCTATGTAATTGGTCAGTTCGTGGAAAGGAATGTCCGACTCGGTTCAGCAGACGTTGGTGGGGAGGGAGAAAAGAACCGAAACAAACAACGGCTGCAGGAGGCTACAACACCGAAGGCTCTATCTTTGTTGTCACGCTCACGCTCTTCACGCTAGCTGTCGTTTGTTTTTAAACGATCACTGCAGCTACAATTCGTGCGATATTCGCACAATAAGTGTGTTTTACGAGCCATTTTCCACCTCAGAAGCCCCCTGCCTGGCATCATAAAGCTGGGTTGATGGGTAGAGGCAATCCTTTGAAAGAAAATAGAGGTGAGAAGCAATTTCACAGGAAGTTTGCTACTCAAAGTATTCGAGCGAGTGATGGCAATTAACGGAGTGAAGTTGTGTCTTTAGCCGTTTTGTGAGTGGATTCCAGGACCTGGAAAGGCAATTTTGGCGAGTTTTGACTTGTAAATAATGCAATCGGTGCTATATTTTATCAGCAGGACCGGGTGGCTCGACACGGTCTAAAAAATATGTGAAATGGAAACTGGCGGAGTTTCATGCTGCCGTTATTCAAGAAATTCTCAGAATTCCTTCGGGTCGCAAGCGCGAACGTGACAGACCAGTGAGAGCAACTGAAATCAAATAGCGTTATCGGGGTCGCGCTAAAGAGGTGAGCAGAAAAACGTGGAACAGATTGCAAGAAATGGGGTCGAAGTTTGGTGCCAGTGTAAACTTTTCGCTTCAAGAGGAATTTTTGTCTTAATAACTTCAAGACAAAGTTGCATGAACTTTGGTGTTGTCTGAGGGCATTTTATGGTTTTGCAAGAGAATAGACAGTCGTATTAAATGAAAATTGGGAGTTTCAGTCAGTTTCCAGGGTGTTTAACTAAAAAACGTATCATTTGGCAATAAAAATGGTTCTTTTCAACCATGGTCCCGGATTTGGGAAAGTTGCAAAAGTTTTCAAACTATAGGGCCAAGTGGCCCTATAATTGGTAAGCCGGTAGACAAAGAGTTAAAAGGAGTGGGTCAGTTGAAATGAAAGTTAAAATATTGGGGGGTTGTCTATTACTGAAATTATTTACATTCTTAACATGACTCTTAGCCAAAGTCAAAGTTGGTTTAGTGGAGTAACTGTCGGGGCGAATGATCACGTGACTCTGTAAGGTATCCACTTTCCTTTGTTTTCTTTTGGCAAGATGTACATCACCTTAGAGGAAATGTATCTTAGAACTAACGTTTGAAACGTGTTGGGTGACGGAAGTTGTACATGAAACTAACTGCAAAGCATGCCCAGGTCACGTGGGCGTCACGTGATTCATGCATTGTCGCGACTCTAGTGTCACGCAACGTCCATAAAATGTACATCCGGGGCATTTAATACACCATTTCAATTATCCCTATAGCTAAGGATAAAAGCCGCTTAAAGTCTGAATGAAAATTAGTTTTCCTAGTGTGCAGACCCCTTGAAGGAAAAAACCCGGAAATTCAATAAAATGGTCACGCAATTCGTCTCCAGTAGAAAAGACAAAGGTTTACCCAGAAACACACATGTCCTAGCGACAGATTCATAGAACCAGAAGGATTCTGCAGAACAGACTACAGGGATATTTTTTGTGTATGACTTATTTTGAAATTCACTTAAAGTGGTGACGCAATTCCTCTCCAGTAGAAAAGGCAAAGGTTTGCTCAGAAACACACATATCCTAGCGACAGATTCGTAGAACCAGAAGGATTCTGCAGAACAGGCTAGAGAGAGATTTGTTGTGTATGACTCACCTTGATCTGTGACTACCAGATCGCAAGGAACGGAGGACATAGTCCACCACGGATTCAACTCTGGTCTTGTTTATAACAGGATTGGGTTGGGACCATCGATGACCTTTTCAGAACATGTCGGTATCATCTTTAGGAAATACATGCGATAGGTGACCGTTCACGTGGTAAACGCCAGTGTTGAGTTTCGTTATCTCTTTTCCAACCAAGAAACTTGGATTGTACGAACAACTTGGAATTGCTCTAATGTACTCTTCTTTGTTAATGACTGGGAGATAATCTAAAACATATAAGTCACTGTTCCATTCTGCTGAAATGTTTGTTTGCGGTTTTGCTGCGTGAAGTGGTATGGAGTCCTTTACGTCATCTCCAGAGAACGGTGTCAAATACTTGGAGGACTCAATGTAATATTTCTTGCTAGTATGAAGAGTAATTGCTTTCGAGATTTGACTAAAATACTTATTGTAGTCTCCTTTTTTTGTCCAAGCTGATTGACGAGGATGGCAAACGCATGCGATCATCTCGCTGGAAGCGGGATCATTACTTAGGCTGAGCCACAGTTCAGATGTATCGTCCGATGTGATTGCAAACTTATGCGCGCCGCTCCTTTCTGGATGGATAAAGCTCTTCTCTTTCTCCGTAATTTACCTTGTCGCTGTCTTCATGTTTATTAAAATCTGAAATAAAGGCACGTTTGTTCGGAAAGAAAGGGAAATGTGGCCAGTTTCTTAAAACATCCACACTCGTTCCACAAGTGTCGGACCATGTGTGAACATTCAACCCACTCAAAGACACGGCAGGGGACACGGCGATTTCCTCGTGAGTTCGCTTCTTGGCGTTGTACGTCCAAAAGGTGCTCAAATTGAGAGTTTGAGCTGATTCAAACGGAGCGAACAATATTACGTATTCGGCAATAATGACGCTTGTCACAATTAGCACAAGGGCAAAAACTCTTTTCAGCAAATGTGTCCTTAAAACACGACGAAACGGCCTGTAAAACATTTTATCACCTCTTGGGGGCCGGATTGTCACGAGTTTCAAAACACTCTTTCCTCTGGAAACTTTTATACTCATTACCGGAAAATTGACGTTGAAAAGACGCAATATTTCCGTGTAACAAATAGACAGTGATATTCCTGGTGACGCCACTTTAAGTGTTCATATATAGTAAAAACGAGGAAATTGTATCATCTGCAATATTTTTTGAGGTTTGTGTGGATTACTCTTTCTTATAGCTAGATTTCTTTCATTTGTGGTGCGTTGTTTGCACAACATGCTTTCGTTCTCTCATGCGAATAGCGGTATTTTTTCCTAAGAACCATAATTTTCACGATGCTGATTTCGAGCACGAAGATGATATTGGCGATGCTAATTGCTATTATTATAATATTGTAGTAAAACGCCGGCTTGCATTTGCAAGCCTTGTATTTACAACCTTCTCACCGCTAATCTTCTAGGTAAAATCGTGGCATGGTTGAACCTTCAAATCGCAATGCCAGCGAGAGTTAATAAAGTTGAATGAAACACTTGCCAAATTATTTCGTGGAATGTTCATTTTGAAACACCACGACATCTCCCGTCGTTTTTTAGGGCCTTTTCATATATATGATCCCGGTAATCGGGCTGGCTCGGCTAGCGGGATGAATTTCACTGAGTCATATGTTCATATATATGGGTTATTGGCCAAGCGTGAGGTCAAGATGGCGGGATATTGGCCAAGTTTTGACCGCTGAAAGAGTCAGTCATATAATAAGGGAAATAACAGCCCGGTTACCGAGATGAAAAGTGGTGACGCGACCCTTTAGGCGTCAGTGAAATCTAACGAACAAGTTTGTCGAGAATGTTTCGCTTTGATGACTTTTATCTGTACTTTAACTATCAAAATAAATTATTCCGTAATTTTATAGGGGGAAAAAAGGTAACAATCAAGTACCTCCGTTCTGTGGACGAAAATGCGTCGCATCAATTACGGCTTCCTTTCACCTCAGTTGCAAATTGTAAAATAATCAGTTTCTAACTATAGCGAAGAAACCCAGGTACTGGGGATTTAAAAGAGTGAAGACAATAGAAATAAATAAATAAGCAAATAAATAAATAAATAGTAACGTATTATAACTAAGTGAAGCACTATCTTCCGGGTGAGTGTAGTCCTGAGAAGGACTGTTTGTGGTGACATTGACTGACGTTTCGACAACCTGAGCGGAAGTCATCATCAGAGTCAAGTGATTGGAGTAACGTCAGGAGATGGTATAAGTACTCTGGTCGTTGATGTGATTGGTCAACGAAGTCGTGATGTTATTGGTTGTCTGTCAGTTAAGCCGTGATGTTATTGGCTGTGAAGACTGTAAACCGTGGTTTGTGCGTTTCGATCCGTCTTTTGTTAGTCAAATGTTCGTAGGTGTATTGTTAGTCAAATTAGTCGGTGTGTCTATTGTTTGTCTGTTGTTGGTATCGTCAATAAGTCTTTTGTAAGGTGCGGGAAGCTGTTGACAACGGTTCAGTGGTGTCTGTTCTAAGTTAGTAAACCAACTTTCAAGTGCGATCCGTTGGTGATAGTTAGTACAGTAGGTAATGCATTTAGCAGAGTCCCAGTCGATTGTGTGGTTTGTCAGTAAATGGTGCTCAGCAATGTTATTGTTGATGTCACCATTTCTCGTCGCTCGTTTGTGTTCAGTCAGTCTTACGTTCAAATTTCTACCAGTCTCACTGATACAGGGGCACCCAACGAGCCAAATCAACCAAACGCTGTAGAAAGGCATTTTTTGAGTACCTTATAGTGTTTTGAGTCTGTTTAAAGTGATGTTTTCATAAGCTAGAAGAAGTTCATCTGTTCGGATTGCCTAGCTGCAATTTTCTTTGCCCGAAAATGTTAGGGAACAAAATGTTCCTTTAAGAAAATGCAAGCTGAAATGAACTTTCCACGAACTTTCTAGGGAAATATTTTCTTTCCGAAAATGCTAGTTGACGTTTTTGACTGCCAAAAACAGCAATTACGACCTTTTCGAAAACCTCAGGGGCTATGATTTCCCAATTGCGAATCTTTTAGGTCACGTTTTAGTTACGAAAATCCGAGTGCACTCTTTAATCGACGCCGAAAGCGCAAGCCGAAAAACCCTCCACCGAACAGATATCTACCGAAACTTGTCGTTGGGTGCCCCTGCTGATATAAGTGGCCTGACAGTCGCAGCATTCGATCTTGTAAACTGCTCCCTGTCGGTCCTTTGGTTCGTCTTTGTCCTTAACGTTCGTCAATAATTGCCGCCGTAAAGCGTGAGCGACACGGATATTGTAAGGTTGTAGTATCCGTGCAATGGTCTCAGAAGTTCCTTTGATGTATGGTATAAGTAGTATAGTGTTTGGGGGTACGAAATCAATTGATCTCGTTTTCCCCAAACACTATATTCTGGTCTCGTATTCTGGAATATATAGTTATTTAATTTGATGGAATATATAGTTATTTAATTTGATGGAATATATAGTTATTTAATTTGATGGAATCTATAGTTGTTCAATCTGATGGAACCAAGGTCTGTACACTTCATCTATAGTTTATTAAAATGCGTGACATTCTCGGAAAAATCACCAAGCGTGACATTCTCGGAAAAACAGGAAATGAGTCATCGCCTATAGCTGCAGAAAAAAAATAGCAAAACTGGTGGCCACCAGAACCTCTCATTAGGGACTTAATTTGGAATTTGAATCACCACCCGTCCCTCATGAGAGGTTTTTTTTGTTTTGTTTTTTTGAATTCCCACCACCTCACCACCAGAGCTCTGGCCCTATCAGACCCTCTTGGGGCCAATTATTTGTTTTTTCACCCTCCGGCTTGAGATTGAACCGGCACTTCTGTCAAAGCCTAAGCTTCACTATAGCTCTACCCAACAATCCGACACCATCTAAGGGTGATTTTTTATTTTTCATTTTTTATTTTTCATTTTTTTTTATTTTTCATTTTTTTATTTTTTATTTTTTATTTTTTTTTTATTTTTCAACCCATGGAATAACGGCGGGGGTTTTTCATTATTCCACGGGGTGGCTTGTATACATTTCGCTAACGAAAGGCCCCCGCTTTTTCCAATCGTTAGATACTCTGCATACAAGCCACTCTTTATCTGTGTGAAACAACCCTTATATTTTCGTTTGTATTTTCATTTTTATGCTTGTGGTACATAAATGAAATTTACAAAGATAAAAAATAATACGCATGTGTAAAAGCGAAAAATCTGACGTAGTTTGATGACTCATTCGAAAGGGAAACCCCCCCAAAGAGGGCAGTATTTTAAAACTCACAAAAATCATATGGCGTGACGTCAACAGCTAGATTTCATAATGTCCATAGGCAAAGCTTGTCACGCCATTATCATGAATATACCGCTTGTCGTCAAAGCAGCTGAGTGATACTTTATTTATCTCATAACTTCCAAGTTGATGGTTCTGACTTCTAATTGTTTTCATTCTATGATGCATCTGTTTATTATCAAATAGTGTCTCTTTATAATTTTCATGTTTGATGTTATTCTTAATAATATTCTTACTAATACCTTTTGCTGTCTTCCCTCCTTTCTGATCATCTTTAATATAGCTATACATCTTCGATCTCAGTCCTACGAATTCACATATTGGGACTCCAGCAGCCTCATCTTTCATCTTACCAATTACTTTTTTATTGGTCTTATCGGAGAATGGCGAGCTTTCAGGATAATCACTGTTATCGAATTTATTTTTATCCTTCCAGAAATTTCTATAGATGTCATGGGTTCCAATTTCATAGGTCAGTGAGTCTGTGTCTGTGAATAATAATTTTGCTTCATCTCCATATTTCTCTTTGATGTAGTTGTAATGGAAATCGTACATCAGTGTCTTGCTAAGGTCTAGAATACACATCCCCACGTATGCTGGCCGGTTTAAAGTAAGTGTTTCTTTTATCTTATGAACAGCTACTAGATTTTCATCGAAGATTTTACTGCTAACATAAGTGGGTTTACTAGCTAATTTCAATAGCTTCTCCTCATCAGTCACCAATCTGACGTCTACTCGCTTTCTAAGGTTTTCCATCGTTTTGCCAAATACACTGTTATTCATCAGCTTGAAAAAGTCTTTCTCAAAGGCATTTTTAGCATTCTTACGTTTTTCAGTATTGAAATCAATATATTGCCTAAGCCACGCGGACTGATTGAATTCTAACACTCGATGGATTTTAGTTATTTTCAAACCGAGATCAGTATATAATTGGAGGTTCCTATAATGGAGCACGTATTTTTCTTTGTTGCTTAATGTTGGTATTAGTTTATGTACCAGACCAGTTGATATATTGTATTTCTTTGCTATGTTTTTACAATAATCTGATAGCATGTCCCCAGTCACTTTAATCCTTTCCGGCCCAAGTGGGTAGTCATTATGTAGATCATGTAACTCTTGGGGGTATCTGAGGTCAACTTCAAGTATCAGACCCTTTGCACTATCTTCTTTATAGACAGCCAGGTCTAAATTATTAATCTGTTTTATTGTCATCCATCTGAATCCGCCTTTTGGTAAATATTGACTCATAGCCCAACCATACAAATTATTAGCATCAAGATACACGATGTACTTCGAGGGCGCCTTCTCGTCATACTCTTTCATGTATTTATTATTTGCTTTACCGTAACGGTTGGCTATATAGCTGATTCCTCCACGCATACCCTTTTCAATGAACTGGAACATATCAATGTCTGTCATCAATTCTAATTTTATGTCAGTCATTTTAAGCATAGCGTCCCAAGATAAACCGGGAGATGTGAAATAGTGACACGGGTCCAGTTTATAGTACTCAAGGCATGTTTTTCTGAAGTTTTCAAATACATCAGCCAGTAGGAGTACATCTGTTTTAAGGTACAGGTCATGATAATCACCCATGTTTTTCAAAAAGAATGCTTTCCAAACAGTCTGAGCATGCGTATAGTCTTCATCTGATATATGCTCATCACTCAGTATGCTATAGAATTCTTCTTTTGAGGGCAGCTTCTGATTGAATTGATCGAAACTGTCCATGTAGTCGTAAGGATAAACACCTTTCTGTGCCATCAGATTAAGATCATTTCCCTTAAACTCTTGTGAGGTGTATTTTAAAGCCTCTTTTGGTAGATTGCCTACAAGTTTTTCCAAACTGGAGCTCATGAACTGGAAACTATCAATGAAGGTCAAGTGGTTGCCAAGCATGAAAGCCATATACTTCTCCATGTTATTTGGGATAGCATTGATATTCATTTGACAGTCTTCACCTTTCTTGTTTTTGTAAGTGTGCTTCTTAACAATGGCTCCAATCTCCTGCATAATAAAATGACTATCATAGCCTCTCAGATTGTGGAATATAACAGGTATTTTTATTTCTTCTGGGTTCACTCTGAGTTTCAGATTACAATCTTGGTGAGCAGAACCTCTGTATTTACCAGTAATGTGACAATGATCTCGGACTCTAATATCCTTTTCAGTATATTTCTTATCACAGATGTGACAAACTTTGGCTTTTCGGAATTTCTCTTCATCATCTTTAGTCATTTTCAATGGTTTGTTAAAATTTTTTTCACAACATTCTTGCAATATTTGACCTCCTCCAGCATAGCTTCCATAAATTTGTACACAGCCTTTTCACCCCTGTATATTGCTGCTGGTTTGCTGTATTTATCATCATAACAACAAACCACTTTATAGCCGTAGCCACAGTCAGTATGCTTCTGATAAGCCTCTGTATATGATTTATCACTGTTGGGTTGGCAACCGTGTATTTTTTCAGTGATGGCCTCAAAATCAGCATAGATCTCAAATGGTACCTGCTGTTGTTTATGAAAGTTGTTGAATTTCAGTATGCTGTTATCTTTGTTTGGCATTTTTATTGCCTGTGTGCCATTTACTTGCATGCAGTTGCCCTTGTGATCATTCAGAACCCTTTCAGAGCTGAAACACTGTAAGCAATGCATACAAAAGTGTTTTCTTTCTTTGTGCTTTGTTTGATTGTACATGAACTTATTGAAATCTTTGATTAGCACATAATGCTTGTTTTCATTTTCAGTTATTAGAAGCAGATTCAAACAGTCTGCATATTTCTCTTTTGATACATATATTGGATAAGGTTGTTTCTCCTCATAACCGAATACATTGATGTTGATCTCATTTTGTTTCTCTATCTTGTTGTAATGCTTGGTTGCAACTGGGAATTCAACCCCTGAATAATCTAATGTATTGACAAATTTTCTGTCAGTCTTCTTTATTCTCTGTGGGTATTTGTCTTGTGGGTTCAGGTGTCTGATGTGACACCATCGGAAGCATTCATTATCCTCATTTTTCAAGTTAATTAAACCCTTCGCACTGTTTCTGAGTTCATTCGGTAGTTTAATGTATGAGGAGCCCTTCATTGGCGCATATTTCACAACATTGAGGTAATGGCTGTCAACAGATTCAATTGTCCAACCTGAACCTTCAGATACCCAAACTGCAATCTTATTCATTATTTGGTCTTTTGACAACTGTAGTGATTCAGTTACTTCCAGATTATTCACAATTGTTTGAGCTACACTGTTGAAATATGCGGTTTTGTATTCTATTTCTCCGTCAGTCATTTTTGCAAATGTTACCTTGAGTGTTTCAACAAATTTGAGACCTTTAATTTCATTCAACAATTTTATAATATTATATGCAACAGCCTTTCTTGTGTTTTGCAGTTGCGCAAGCGGGTCTTTGTTATTTTTTATACCGATTTCAAAAGATTTTGTGAAGCCCTTCAGAGCTTTCTCTGTTTGCTCTATCTTAGTCCTGGGTGTAGGTGTTGGTCTCTGAATCACCTGTTTGGTTCTGGGGGCTGGGATCGGTCTCTTTTTCAATTGTTCTATTTCTTCCAACCATTCTTTTGGTGGTGCTGGTAATCTTTTTCTTTCGAAGTAATCAACCAATTCTTTGACAGTTGGTCTTTTCGTCCTTGGGGCGGGAATTGGTCTTGTTCTTGGTTTAGGTACAGGTTTTGTGTCATCAACTATAATAACTTTAGGCTTTTTCTGCTGCTTCAACAACAACTCGATTAGCTTAGATTTGCTCAATTTTTTAAGACTTTTCTTGTCCATATTACTACTAGTTTCGATAATTTTTTCCATTTATAATGTATCTATAGTTATTATTTCTTTAATACATTTCCATCTGCGTTTAAATATGGTTGAGAATTCAATTGATCCAATTACTGGATCCTTTTGAATTGTAATTATTGAAGAATATTTTTTTGATGTTTTTTTGTTTTAATATGACAAGATTTTCCTGCCATTGTGTAGTTACGTCCTGTCTTACATATGTTACAGTACCATTCTTTATTTAGCATATAGGTAGTCTTGTGTTTTTTTCTTTCCTCATCACTGAGAACTCTAGGCCTTCCACGACCTCTCTTGACATTTTGATTCTCCATATAATATATATACTATATTATTTTTTAAATATCTTTCTCTTCTTGATAAGTATAATTTGCTTTCTTCCATGTGTTTAGTTATTTCATGAATCAAGTCTTCGAAACTATTGCTCATGATGTATTTGCAGTTGTTTTTTTCATACATTAGCTTCATATCAGACTGTTTATCTGACACTTTATACACACCTGTTGGGCTTTTAAATTCAAGACAAAGAGCATTGTATTTTCTTGTGGGATTCATCAGCATTAAATCACATTGTCCAGCCATATATCCTTTCTTATAACTTCTGATTCTCATGTTCGGGCTTATTTGATTTTCACCTAATCCCGCCACCATTAATGCGTCTTCATATTTCTTTCTGATGAATGACACAATCTTGTAGTGCAGATCATCTTCACTTTCAATCATCAGCATATTATTGCTTCTGTCATTGAACTGATTGTAATACCCCTGTTTTCTGATTGATGGCAACACTTTAGATGTAACCCAATGTTTAAATTTTGCTGCTTCCTGTTTTTTAGAGGACAGTATTAGTGAATAAAATCCTGATTCATTTATAAAAAAACATTTGAAAGTTTTTTCAATGGTCTCAGCACGAGGTAACGTTTTGTTACATCGTGAATCAGTGGCCTCAGCACGAGGTAACGTTTTGTTACATCGTGAATCAGTGGCCTCAGCACGAGGGACCGTTTTGTTACATCGTGAATTTATGCTTATTTTGTGGTCTCTTAAGATTCTATCATCAGATAAAACATGATCCTTGATTGCCTTTTGTGGATTTTTATAGTCAAGAATAGAAGCTATGTCTCTACCTCTGAACCAAATCTCATTGTTGTCATCAAGATAACAATCTATTGATACATCCAATTCTTTATTATTGTAGGAATATTTTTGCATTTGTATATTATAGTAATTTATTTTTTAATTCATTTTCGACCTGTGTTTAAATATAGTCAGGAATAATCATATTCTTGGCTATATAATAGCAAATAACAGATATACTGTAGGGTCTACTCACATATATGTTAGATAATTTTCTCTTTATAATATGTCTTTTAAATCCTTGAACGGTATCCAACTGTTAAATTCCTCACTGTAACCCTTCCACTTCACCAAAGCTTGTTTCTTCTTGTAATCTCTGCGAATGACTTTATCAATACGGAATACATCCTGTCTGGCTTTCAATAATTCAGCTTCATAAAAACTCCCTTGTATTTCTTCATCGTTGAGATCTTTTAGTTTGTAAGTGACTGGATTAGTGTATTGGATCTTATCAACTGTAAATACTTCTTCAGTCCAATTTGGTGTGTATCCTTTATCAAAAGTCTTTCTTTTATACTTGGATATTCGGACCTTATCACCTATTTTAAATTTTGGTTTCTGTTTTAATGGCTCCATATCACCATAAAAATTGAAGTAAACAGTTCCTTCATTCCTCTTATCAGATGCTTCAACGGGTGTCATCTTTGTGCTTGAATGTTTGGTATTATTATACTGTTTCACTAATTTTGGTAACATGTCTAAATACTGTGTATTACCTTGAACAGTGAACTGCTTCCACATTTTGGATTTAATTGTCCTATTCCATCTTTCAACTACTGATGATTTCTCTTCATTCTCAGTTGAGTACATCTGTACACTATGTTTCTCTAGCAAGTCCTTCAAGTGTTTGTTGTAAAACTCTTTTCCCTTGTCGACCCATAAATACTGTGGTTTTCTGCCTTCCTTGAATATTGTTTTGAATGCTTCAGTGACAGATTCACCTTTCTTATCCTTCAATGGGACAATCCAACCATATTTGCTGAAGACATCAATAACCATAAGAAGATATCGATAACCTTTATTCCATTTACTGAACTGTTGCATTTCAACTAGATCACTTGCCCATATTTCATCAATTTTATTTACAATCACACGCCGCCGAGTGAAATTTCGTTTTATGGGTGCATGTAATTCATCAGCTAGTTTTTCTTGCCAGTTTTCTTCACTCGACGGCTTTTTCCGTTTTTTGAAACACCGAGACCAAGTTTCTGTTTTTTGTCGATTAAGAATCTAGCTGTTTGACCCCATTTTGGCATCTCACCATATGGTATTTGATCTAGTGACTCGACCATTGTTCTATCACAATCGCCTTTATTTTTTCCCATATCATAACAAATATCGTGGTAAGCTGCTATTTCATCCACCTTATTGTAAGGTTGTACATTCCATTTCAAGACCTCGCCAGTATTTGGATCATATTCCAACTGCTCATGCAAAGGATTGTATGGTCCCATATATTTATATTTACTTGGTGTCCAACCTGCTTTTGGTTTAGGAAGCTTGCCAATTACCTTATGGATATCAATCGCGCCTCCCATTTTATTGATTTTAGCTACCCATTTTTGTATATCTTCTGGTTTTGCATACATGATATCTCCAAGCAATGAGCCACCACGTGTATAATCAACTCCAGCAATATCTGTTTTATACATTTTTTTCTTGTCAGAGCGTTTGGGTCTAATAGCAGTGCTCAATTGCATTAAGCCCTCTTTACCAACCTTTGTGATTGTAGGCTTTGCGAGGGAAAGTCCTTTGTCAATTAATTTCTTTTGCAGCTTTGGATTTCTCATTGCTTCAGAAGCATAATATCTTCCCATTTCTACACCTTTCTTTGCTAAATAAGGGACTCCATGTTCTAAGAATCCTGTTAGCGCCATATCTGCGGCTGAATCTAGTATGCCCGCCCCTTCAGACGGGCTATTCAGTTTCCCCGATTTCTGACAAATTTAGTCTTTGTGATTCCACATTCAGCACAAGTACATTTCATCACAGTTCGACCATTTTTTGTCTTTTGATATCTTTCACTTCCTGGTACACACTCAGTCTGCTTCTTCTGTTTCACACAATATGATTTTACCATTATACCATTAAGTTAGATATTTTTGAAGTAGTCTATGATGAATCTGTGATTGACTCTTGTGTCTGTTGGATCAAATTCAGCATTATGTATTGTATTAAGAATGGATCTGCCTTTTTGTCTCTCAAGAAGATAGTACAAACACCAATATCCACATAATACTGATTCCCTTTCTTGTATCTCATCACCAGAGTATTCAAGTTGTTTACCGCTTGCAGCCATGTATTTCTGTACTTCTGTTGGCATCATTAAACCGAAAGAGTCGAAGTATTCACAGTATTTATCATTTTTGAAATTCCTATAACAAACCCAATGAGTACCAGGTCCAATTTTGGAATCAAGATTGACTATCCCACATTCATTGTTTCTCATCAGGTTCGGCAGATTGTCTCTTGAAAATACTCCTCTAAAATGTTTTATTCCAAGTTGTTTCACCCAATTGATTAAATCAAAGTTGGATAAGGGTTTATTTACAAAATGGTTCCTAGTATGGGGATTGAATTGAATGGACTGTTTTTGCCTAGTAGAAGTCCTTTTCCCTTTGTCTTTTTTTTTTTTTCATTCCATAACCGATTGGAACGTGAACATCTAATGACCGTCTTGGACGGCTGCTTTCAACATGCAAACCTTTTCCAGTTAATTTTCTGATTGCTTCTATAGCAAGAGGAATACCAATGCTTGCAAGAATTGACGCAATCCCCCGTCCAGTCTGCGCTTTTGTGGGTCTGATAACAACATCACCACCAGACTGCAATTTGCTCATTATCTGTGATAGCTGTCCTTTTGTGAGCAAGTTACCTAAGCTCAGTAATTGAGGTAGATTATTATTAGGAATCATAAAACCACCTTTTTGTCCACTTCCTTTCTTGCTGCCAAATAATTTGTCAATACCAAGACTGCCAAGTTGACTTATTGCACCTGTAGCTAACGCTGGGATAGCTTTTGATGCAGCTCTGGTAGCATAAGGCAGAAGTTTAGTTCCAAGTGAAAAAAGACTGGACCAAAGAGAGCCTCCTTCTACAACTGCTTTTCTGATTTGATTTTTTGATATCTTGATGTCTGAACCTTTTCCTGATCTACTTGATTTAATCAGTTTGTTGATTTGTCTCTTAGTCAACATTAGTTGATCACCACCAGACAATTCACTATGTGTCAACCTGATTGTTACAGGCGAATTTGTTGCATAAGCTTTTGCTAGCTTTTGTTTCTGACCCTGTGAAAGTTTCACTCCATGAGGATGATAAGTAGTCATATAATATATGTTTATACTAAATTGTATTTAATATAAAACAATCATTTAATTTATTCAATTTATTTAATTTAATTTATTTCCAATTAATTAATTTAATTTACATTGATCTCAGAATTAATTTTCCATCAGTCTTTCTCATCTCAATATCCTGCTCATAGAGGACCAGTGCATACACACTGTAATCAGCATTTGTTGCAGCACTCAAAGTGTATTTGAAAGTCAGTTTTGTCATTCCATCTTTAATATCCTGTTTCTGTTTTGTCAGATCGAAATAAACAAAAGGGAATATTGTACCGAAATTGCCCCTGTTGAGAAGGGTACTTTCACTGAAATCGTTTACAGCTTGAACATATTTCAAAACATCTCTAAATACTCTTGTTGGTTCTGTTGATGGTTTATAACGAAGCTCTGGATAATCATTTCCGTTGCCAACTTCAAGATAACAATCAGTCAAAGTTCGGTTATTTGCAACTGAGAATGTGTTATAGAGAAATTTATTGGCTGTCTGAGACGAATCATTGGCATCATTGATGATGAATACAAAGACATGCCTGGGTTTGTTTATTCCTGTGGAAATACGGAAATTGGCTGTCTGCTGTCTTGTTGAATTGCCTCTCTCAATCAGTTCTCTCATGTAAGTCCACTTTCTGTTGTCAAGATACTTGCTCATGTATAAGGACTTTCCCGTAGAATTAAAAATAATACGAGGAACAATTAGCTGGAATTTAGTTAGTACCACACGACATTCATCAGTAGCTTGCCAAATCAAATTGGCATCACTCTCACGTGTCAATTTCACCTCTACTTTTGAGTTAGGCATGAGTTCATCCCAAAAGCTCTTGAAAAAACCGTATCTGTTCAATGCTATCTCTGCATTTACTTCACCACCACCATCAAGTAAAGCTTTACGATCTGAGAATCCTTTGTTATAAGCAGCTTGTGCCACTCTGTTTTCAGCACCTCTGCTGGTGTCGAGATAGAAGAACTCATTGGTTCCCTGACTTACAACATAACCCTGTGAATACTCAAGCAATGACTTAATATTTGTGGCCTGGTTAGCGTCTCGGCATTCATAAACATCAAGACCATTCATTTTTACATTAATGGTGTTAATAAGAGCGTGAGCTGAATTAACAATACCATTTCGATCTGCACCAGCAATGTTACCTCCATCTGCAAGCTTGTTTACAATGAAAATAACATTTAAACGGGCATTATACCAGTCAAATGGTGTTGTCTCTCCACTGTTATCAACAACAAAACGGTAGCCTGTTTCACTCTGATGATCATTGTTTGCTACTACAGTATTAAGTGCTGTCTCTAGTTCGAACACTACATCTTCATATCTTTCGATATATTTTGAGTCACGATAGTTTGACATATATTATTGTGTTAGATAAAAGTTATTTTACGCGGTCGGCCTCTCTTCCTTTTGATTAAACCACCAGTCTGGCTCGCACTCTCAGTTCCACTCTTTCTCTTTTTCAAAAGTTCTATGATTTTGTCGCCAGCTTTTTTGCCAGCATGTTCACCAATTGTTGTTGCTGCTTTTTTTCCAGCTGTTTTGATCATATCAGTCACAATACCTTCACCATGTTGTTCATATTTTTTAAACTCAAACCGTTTCATATACTATTAGGTTTTATAATTATGTCTCTCTCAAGAATAACTCAATATACCAATCTATCCCATTCAAATCGACTGGAGCTCTAGAAGAGTCTGTGACATAAAAGCGTATTGAGCTGATATTATGTGTTGAGACAGGATTCCATGAAAGAAAACGAGGTTTGTAAGTGAAAGGTAAACTTCTAACGAGATCTGTGACAGGAATAACAGCGATTGTATTTGTGCTATTTCCATCAACAATGCTATCTGTCACCAAATCACAATTGATATAAATTTCATCTACTCCTCTTGTAATATCAGGTAGATTTGTTCCATATTCTGTGGCTGGAACTAATTTTGAATCGAAACCGATAAGTTTTCTGAAATCAAGATTCCTCAGATCCACACGATAATTTTCATTGAGTTCAATCAAAATGCGATATGTTGGCAAAACGAAATACATGTTAATACCATACAGGAATTTTGATTTGTCTGTTTCAGATGGATTCAGTACATGGCTGTTTTTTCTCATATACTCATGAATGTAACTATTGATATCGTCGTATGAATACATCCCGTTAACGAATGTTATTGTTTCCCAGTTTACACCTTTGTCATAGCTGTATTTCATTTGATTATTCCCAAAAATATCTCTGATATTGTACCAACTGTATGTCATATTGATAACATTCACAGCCATTTCATATTTTAAATCATTCGTTAATTTAAGAGGTGTATTGAATCTTTTTTCAAAATCATGACTCTTGCTGACACCAATTTTGTCTCTGTTTTTACTGTTGAATCGTAATGAAATTTCTGTCATATATTTTACATTAGATATTTCATCATTATTTTATTTAGCTCACCGGTTTTCAGGATTCCCAGTCTGTTCAATGTATGCAATATTTTTGTGAATTCATTTTGAACATTTTTGCTGTTGTTGCCGGCTGAAATAGATCCACCAAGTAACTGCAGTCTTGAAAGCATGTCACCCAAAAATCCATCCCTTGAACCCATTGCACCTCTTCTCCTTCCCATGCCTGAACCAATAGTTTGTGCACCTTCCTCAACGGCGTCAATTCTTTTTCGGTACTTTTGCAGTAATTTGATCCTTTGAGTCAAATGATATATCTTTTCTTTGTTTTTATCCCTGTTTTCTTTTGTTGTTGATAGATGAGCTTTTTTTCTTCCAACATCTTTGGTTATTTCACCGATATTTCTTTTATACTCATCGATGTTGATTGTACCATCCATTATCCTTTTTAAAATTGTTGTTGGAGGAGACAATTCATATTCCTGTAATACCTTAACCTCATCAAGTGAAAAACCTTTATCAAGATTCGACTTATATGGTGCTTCTGTTTCAGTCATCATTTTAGGTTTGTAATCAATTGGTAATGTTGTTTTCATAGGTACTGATTCAGGTAACGTGTTTAATAGCATAAGATCTTCAAAACCGGATGTCAAGGCTTTTTGATTCTTTTTCAACTGTTCAATAACTTCATCCTGTTTTTTGTCAACACTTTCTTTCACACTCTTCTGGACATCAATAGAGGGTTTCATCAATTCTGATGTTGTATCATATGCATCCTGTTTTCTGTATTCATAAGTCTTGATAACATCACGAACTTCTCTTGTTTTATTTCCAGCTTCAATTCCACTTTTAAGAAGCCTTTTCATTCGTTCTATATCCATATACAATTGTGTTAGACTAATCTAAACTATTTACATATGGAAATCCCTAATTATGATATTCAGGGTTTAAAGAATTCATTCAGACAGTTGTATCCGTATATGCCAAAAGACACTTTCAGGATGCTGCTGGCTGGTAATTCTGGATCTGGAAAGACAACATTGTTCATGCATCTGATTATGGAACCATTGGTTTATTATGATCAGATACATCTTTATGCAAAAAATTTGGATCAAGACAAGTACAAATATCTTCGGAAAGTAATGGATGAAATAAGCAGTCACATTGGATATCCTGCCTTGGTTTGCAGTCAAGAAGAGATATTGCCAGTTGAACAAATAAAAGACACAGATTTGCAGCGATTGGTTGTTTTTGATGATTTTGTCACTGATAAAAAACAAGATCAAATCATAAGCTATTTCATTCAGGGGAGACACAAGAACTGTTCAGTCATATATCTCACACAATCATTCTATGGCTGTCCAAAATCCATCAGATTGAATTGCAGTCACTTCTGCATTTATGATTTCCCATCCTCAAGAGAAAGGAACTTGATTGCACAAGAACTTGGAATAGACAAGAAGAAATACATTGAAGCCACCAAGAAACCATATTCCTTCTGTTATGTTGACAAGCCGATGAAGACAATCAAGAGAAATTTTTATGGTGCTGTTTAATCTAATCTAATATTATATGGCAATCAATAATTTACAAAATGTTGAAAAACAGGAGAATCCAAAAACAGAAAGAATCGAAAAATTAACTTCAATCAAACCTTCTGATGTTGAAACACCATTTGAAATCGCTGAAAAAATCAAAATGGAAGTAAACAGGAGGACACAAAAAGTATTGAAAAACAATAAGAGACTACCTGTCATCTATGAAACCATACCACCTGAATTCTTGGAAGATGATGATGACAGCAGTAGTGATGAAGAAGATTAATCTAACAAGATGATATAATGGGAGTTTTTAATGCTCAAATAAATCAAGAAACAGAAACTGGAACTGGTGAAAGAGGCCCGGCTGGTCCAATTGGTCCCAAAGGTGAAAAAGGTGATAGAGGTCCAAAAGGTAATACAGGTGCAATTGGTCCACAAGGAGCTACTGGAGCCGTTGGTCCCAAAGGTGATGGATTTAGATTAACACAAGATGGTAATTATGACATTGAAAATAAACGTTTGACAAATGTTGGTAATCCAGTAAATCATTATGATTCTGCTAACTTGGGATATGTTAATGATGCTGTTTTATCAATTGAAGGAACACGTGTTAATCCATTTAAATTTCTTCTTGAAGATGTATCAAAAACAACTATTCTTAGAAATGCGAATAATCTGCAATTGGAAGATTTTGACAAAAGCCCTTACTCATTTAATAAAATAGCCTTGTCTTTTGTTATTCCTACTGCTGGTCTTACAACTGTTCTTCGTTTTGATCTGACACAATTGGAAGTTTCAAAGTACACTTTAGTTGTTGAGTTTTATACTGATGGTAACCCAAATAATGCAACAGTCGATGACGACAATCTGTCATCAAATTTAATTGAAAGAAAGGATTCAATAAAAAGAGCATTTCCAAAGACTCATCTTGTTGATGGTTATCTTAAGAGAATATTCTTCCTTGAAAAAACAAGTCATGGTTCCACATCAATGGAGTTATTGTTGATTTCACCATATTTACAAAATAATAAAAAACATTATGTTATAGTTTATGGTGTTTACGGATTTTCAAATATTATTTTATCACATATTCACGATCCTGCTTTTGAAATAGAAGATGGAAGAATTGTATTTAATAATGAGCTTAAAATGAGTTTTCATAGAATAGTCAATGTTGCACGCCCTATACTTCCACAAGACTGTGCAACTAAAAAATACGTTGATGATGCTACCACATATCTGTCGACAAATAAAGCGGATAAAACATATGTTAATTCTAACTTTGTGAAAAAAGATGGAAGCGTTGCAATGACTTCTGATTTGAATCTTGGAGGTAACAAATTGACTAATGTAGCAGCGCCAACAGCAAACAATGATTCAGCCACAAAGGGGTATGTTGATACTGAAATTGCTGGAATTGATGTTTCTCCATTTATCAAAAAAGATGGAAGTGTTGCAATGACTGGTGATCTTGACATGGGTGACAATAAAATAACAAATGTTGGATCTCCAAACTCTGATAAAGATTCTGCCAACAAAAAGTATGTTGATGACCTTGTTTTTTCAGCATCAGGAGCTCAACGCAACCCATTCGCTTTTCTGTTAAAAGACAAATCCAAGTCTTCTGCAGTCAGTGGTGTGGAAAACCTTCAAATTGAGAATTTTGACAGATCACCTTATCACATAAACAAGTCGTCATTGTCTTTTTTCATCAAACGAAGAGGCAACTTTACATCCACAATTCGTTTTGATGTTTCATCATTGAGAAACAGTCAGTACACTTTTGTTGTTGAGTTTTACTCACCATCAGACCCACGCCAAGCTACAATTGGGCTCGATCTTCGCACATTAAACATACGTGACGTCGGACAGCCATTTCAAAAACCTTTTCTCAAAACCCCGTATGTTGATGGTTATATGAAGAAGCTTTTCCGAATCGAAAAGACTGGTGGCGGTCAAGCGTCAATTAATGTTTTACTTTTTAGCACAGCTCCAGCGTCTAACACCAAAACACATATCATCGTTTATGGGGCCTATGGCTATCATACAAATTTGTCTTACTTTGTTCATGACCCAGCTTATGAAATTGAAAACGGTCATGTTGCGTTTGGTAGTAATGTTGACATGAAATTAAACAAAATCCTCAACCTGCAGGATAACCCCTCAAACCCACAAGATGCTGTAAACAAAAGTTATGTGGACCAGAGGTTGCAAACCAAACTCGATACGATTTCACAACAAAATCTGAATATGAACAACAATGCCATTACTGATCTTGCTCCACCCGTCAACGCAGACGATGCGGTGACAAAACTTTATACTGACGAATATTTTCTCCGACGAGACGGTTCGACTGCAATGTATGGCGATTTGTCGATGGGTGGAAATAGAGTGACTAATTTAGCGGACCCTTCGAATGAAACTGATGCTGTGAACTTCAGAGTTCTAAATCGAGCTGGAATAGCTATGAGAGCGAACACTTTATTATTGAATGGAACAAATGCGATGGCAGCGGATATGAAACTTGGAGGGCATAAAATCATTAACTTAAAAGAAGGAACAAATAAAACCGATGCCGTAAATTTAGATCAATTAGAAAAAAGTCATATTTCATCTGCTTCTCATCCAAAGAATGCTTTCAAATATTTGATGAATGATATCGATGAAATTAGCACTGAATATGGCTTGACAGTTAATGGATATGTCAATTTACCTCGGTCACCACATTTGATTTCAAAGAAGGTCATTGATATAGACTTGAATAAAGAAGCTAATCATATTTACAAAGCTAAAATTGGTTTTAATATGTACACAATAAAAGATGGAAAATACACTTTAATTCTTGAATGGCTATTTCCTGATTATGAAGGAATGAGTCTTAGTAGTGTAACATTCAGTGCAAATGGTGGAATTACAATTCATAAAACTGTAGGGAGAAAATTTGATAACAGAAATGAAGATCATTCGAGATATTTATTATGGATTGAAAAACCTTCAGTAAGTTCACCATCTGAATATTTATATTGTACGATTCGTATTAATGCTAACCCAACTTATCCAAATAAGTACAAAGTTCATTGTGTTGCATATAGTATTGATTTCGAAGCAGCAGACGTTCCATCAAGTGTTTACGACTTCTCTGAACCTTTCAAAATCGTGAATGAAACAATACAATTACAAACTGATTTAGATTTGAATGGTTTTGATGTGAAAGAAAATGAAAATTGGTTGTTTGGTGGAGACAATGGTGAATTTACAATGCTAAATAATATTAATATGAACAGCTATTTAATAAAAGAGGCTAAACTTGGTGGTGATTTGAATCTGAATGGCTATAGAATTCATAATAATAGTTTGAATCTATTTCGTTCAAGCGTTACAGGTGTAATCATGGAAACGGCTTTCGATTTGGGTGGATTTGCTCTTTACAGGCCGAAATTAGGAGGTGATCTAGATTTGAATGGGAATGGAATAATCGGTCAAATACAATATTTAAATTGCTCTGTTAAAGCCAAAAAAGGACATAATAAGAATGTTTTAAAGCCTGTATTGATAAACGGCGCTGATTTTTTAGTCATTCATAACAATAACTTTCATATTAAGAATATGTATGTAATACAAGGAACAAAACCCGGAATATTCTACTTCAAGACAAAAGCTGAAGGTGCTGGAAATTTACCATTACCAGCAACAATTTTTGAATACAGACATGGTGTTGTGGGCAGAAACATCACAACGGTCAACATCAACAAATCATTATCGAGAGGCTATCTTATAATCGACTATTCACATCTCAACAGTGGAGAATTTGATACAGCATTCACACTTGAAGTAATTATGAATTAATCTAAATTAATATTATATGGGTGTATTCAATCAAGATAACACAATAACTGGTGAAAGAGGCCCAAAAGGTGATAGAGGTGATGCTGGTGCAATTGGTCCTAAAGGTGATAAAGGAATTGGTTTTACATTAACACAAGATGGTCACTATGATCTTGGAAACAAACATTTGACTAATGTAAAAGCAGGCAATGATTCTGATCATGTTGTAATCAAATCACAAGTTTCAGATATTGTCAGAGATAGTTTTTTGGATTTATGGGTTTCTGAATTCATCAGATTATACTCAAAATGTGTTTATCAAATCGACAGAGCGAATAATAATTTTGTAGATATGAATGCAGACAGAAAAGTTGAAACATTATATGATCTCTCAAATGAAGAAAATAATGCAACTCAATCAACTTTGAACATAAGACCCACTGTTTGTACCAAGGCTGAGAAACATAATGGACGTTATTTTTTGAAGTTTGATGGATCACAGAGAATGATAAGTCAAATCAATTTGAATAATGATGTTGTTAATATCTTCATTGTTTATAAATTAAATTCAAATACAGGTGGAAGTCCATGGGAAAATGGTCTTTTTGGTCATGATAATAGAGGTTATGATAAGTTTGTCAGCTATTACAATGGTTCAAATTTAGTTATAAGTGGTGTTGATCAATCAAATTGTGTATATTTCGGTCCTGATGCTTCCATACAGAACTTCAGAAAGATATCAGATTATTCCTCAAATGACTTGGGGCAGATTAATGTTTGGCACTGCTTGTCCGTTCATTGGGATAATTTATCTTCTCCAAATACCAATACCAGCAAGATCTATTGGAATAAAAAACATATTGGAAGTTTTACAGCGGCTAACAGAAGTGGTAGTCGGCAAATGACTTTTGGTGATTTGGATCCTAGCTCCATCGCACCTCTTGACGGTAGTGTTATTTTTTTCTGTGTGTACTTGGATTCTATATTAGACGAAAAAACAATTTCAGATCATCATCAAATTTTAATCCAACGATATAATATAAATGAACAAAATAATTAGATATGTGAGATGGTTTATTCGGGATGCCGAACGGAAAAACCCTGGTGTTGACAAGAGGATTTTGAAATCAGCTTTGGTTTATCAGTTTCTATATCACAAACATTTTAACAAGTATGTTGAGGTGAGAGATATCCTTTTGGAGCATGAAGACATTGGATTAATTGGATATGGTGATGGTTGCCTGACACATTTGTTGGAGCATACTCTTGGATGGATTAATGTGTTGCAAACACATGCAATATTACATGATGCTTTCGGTCGATTCTACGTCAAACATTCACTTGACAGAGGATATTCTTATGCTTTCCCCCGTTTCATGACAACGAAATTGAACAAATTGTCACCTCTAAGTGGACAATTGTCTGGTTTGTGGTACTGCGTGTTGAACAGAATCGTTATATAAGCATATTGTATGAAAGACAGAAAGAGCATATTCAACTGGAACCATATTTCAGGTGAATTAACAGAAGATCAGGTAAATGAATTAAAATCCTATTACCGAACATATCACAGAAAGTGTTGGGCTCATAAACAGGCTGTTAAACGGTTCAAAAAATGGAAATTACTGGGGAATTCCTTGTCCATCATCTTTGCAACTGGGGGTCTCGCCACAAGTGTGGCAACAGGTGGTGTTAGTTTGGTAGCCATCAGTACAGCAGCACTTTTGATACAAGGGTGGATGAAGCATAAAAACCTAGATTTGAAAATCCAAAATTGCACATATGCTTATCAAAGCTATCAACATCTACTCAATTCAATAAAAGACAAGTTGAGAAGTGGTGATTTTGATGCTTCAAGTATACAAATCTCAATGAAGAATATCGATGATTATGTGACTGATAATAGTCCAATTATTGATAAGTACCTACTGAAATATGATGAAAAATTCACTGCTTGATAATACGAATAATCTTATCAAATCTCAACAATAGAATCTCAACCCAATATCGATCATAAAATCCAAGCGTCTTTTTTGATCTAGTAACTATTATTTTATCAAATGGAAGATCAAGCATTAAAAATATTTGCTTAAGCATAAATTTCGTACTTATCATCCTTTTACGATTCTTATTCACCAAAGGAAGGACAGTGTCTATCTCTTGGAATATTTTCAATATTTTGCCTTTATCTTTTACAGAAATTTGAAGTCCATTCTTACAACATATACCATTTATCACATTTTCAATATGGTACTTCCGATGATATACAGATTTTCGCCGTATTTTATACATATTATTATGAAAGTCAACGTACTCTTTACAATAGTCATAGCTGTGGACTGAACCGCAATTTAGACAAACATTTTCACCATCATTGTTAAACATTTTCTGATTATCACAGCAAGGTGCTTTCACACTTTTAACAACTTTGACCAATAGCTGATCACAAAAATAACATGACAATTCTCCCATATTCTTTAATTCATTGTGGATTACTGAATTACAACTCATTCTATAATATTATGTGATATTTTATTTTTATGTAACCATCGGATGGTTCCACGTGAGAAATAATAGCTATAGGCGATGACTCATTCCCTGTTTTCCGAGAATGTCACGCTTGGTGATTTTTCTGAGAATGTCACGCATTAGATTCCATCAGATTGAAAGTGTGCTGACCTTGGTTCCATCAGATTGAACAACTATAGATTCCATCAAATTAAATAACTATATATTCCATCAAATTAAATAACTATATATTCCATCAAATTAAATAACTATATATTCCATCAAATTAAATAACTATATATTCCATCAAATTAAATAACTATATATTCCAGAATACGAGACCAGAAGGCAGTAGTATAGTGTTTGGGGAAAACGAGATCAATTGATTTCGTACCCCCAAACACTATACTACTGGTATAGTCGCTGTAGTGACTGGTGTCGGGTTAGCGTTTGTAGCGTTTGGTTCTGTCCTGTAAGTGTTGCGTCTAACAAAGTCGCGGTTGTAATTGTTCTTACTGAAAACGTTGTCTAAGTATTTGCGTTCGTCTGCTAAACTGTCGCTCGAGTCGCAAACTAGTTGCGCTCGTCTCGTTAAGGTCCGTATTGTCGTTGCTTTGTGTGAAGTAGGGTTGTAAGATGATTCTTCAAGTAGTCTGTCAGTGTGTGTGGGATTTCTGTAAACTGCCGTCTGTAGTCTGTTCTTGTCACGGCTAACAAGGCAGTCTAGAAAAGGTATCTTACCATTTTCCTCGATCTCCTTGGTAAACTGTATGTGGGCGTTCTGTCTGTTGCGGTGTTCGTGAAAATCGTCGATTTCGTCTTTGTGTACAGCTGTGAAAGTGTCGTCGACGTAACGTAGCCAGAGCGGTAGCGTTCCTTCGTAAGTCGCAAGGGCTTGTTCCTCGATGTTTTGCATGACGATCTCTGCTACAACAACGGAAACTGGTGAGCCCATAGCTGTCCCGTATTATTGACTTCTCAGACAACCTTGCTGTTCTGCAGGAGGAACTCCTATCCCTTCCGATTTCCCACGATATAGCACATCTATGTCGGTCCTCGGAGTATCCTCCACCGTTATTGATGTAACATTCACCTTGGTCGGCCTCACGTCCAGTAGTGTGTCAAGCTCCGACGAGGCCATTGATGAAGATGATCTCTTGGGCGAGGCTGAATCGCCAGCTTTACTGGAAGACAGAGACTTCGCTTTCCTCATGTAATACAAAGCTGAGTGTCCTGGAAGAGGAAGACCTGCCTCTCGCTCCATGATGGTCTCCGTTTGCGATCGAAAAGATTTGTTTAAAATGGTGTAGTCGTTTGTCAGGAAGAATAGGGATTCAGAGATATAACAGTCGGAGCGATCTTGGAGAGTATGTGTAGCAAGTAATGCTATGGAATACATAATTAAAGTAAGGTTTTCCTGGCAGCTTTAATAAATGACCACAATTCAGTCGTACCCAGAAGCAACAACTTGGAATAAAGACCTGGAAAAGAATATTATAAACCAACAAGTAGACACCGTTCACAAAGGACTACGAGACATGAAATAAAAGGGACATAATCTGATCTGAAATCGCTTTTCATGTTGAGAGGTTTACAATTAAACTGTGGTTATAACTGTTCGCAGATTTGTGCTTTGGTGGTTTGCCTAACTTTTGATTGATTAAATTGAGTGGTTTTCTCTTGAGTGTAGCAAAATCAAACCCAAAGCAATTTCTCTGACAATTCCCAGCAAGTGCAAACGTCAACAGACCAGTGAAACAATCAGAATGCGAACCAATTACATTTCATCGTTGAAATGCACAGGGAAATCGGCGCGAGCAAGTTGCGATTGCTGTTGGTTTGGTCTCTCACTGGTTGAGAAAGTGGAAGGAGTTTTTTTTTCACCAATCACATAATGAAGAAATGCATAACCAAAGCAATTTACTTTCGACGTTCGATTGAAAACCGCTCTACAAAAATCTTAAGTAAAAGTGCGTCATTTACTGTTTGGTGAGAAGCCAGTTAAATTAAAGGTTTCCATGTCACAGGCCAACCAACCTTAGGAGGTTGGGTTCAAAACAGAGTATAGTTCTTGAGTGCACAAACTAGTTTGAAGCCTGCTTAAGCGAACTACTCAGAACAAAAAGCAAAATGGGGCATCGATTGAACTTTTTACTAGTCAAAACTAGCCTCAAAATTACCTTGGTAGGTGCTTGCGTCCATCCACAAAACGACCAGAGGGATGATGCAAACTTCACAGATGAGCCACCGTATTTACTACGAAGCATGTTTGGCGTCTCGTTCAACATGAAACCACCTCTCCCCCCTGTTTTGTTTCAGAGTCTTGCCTTTGTCCACAAGAGCTTGCATAGCTCATTCCAAAGACCACTGAAGAGAGAAAACGCTGCTTTTTGAAATGAATGTTTTATGTGTTCATTGTTTATGTAGTGTCAATAATGTTGCAAGTATCACTGTTAAGATACAATTCTCTTTTTTGCTTGAGAACTTTATAATATCTCTGGTCCTCACCGGCCAATTCCTAGAATAAACCCTGTCCTCAG
>JAEMWC010000104.1:920000-945000 GCA_016490735.1 Pachyseris speciosa | reverse complement strand
TCTTAGCATGCAGTAAGATTTGCAAGGATGTTCGGACGGTTAATCGATATGTATTTTACCTTAAAATAATTACACTATTTTCCAACGCGATTGACGTGTCTTGATTCATTTCAGTCGCAAGTGAATGTATATAAATAATCGTTTCCACACGATTTGTCAGTAATTTTGTAATTATTGGTCTCATAGATCATACCGAGAGTCGTGGCCTCTGTTTAATATAGTACTGAACCAGTAGGGGTTTTGAATATCAAAATTATAATTTCAAGCCTTGTTTTTTTTTTTGTTTTTGTTTTTTTTTTTTTTTTGTTTTTTGTTTTTTTCCAATACAACTTTATTGAACATACACATGTACAGTGAATATTCGCAAAAGACAATCTACAACAAAACGACAACTACACCTTAAAGCTGACAACAAAGAAACCTAACACAATGAAAACATTAGTAGTAACTTAAATTAAATGGGAGTGCAATCAGTTAAGTAAACAGAATTTCATAACATATTTAAAAGAGACGCAAAAACAGACCATTTTGTTCTAAAACCTTTTTCATGACCAGTCGTACAAGAAATATATTTTTCTAGACTAATTTTATCACGAGCTAGGGAAACAAATTCATTTAAGATGTAAAATTTACCGTTAAGAGCTTTTACATAAAGAAAATACTTTCCTATAATGACTAAATGATTGAGGGATAAACAGAATTTAGAATCGTTGTTAATAATACCAAACATAATTTCTTTTATTGAAAGCGATAAATTTGAATTCACCATGCGCGAGGCCCAATTCAGAAACTCCTTCCAGAACAAACTGGCTTGCGCGCACTCAGTGAAAAGATGAATGATGGTGTGATCTGCTGGACAAAAAGGGCAGCGTGGGGAGTTTTCTTTCTTCATTTTGAATAATAAGCTCTTGGTGCACAGAATATTGTGAATAATTTTGTACTGGAACATTGATAGCTTTACTTCTTTTGTTACTTCAAAGGGCAATAGATATCATTTTCTCAAATCATCCTTCTGGTAGCCAAAATTTAAGAATCTTTTTTCTCACAAGTCGGCGGAGGCATTGATCGAAGAGACAGCAGCTTAGTATAGATTTTTTGCAAGTCATTTCTGCTACTAATATTTGCGGTGTTGAGCTTTGTTCAAGGGAGCAATTGAGGAGTTTTTTCCAACTTTAAGGGATGGCGTTAACAAGGCTAAAGTACTGTAAGATATTACATCTTACGTTAAATTTATTGCGAAACGAGTGGAAGGACGGAAAGCAGCTTTGCTGTGTATCAAAGAGGTCGTTAATTTTGAGAATTCCTGCGTGACGCCAATGCTGCAAGTACATAGATTTCTTATCAGACTTAATAAACTTATTATTCCAAACTATCTGTTCAGGAACATTATTTTTGCTTTTTGGGTTGGAAGCTATTACGTCTTGCCAAAATGTGATTATTTCGTGATAAAAAGTTGGAAGGCATTTGCTTAGATTAAGGTTACCGATGTCATAGTTACATTTGAAAAGCTCTGGGCCCCCAACATTCGCTAGGAGGGACTTCGGGATGTACTGCCACGGAGCGTCTGAGTTTGAGCAAAGTCGCTTAACCCAATTTAACTTTAAAGCCTTGTTAAATAACGCAAAGTCTTTCATTTCTAAGCCTCCTTCTTGCCTTGTTTTGATGAGCGTAGTGTATTTTATCTTGGGTGGTTTGTGGCCCCAAATAAAATCTAATACTATTTTGTTTACTTCATCAACAAAAAGTTTTGGCGTTTCCATTACACTGCAGATAAATACCAGTTTGGAGAGCGCGAGGGATTTGACCAGAAGTTCCTCTGTAGAACCGTGTCACGTTCGTACGCAAAATGAACACCAAGCGCGTAGACAGGCTCCTCACTAATTTGCAAATTTAAAATTTTATCTTTTCTATGGCGCCATATGAACCAAGCCATAACAGTTCCGATTTTGATTCGTTTATTTTAAGGCCAGAACATCTTTCAAAAAGGCCTAGCAATTCAAATAGCTGCATGACGGACTCACTATCACTCAAGAGCGCTGTCGTGTCATCCGCATACTGAGATAATTGTATTTCCTGAGATCTATTGTATTCAATTTCAATTCCTTTGATCATTTTGGAGCGTCTTATCTTTTGCGCAAGGGCCTCAATGGCTATAACAAACAACATACCCGACAGTGGGCACCACTGCCGAACGCCTCTTTCAAGTAAGAAGGGTTCCGACGCGTGACCATTGTTCAAAACACAACTGGAGATATTATGATAAAAAACGTAAGCCCACTGGCGGAGATGAGGGCCAAAGTTAGTTGCTTCCAGGCATTTTTGAATGTAGTTCCATTCTACCGAATCGAAAGCTTTCTCAAAACCTAAGAAGACGGCCACGCCCGGAATATCCTTATGCTTAGTGTATTCCATTATATCTAAAATCAATCTGATGCTTTCGCCTATGAACCTTCCTTTTACGTAACCTGTTTGAGTGGGATTGATCAAATGTGGAAGTACCTTTTCTATACGGAGAGCCATGGTTTTGGTTGCAATCTTGTAATCTACGTTAAGTAAAGTTACAGGTCTCCAGATTTTTAAATACTGGGTATCCTTTTTTTTTCTTTGGAATCAAAGATATAATCCCTTGTCGTTGAGAAATAGATATATTTCCAGTATTAAAGGCGTAGTTAAAGCTGTTGACAAAGCTTGATAGAATTCTGTTGTTAGCCCGTCAGAGCCAGGAGATTTGTTATTTTGCATCATTGATAATGCTTTTGTACATTCCGCTAAGGTTATCTCTCCTTCACAAGTGCTGGCCATCTCTTCAGGTAGTTGAAAATCTGCATTAAAAAAATCACTGAACTCCTCACTATTAGGGTCCACATTCCTAGAGGAGTACAATTCTTTAAAGAAGTTCCGCTCTTCATTAAGAATTTCTTTTGGATCATTAATCCTAGTGCCGTTGTGGTTAATCAAAGATGATATATGTTTTCGCATGTAGTTTCAGAATTTTTCTAAATTAAGAAAATATTTGCTGTTTTTTTCTCCATGCTCATACCAGCGGGCTCTGCTTCTTATAATAGTTCCACGTGTTTTTTCAGTTTGAAAATCAGAAAGTTTGATTTTGATTCGCTCAAGTTCGGCTTTGTCATCTTCACTGTATACTGTCTGCAGTTTAGCGCTCAGTTGAGCAAACCTAGATGTAAGAAGTTTCTCTTTATCGCGGTTACGCTTGCTTTCAATTTAGAAAACCGAACTGTCAATCCTCTGATCTCCAGTTTGACCATTTCCCAAAACAAACCTCTGTCTTCGACCTCTTTGTACTTTTCAACGAATTCTGGAATTTTAGAGCGTAATAAAGCTACGTATTCATTTTCGGATAACAAAGAATTATTAAACCTCTAATAGCCTGGACTGCGAGGCGCGGTTTCTTCATCAAAACAGATGGTGAGAATTAAAGCAGAATGATCTGAGAAGATGTTGGACACGATTCTGCATTCTTGAATTAACTTTTGCAAAAATTTTGGGATGAAAAAATAATCAAGTCTACTTTGTATCTTCATCGACGGGTTGCTCCAAGTGAAACCGATATTGTGCGAGTTTACTATGCGCCATGCGTCCACAAAGCTGTGAACCCTAATTGTCGATTCAAACGCAGTTACTGCTGCATTTTTTGAGTCAAAAGGCCTGCCACCTTTCTTGTCCATGGCATTCATAACGCAGTTAAAATCGCCACCCAACACAAGGTTTTCATTTGCATATGCAGATAACACAGAGCTAGATAGATCCCTTAGGAAAAGGATTTGTTGAGAAGGATCATTTGGTGCATAAATATTCACAAAAACTATGTTTGTTTCGTCAATTGATGTTTCTGCGAGGATGTATCTTCCATTTTTATCGGTTAAGGTTTTGTTAATGGTGACATTGAGTTTTGGTTTAAACAGGACCATTACTCCGTGTGGGTTGTACCGTGGCTAGCTACAACTTTCCCACCCCACTCGGCTTCCCATCGTTTTATAGTTTCCGTTGAAGAATAAGTTTCTTGGAGGAAAATAATGTCCGATCGTTGCAGGTGCAGCCAACGAAAAACCTGTCTTCTTTTTCTAGAAATGTTTAGCCCTCTCACATTCAGTGTCAAAAGCTTATATGACATATTTATTGCTCAATTATAAAATGAAGTTGTTTTCCTTGCCCGTGTGGCACAACCCATAGACAAAAGAATAAATTTATATGGCCTGGATCGCTTTCCCCTTTAGGGAAGGGAAGCAAAATTGACTGCGCAAAAATTAAGACGAAACAAGAATGGAAACAAAAACACGAAACGTACGAAAAAAAACTTCCTGACTTACCTCTGAATTTGAGCGGCGTTGACTGACTGCGCATCGAGCTAATTGAGTTTGTAAATCACACTACTGGCCCCTAAAATATGGCCGTGAATAATAACATGAAAGTTCTGATCTAATTTATACATCCATTAAATGTCCGTAGAGAGGGAAAGCAATTGTCTCTGGGCCGCGGTAAAGCGACCCATCTATAATAAGCCTTTCTACCTTGAAAAATGCAGTACGCTTTTCTTGCTTGGCGGCTTTAGTACTGGGTATAGCTTTTTCCTCATTTCTTCTACCTCCTTTGGAAAGTCGTCGGAAATTCCGAGATTGTGGCCTTTGGTAAGGTTTTTGATGAAAGATTTAATAAGCTGTTTGTCGTGGAAGCTGGAAAGCTTGACAATAATCGGTCGTGGCTTGGGATTCGGAGTGCCAGACGATACTCGACGCGTTGATATCCTGTGCACTCTATCGAACTGAATACTTTCCTCGTCCTCTTTAGGGATCTTTAAGTCGGAACGTAAAAAGTTCCTCAATAAATCTTCTGCGTCATCGTTCGATTCATGCTCGCGTTCTTTTATTCCATAGAATTTCAAATCACCTCTGCGGCTGTGACACTCTGATTTAATATGACGGCGCTGTAATTCAGCGAGTTCACGTTGGACGCGTTGAAGTGAAGCTTCAGTGGTCTTTTGTTGTTCAGCGATGTTATCTTGTCAACCTTGCAATTCTTTTATCTCAGTTTGAGAACTTCCAAGGCTTTCTTGCATACTTTTCTGTTCATCTTCGAGGGATTTAACTCGGCTCTTGTAGGTTTCAAATTCGTCTGTTAACTTTAGTAGACGTTCAAGCTTCTCATCAATTTCAGCGAGACGAGCATTTGTTGACTTGCATTTTGGGCAGCCGTTGCTGTCGTCCTCGAAGACATCCTAGTCTGTTTGTGAACTTCCTTCGCGTGTGCGCTTCATTTTTTTTTCTTTGAGAGCTTCGCGGGTTATTTTTGGTTTGTTTTTAGGCATTACTGAATTATTATTTAGTGAGAAATGGCCATATTCGGGACCAAGGCGGAGCAATTTTAACGGAGCGATTGAAACTCGTCCGCCATGGTCGGCTTTTTTTTTTCTACTGTCGCGTTGTTGTTCTAGACAGCGAAATCAGTTCTAATCCTATTTGAGAATATCTATGCGAGAAGTTTTTCAACGCCTCCGCAAAAACCTCCGCCATAACAAAATAAAGTGAAATTCCTCGCTCCTTTAAAGGAATTTATTCCCCAAAGTTAACTGGTGAACGCTGTAAGAAACTAACTCGGACGTAAACTTCACAGCCGTACTGTCTTTGATTTCGCGCTGCTTAAACTTGAACTTTGAAGGGCTACGGAGAAGTACTCAGCCAAGACCTCCTCGGCCACGACAGCCGCAGTATCGCCCGCCGTAGCGATTTGCTTAAACTCCCTAATAAGTCCAAGGCAGAAGGCGGGAGAGAAAGAAGCAGTTGTTGTCACAGAAAGATTTTGAGAAATCCACTTCAAAGTATTTTTCCAGAAAGACTGACTATATTTACATGTCCAAAACAGATGGACAAGGGTTTCTGTCATGCTACCACAAAAAGAGCAAGAGTCTATCTGTTTAATAATTACCTATTTTATAAAGAAAGCCGTTGGTGGCTATTCTTCTATGGAGAAGCTCAAACTAGAAAACTCTCAGTTTTGTCTCAGTTGTGTATAGTAGACGATAGGTGCTTTTCCAATTTATCTCTAGATTTTCAGTAACCCCATTTTCAGAAAGCCATTTTTCTTGACTTTTCACTGGGATTGATGATTTTTTTTTTCAATATATGATGTTTTTTTTTCGATATAGCATTTATAAACCATTTGGGAAACTTTCGAGGATGATAAAAAACTTTCAATGAAATCTTTTGAGTTATGGCTTCTGAGGTTGGAATAACATTTTTTTTTTCAAAAACTTTTAATACTGATAGTACTTTGTAGTACTCTAGATAATTAGTCCGAATTTTGTATTTAGCCTTAAAGGAAGTGAAGCTCATGAAATTCTGGTCTGCATCAAGTAAGTCCCTAACGTCTTTTACTCCTGCCTGAAACCACGATTTATTAAAGAGAGGCCTGTCGTCAATCCTTATCAGGGATCAGGGAATTGTGCCAAATCTGAGTAGAATTAAAGTTTGAGCCCTCCTCCCTGTAATTTAAAGTACTCCAATATTCTATGATCGCAATCAGGAATGGGTCAGAAAGATTGAGCAAATGGACATCTTGTCGTCTTAACATGGGAAACCGCAAGAGGTTTCTTTTTTGGACACCGCTTGACTCCTTTGTTGCTAGGGACGCTTAGCTAAAGCCTGATTTTCATATGTCGCGAAAATCCCAGACGGTCGGGGGTTTCACTATTTACCGACCGTCCCAGATTTATGCCGAGATAACGAAAACCGCAGAAATCTGGGACGCATCGGCAAAATAGAAACCTTTCCGATTTTCCCGATTTGTCCCCGACCATCCCAGACGATCGGGGATGTCTACGATCTCCTAGCGTGCATACAGGCTCTTCATTTGGGCAATTCAGAGAGGTTGGCGCTCGGTCAAGGGCTAAGGGATTGAGGCAATCCCGTAGCTTTTGACCGTGCGCCATCAATCACAGCAAAAATCCTCTGTGTTGCCCAAATGAAGAGCCTGTATGCAGGCTAACGATCTCCAGTTTAATCTGCATAATCTGGGATGGTCGGGAAACAGTGAAATCCCCGACCGTCTAGGATTTTCCCGACATATGAAAAATCCAGAAAATTTTAGGTGTTAAATTTAATTACCTTTTTCGGATGTACTGTGTCACCCTGGTCAACACTGGCGGTGATCGTGCTGTGACTGTAAATGAGAGGGAAGACAGGTAAGCTTATTATATCCAGATCAAAGAAAGTTTTCGGCGAAGCACGCTTAAAATTTTCTACTTTAGCCAAAGAACTGTCGTATCGCGGCACGATAAATCATTTCGAAAACCAAATACAGTATAAACTTACTGACAATATTTAAAAATTCTCCCTTTTCCGTTCAACAATGGATGCGAAATGATGGTTTTAAAACTGTAATAATGCAGAATTTTGTAAAGCCAATATTTGAAATCAGATATTCCCTCTGGCAGAAGCAGTAAAAACACAGGCATACTAGATAGTTGGTCTGCGGTTAACCGCCTTTGATCAGTTGGTAACCTCTTCTCGAGTTTCAAATAGCGAAGGTTCGGACTCGCTTCAACTCGACGAGCGCCAACGGCGAAAGGGCAGTCTGTTGTTTTCAAAAATGTACAACTTTTCCTACAATGGATGTAATGGGATTTACCGATTTACCTTCTTATGAAGATTCTCTGTTGGGGCCCCAAGTTTGAATATATATTGCTGGTTTTATGACCAAAAACCTTATCTGATCGCTGGAGAGAATGGCCACACCACGCTCGCAACAGAATATTGCTCAGTATTCTCGTCAACCTTCTGTTCTCCTTCGTCTGCAAAGCAATTTGCAGATGAATATCATCTTGTAGATCGTTCAGATCTTCGCGGAGATGGAGGAGTTCCCGCTTCGTATGGTTTTTTTTTTTTTTATTATTATTTTTTTTCTTTTACATGGTTCTGCAGCTTCAGAAGGACTGAGAAAGTGTACATTGCGACTGCCGTTGACCTGTTACTGGGAATTCTGCGACAGAAATATCTAGAAGACTGTCCCTTCATAAGATGTGAATATTTTAAAACGTTGATGTGCTCCATCAATTACTTTAATTTCAACCATGATAATCGATCGGAAAGTGCGGAAGAAATCCGCCTAAAATCTCATGTAGCGGCAATAGCCGGAAGCCCAGCTCTCTTCAGCGGCGAAAGAGATTTTGGCCTTGAGGAGCAAGTTAACATCAGATCCGCCGACAGTGCAGTACTCTCCTCCGAATACTCCACCGACTACGCCATGCTCTTCTGGTCCGCCAAAAAGCCAGAACCCGCCAAATCTGAAACGGCCGAGGACCATGGAGGAAATCCGGAGGCAGACCAGGAACTCTTGCCAGAGACAAAAAGGAAGAAAATTAGAGACACTGTGGCCAGTTTAATGGGTCAGCTAAATAACCTTTGTGAAAGGAACGGAGAGACTCTGGCAACAGTTTTGAAAGGATGTTATGTTTTGGCAGGAGACGATGGCCTTGGGACCCGAGATGCTGTTATCTGCACGTTTGATAACATGGTGAAAGAAAAGGGAGTCCTTGCTGCTTTCTCCAAGCTGGTGTCCGAAGATTCTTGGAAGAAGAGAGTACAGGAAATGAGAATTCCAGACTGGATGATGTACCTTTTATTTAAGCTAAAGTCAAGAATTTCGGATGCAGCTTGGCAAGATTTAACTAATCTAACAAATCTTGGAAGAACTGGGGTAAGTTAAAGTCTTTGTTATGGTTTGTTATTTTGATATAAGCTTATGTATTAGCTTCTCCTTGTCTGAGTGGTTGTTATTAATAATTTTTAGGAAAGATCTCTATGTAACCCCACAATCATTATTTTTATTAAGCTTATTGGCTTATCATCATCATCATGTGCCTATTAAAAGTAATTTTTGGGGAATTTTGTAGATTTTCCATCTCTTACCAAATTTACAAGAACATTATATAAACCAACCTCTGTTATCTTTTAACTAGATTATGGTGGCTTACTCAGTTTTTCTGCTACGTGCGATTATGCGCAGCTTGCGCGCCCTTGAAGTCACATAAGCATCACATTCGAGCTAGAGTCGTGCGAGCTGACCAAGGACGAGAAAAAATTTAAGAAATGGCTTCCTTACTGAAACATTTTCTACTATTCGGTGGCTTTTCCAGGATACGTATGGTTCCTGTTTTGGATTTAGAATGGTAAAACAATTGTTATTCAGCGGTTACCAGTCAATAAAAGCCACTTAGCCTTTGAATGTTTTTTTTTTTCGTGAATTGCTGGTCCTCGTACAAGAGTGATACCTATGTTTTTGTTGACAAGAGTGTGCATGCGCTCTGAGCAGCTCGGTTTCCCGACAAGCAAATGCACACTGCTTTTCACAACGGAGGTCGCATAAAACCATTTTCCTCTTAATTTCTCAAAACCTAGCCGTGCAACCTATGTTAAAACTTTGGCAACTGGCTAACAGCACCAAAACGGAACTGTAGAATTTTTTTCAAAACAATCTATCAACGAGAATTTTAGTACCGGTAAATGTTCAAAATAGACAAAATTTAACGTTTTCTTATTTTGCAAACATTGTGCCTTAACAGATTTTCGTGTTCTTCTCTATATATGTTTCTTTTTATCCACTTTCCAAATCCCGAAATTTTCAGCTGGGGTCGTACAGCTAGATTTTGACGAAAACACCCATGAACAGTCTGTTTTATAGAACCCCTGCTCCTTTAACACGCTTCTTGAACATCTCCAGAATATAGGAAAAATTTTACCACAGACGTCATGTTTTATTTCTGCTGCCAGGTGTTTTGTTGGCCGCTTTGTGCGACTCGAGATCGCGTGTGATGCTCACATGACTTGAAGTGTGCGCACGCTGTCAGTAGCAGGAAAAACTGTAGTAAGCCACCTTAAATCACAGGCAAAATATTTTGTTCTCTTTCAATTAATATTCACAGAAAAATTCAGATAATAGTATTCTCATGTTGAAGAATAACATCAGTGCACTAAGGAAGAGATCTTAAATGTCACAAGAATCCTCATGGGTGTGGAAAGTCTTCTCCAGGAAATGAGACTTCATGGCCGTCTACTAGACGATGTTGTTTTCAATCTAAAGATTGATGGCCGTCCTTTCTTTGGTATGCATAATTATCATCAACAATACTTTGTGCTGGAACAAAGGCTAGCTTATAGAATCTTTTACCATACATGCCATGTAGCTTTATGTTATTAACTAAAATTAATGTTTTGACTTTAACTTTCTTTTATGCTCTCTGATTCTTTTTAGTTGGCTATTTTCAATGTTAAAGTCAACGTTAAAGCTGTAAAAATCTCGTAAAAATCTAAAGCCGTAAAAATCTCGAGCAAAAATTGATCTTTCAAATCTGCACTCTTAATCCCCACGGTATCAAAGAGCGCTTTTCATTCAATTAATTTATTCCTGTTTTTCACGTTACCATGTTACCACCAATAGCGTAGCTCCTTTTTCTGTACATAAAATATAAACAACCCACAATTCCTCGATTCACTCCAACGAAGGGCTAACGCTCGAAACGTCAGCTAATCGAATCCCTGTACGGTGGTCAATTTACATTATGAACGTTAACTCCGTTGATAAACCAAATTTTCGTTTTTTATTTTCAATGTTAGTGCGCAGTATTGGCTGAGCTCAATTTGCTGTGTACTGAATGCAGTGAAAAAAGACAGCTACCGGGCTGGAAACACGGTGACCTTGCTCCAACTGGCATGTTCTGACCATAATATTAGATTTATAAAAGTAGGTAGTTTGTTTAATTGGTAAGATAAAGGATTTTAAACTGTGTATAACTCCTAGTAAAACCATCTCAGCGTAAAATAAAATTGAAAAGAGACTGGGACAGAATATGCTTAACTTTGAAGATCTCATCTCTTTGGAAACACGGTGACCTTGCTCCAACTGGCATGTTTTGACCATAATATTAGATTTATAAAATTTGCATCTTTCATAACCAGCAATGATTTCCCCTTGTTTTAGTTCTGCTAATTCCCAATTTGTGTTAAAAAATGGTCGCGCTTCATGTTGGTTTAACATTTGTACTCAATAATACTGAAGGAGCGGCTTAACAAAACCAAAGGAATTACTCTGATCAATCACAAAGGACGCGAACAGCGCAATAAACCAAACATATTACGAAACAATTAAATGTAGCCGAAGGCAATGGCGGAAAATTGCCCTTTCATTGTACTTCTCATTAGTTGAGAAAGTGATGCGAATTTTGCTAACCAATAAAAGAGCGAGGTGAAGAAAAACAAACATAAAGGTAAATTACTTTCGACACTAAACACAAAACTGCTGTATCTTCAAATTCACTTTATTGTTCTCTGCGAGGCTGCAGGAATAGTTGGACACAACGAAAACACGCACAATTTCTCGTTTGAAGGTAAGCCTGAGCTACACTATTCTATTTTCTTCAGACCCGAATCATTTTCCAACCTGTCATAAAAATGGTATACAGCTGTACGTCGTTAAACGTAGAAATAAAATATCGATACTGAAAGACGAATGGTACCGCTCTCGTCGACATTCGAAAGAGGAGAAGAAGAGACAAAAACGGGAGTGGAAGAAAAGACTTCAGGAGGAGCTAAAAAGGAGAGATTCACATGCCCGATGTGCGGCAGAACGACATTGATGGGACCTGTGATGATGATCTTGAGTGCGGGAATTCCCGAATTACTGTACGAAGTTAAAAAGTGACGCAGAATTGATAGAAGATGAGGTTGTTGGCGCAGTAAAAAGGAGAAAGATGCTTGCTTGTGAATTTTCAATTGATGCTTTATGAGGCGTAAAAATTCTGCGAGAAACATACGTGAATACAGATGCTTAAGTTATTAAAGAGAAGGGAATCAAAGTGTCTGATGTAAGGCATTAAAGGGAGGAACGAGAACACTCAATAAAGTTTTACCCACATTAGTAAATAAATTCATTTTAATCTGTGGGAAAACTGAGAAAAGGTCTAATCTTAGTTTGCGCTACGCGCGTATTAATGGCGTCTCTGATCGCATCAAGGGGAAGCTAAAATCCTTTAATTATAATAAAATCAGGAAGCACTTAGATTTTGTCTTGTCAGTCCCGTGGTATGACTGTCCGATTTTATCGAGAAGTTTGTGTTTTGGATTGAGCAAAATGCCAGATTTGGGATGAGCGCCGAAAAATGGCGCTATTTGAGTGCTTTATACTCTCATGGAGCACGTTCGATTTTAATGAAAACTGGATACGTGTGCTAAATAATAATTGTAGCGGAATCCACGGGGAGTAATCAAGGTATTTTTCATCAACGTCACAATGACAAACTTTGATATGGAACGTTTTTACAAGTTCCATTCGTTACGAAGAAAAACGTAAAACTTAAAAATGAACTGTTGCTTTCTATTCTATTCCCTTTTAAACAATTTACGATGGATGTTAATTTGGACGGCCTCGGTCACTTTAAACTTGGCTGATTAACGATTCCCATATTTAGGGAAGGATGCAGCTACACAAACTCTTTCTTATTCAGTGAGTGATCTACTTGTTCCTCCGCTTTGTTGTTTACAATCACAAGCTTTTCAAAGGAGCAAAGAAAGAGAGTTTACGTACAGTTAACTTTAATTCATTCACGCATATGTAACTGTTCTTAAAAGTCAATGTAACAATGACCAATAATACTTAAGTATTATATAGAAATTTCAGCTAAAATGCTTTGATATAAAGAAGTAAGCAAGCTTGATAAATGCCAACTTTTTCCTTATTTTGGGATACACGAAGATCACGGCTGGAGATTTCTTATTTCCATTGTCTGAAAGTTGCAGGTACATGAAAGGATACATTTTTCTCCTCGTGTTGTGTTGTCATGACAAAAGTTGAGGCATAATGCCAAGGAATTGAAATCAGCTTTGACTATCCGATAGAAAGGCTGCTCGATAAGTTAAGCAAAACCTCAAATCTCTTTTTGTAGGAATGTCCGTTCTGCTTGGTGGGTAGTTTTTTCAATTGGTAAGATAAAGGATTTTAAACTGTGTATAACTCCTAGTAAAACCATTTCAGCGTAAAATAAAATTGGTAAGGGACTGGGACAGAATATGCTTAACTTTGAAGATCTCATCTCTTTGGAAACACGGTGACCTTGCTCCAACTGGCATGTTTTGACCATAATATTAGATTTATAAAATTTGCATCTTTCCTAACCAGCAATGATTTCCCCTTGTTTTAGTTCTGCTAATTCCCAATTTGTGTTAAAAAATGGTCGCGCTTCATGTTGGTTTAACATTTGTACTCAATAATACTGAAGGAGCGGCTTAACAAAACCAAAGGAATTACTCTGATCAATCACAAAGGACGCGAACAGCGCAATAAACCAAACATATTACAAAACAATTAAATGTAGCCGAAGGCAATGGCGGAAAATTGCCCTTTCATTGTACTTCTCATTAGTTGAGAAAGTGATGCGAATTTTGCTTACCAAACAAAGAGCAAGATGAAGAAAAACAAAAATAAAGATAAATTACTTTCGACACTAAACACAAAACTGCTGTATCTTCAAATTCACTTTATTGTTCTCTGCGAGGCTGCAGGAATAGTTGGACACAACGAAAACACGCACAATTTCTCGTTTGAAGGTAAGCCTGAGCTACACTATTCTATTTTCTTCAGACACGAATCATTTTCCAACCTGTCATAAAACTGGTATACAACTGTACGTCGTTAAACGTAGAAATAAAATATCGATACTGAAAGACGAATGGTACCGCTCTCGTCGACATTCGAAAGAGGAGAAGAAGAGACAAAAACGGGAGTGGAAGAAAAGACTTCAGGAGGAGCTAAAAAGGAGAGATTGACATGCCCGATGTGCGACAGAACGACATTGATGGGACCTGTGATGATGATCTTGAGTGCGGGAATTCTTGAATTACTGTACGAAGTTAAAAAGTGACGCAGAATTGATAGAAGATGAGGTGGTTGGCGCAGTAATAGAGAGAAAGATTGGTTTTATTGGCTATGAGAGGAGTTCCAGAGGAACAGATCTTGATAGAGAAGACGAACTATTTTTCTGAAGATGCAATTGGAAATAAAGCAAGCCAGGGCATGGGCACAGGAAAGAAAGTGGCTGTTCTTGCAAAGCTTAAAAGGACAGACATTCCCATACAGAATCCAAAACAATTCGCACAGAATCCAAAACCCTTGCACCACAAAAAGTCAAGCAAAAAATCGATGCAGCAGTGCGTCCAATTCAGTGTTCCAAATTGACCGGTCATTGATTATCAAAATTTCCCAAGAACCAGTTGGGTGTGGAACATTTGGACAGTGTTTCCCGGCTTGGTACCGTAGAAATATTAAGGCAGGCATTAAGGATATGAAAAGACGGAATTACATTTCGAAAGAGAGTCAAAGATGTAAGCTTGAGGTGCTTCACGAGGCTAGTGTATTGCATAGCCTCGGCGATCATGCTGGGCTTCCTTTTCTTTTGGGCATTTGCACTAAACAGGAACCATACTGTTTAGCCCTTCAATTTCACGGCCATGGAGAGGAAAGCCTTACCCTTCACAAGGGAATCAGACGAAGACTACTAAAGAAAACAGCAACCGTTGGAGTATTTCAATCAGTTATCTGTAGTACTCTGGAATACATCCATGGCAAAGGGTTTCTGCATAACGACTTGAAATCTGACATGTTACTTGAGCTAAACGACGATGAATATCGTCCGATCATCATCGACTTTGAAAAAAGCGAGCCAATAAAGGAACAGAAGGAATACAGGCGAAGCTATGGTGCTGAGTACATTGCACCGAAAGTCAAGATAGGATACAAGCAAAACCATGCAAGTGATGTCCTTTCGTTTGGAAAAATGCTAGAAAGAGCGGTTCATGGCAGAAGTTTCGACAGTTTATTTTTAAACGTTATTTGCAAAGCAACTGCGTTTTCTCCCGCGCTAAGGCCTTCCGTTTCTATTTTTCCTATTTAACTAGCAAATGTACTTTGAGTATCGCTGGTGGTTCGTAACATTTCCGTTAAACTCTTCAGAACGTTTTTATCGTACAGATAAAACCAGCAGAAACATTACGGTACAACACTTTAAAAAAATTTCAGTCACTAGTTCGGGTTGAAGTACTGAATTTTTTTGTAAATAGCCTCATCATTGTACAAATAACCTTTGATCATGTTCGGTATCCTGCAGATGTGGTCTGTGTTAGCTGCGATAGTTGATGATATTAAAATTTCGTAAAAACTGTTAAGTGATGAAGTATGACTGATAGATAACATTAATTTAAGCAAGCCACAGGAGACTCGTAATGCTTCTTCCATCAACACTTTCTATTGTCCTCAGTTTTTACTGGGCATTTAAATCGGTCATTTCAAATGACCGAACTCTAGGTAACTAAGGCTTGCGGGCTCTCATGAAACAGGGTGATTCGATCCGCGCAAATAATATTTGTCTCTTTCGCCTTAGCGTTCTTACCATTATTGCCGCGATTTTCTCGTATTGTTTCTATGTAAATATTTTAGAGTTTTAGTCAGTACCTCATTAGCACTTTTACAATTGATTATTATATGAGCGCATGTTAAACAATTTCATCCTTCAACATGAAAATGACCGTTGATCGGTCGAAACGTCGTTGCTTTTTAACGTTAACTTTTATAATTAAAATTCTTTGATCTTAAGTTGGAAATTAGAGGAGCCGAGTCTAAGATGGAAAAACAATTAATGAATTTGCACGAAATATTGTTGCCCTAATAACACTGCTACTCTCCAACTAACTACTATTTCGCACGGTATCGATCGAGGAATGAAAGCTTTTGTGGGCTATTTGACGAACAATAAAACAATGCCTTAACCCTAAACACAGTGGCAGCTGCTCCATCTTTCCACTAAATGGAATTAGCAGGTCTCAACACTGACACTGCAGTTACTACAGTATTAATTTTTTTACGGGGTTTCCATTTCCTCTGATTGCAAAACCCTTTTGAAAGAGGGTCCATATATATACCCACACAAAATCTACTCAGTAGGCTTCAAACACAACAACATCGTGAGTACCAACATTAATTATTTTGGCTTTAGTATTACATAGAGGATATTACATGGTCGCGCGGAGATAGAAAATTTCTCTTCGAGTGTTGAATAATATTTTATAATATAGCTAAAATTAAAAGCGCGCGCTCTGATTGGTCAATTAACCATTTACTATTTGCCCATGGGTGAACGCTGCTGATGATAGCTGACGTGTGCGCTAATGTTTATAAACTAAAATCTCGCTTTTTTGGGCGAGATTTTACAAAATTTGTATCGTTTCAATCGTCATAGTGTCTACCGAAGTAAAAGCCGTTGCAATTTTCGCGAGCTTGTTTTTCTTGGTCATGTAAGACTACATGAATATTTTAGTGCAATAAAATTGGACTTTGCTTTCTCTACGATGTTTATGATACGTTATAAAACACATACGTTTACCATTTGTTTTTTATAATATAGCTAAAAGAAAAGCGCGCGCTCTAATTGGTCAATTAACCATTTACTATTTGCCCATGGGTGAACGCTCCTGATGATAGCTGACGTGTGCGCTAATGTTTATAAACTAAAATCTCGCTTTTTTGGGCGAGATTTTACAAAATTTGTATCGTTTCAATCGTCATAGTGTCTACCGAAGTAAAAGCCGTTGCAATTTTCGCGAGCTTGTTTTTCTTGGTCATGTAAGACTACAAGAATATTTTAGTGCAATAAAATTGAACTTTGCTATCTCTACGATGTTTATGATATGTTATAAAACAGATGGTAAACGTATCAGCGTGCACTATTGAGTTATGGATGCACTTGGGAGTTATGCTAAGCACTCAAGAAGCTAGAGTCGCTCTCGGCTACGCCTCGAGCGACTCTTACGCTTTTCTCGTGCTTAGCAACCCCCCGCGTGCCTCCATATAACTCAATAGTGCACGCCGATCCGTTTACCATTTGTTAATTTTAACACGAGAAGTGAAAATTCGTATCTCCAATGAAGAGGCCATGTAATGTTCTATTTATTATACAAACACCAATGAAATATTAAACCATTTCAAACGATTTATCATGTAACCATAGTAACGATGATCTTTTCACTTGTGAAGATAACATGTTTTCGCGCGAAAGCTCACCTGGTATTTTATTGGTGTTTATATAGTAAAGTAAATTTTTTCTGCTGCGCTAATGTTTCTTGGCAGTGTTTAATATCATTTATTTGGATCACGCACACAAAAACGAATAACAGTAGAACGACTGCATTTTTAGCCATTCAATACCGTAGAGAGTGAATCGAACAGGTAAGGTTAACATTTTGTAAACTTTTCAAACAGACATAAGCTATGAACAAATGATTATCCTAATCAAAATGAAAATGAAATCAAAATCAAAATGAAAAGTTCTTTTCATTTTTCACGCTTAGATCACTTACACACCCACGTTGCCATTACTGAATGCAAAGAAACCAACCACTTAGTCTGAATGTGCAATACGCGATAATGCGGGTATGTGATCTCGCAAGGAAATCTTTCGGAGTACTAAGACATAAACGCCCTAACACGCGAATTGGCTTACATTTTGAAATTTGGCAAATCCAGTGAGAATTATTACAGTCCAGCTATCTAAGAGAGTCGAGTCAAATTAAAGATACCCTGTTGATAATGAAACTTGGGGCTTCACGCATCAGAAATCACACTGATCACAACATGTACTTTTGACTATTCCATGGATTGAATGAAATATTCTCGTAGACTTCAAGACTACGGTATGGAAACTTCAGTAAAGTGCGAATGACTCTTCTCAAATTTAATCTTGAAAATCTCTATTCCTTCTTTTCAAGTAAATCAATGTTTTGTGTTACTGTAAATCTCCGCACGAATGTAACTTTTTCCCAGAACGTTTGGAGCACTAACAACAGAATTGGCTTATTTGTGGAGATTGTATATATCATTTTATGCCATGCTATGAAAAATTCAATCAAACAGAATGCAAGAAAGCCGTTGTATATTTCACAAATATCCCGCGAAATCGCGCGGAATATCGGCTGATGCCGTACTGGCCGAGTTTGCGCCTGTCCCGATTATGCTCGTAAAGTGCTAAAAAGTTACTCACTGAAATGCCAAAAAGCTGCTAAAAAAATTGCCAAAAATCAGGTAAGTTGCTACCTAAATTTCTTGATATTTATATAGAAACGTTAATTAAGAGCATGTCAGAATATACCGAGAGTCTAAAATCAGTTTCGAAAAATCGAATTTTGGCTAATACCACCCAAACTACCATTTAGGGGAATTATTTCAAGAAATGATATTAAAACAACCCAAGTTCGAAAATTCGCAAAAAATACAATTTTTATTCATGAAATCGGTCTGAATTTCAAACAATTTCAAAGAAACAGTACCGGCGCTCAAAAGCTCCTATTGACTTCATATTCCTCACATAATTGGAACACTTCCAAAGCTTCAAGACTGTGTAAGTGGTTTAAGCAAATTACTTTATAGTATAGTTTTTAACCTTCGTTGCTTACCCCATCTTTGTACGTTGTTTTGAATGTCAAAATATCGTCCAAATTTAGCCGCCTAAAATCGATCCTGTTATAATTTAAATTGGAAAAGCAGTTATACCACAAGAAAGAATGGTCATTTTATTCATAAGAACTGACGTTTCAGCTCTGCAAAAAATTTAAACGCTGGCGTGTCCTAAAATTTTAACTGGAGGACTTTGGACCCCACGCGCGACGCGACAGAACGTGGAATGTAAACAAAGCGAAATTCATCTCATAGAATCACTTGGCATTGGCAAAAACTGATATCAAAATAGCCTTTCTCCTTGACAACCTAATAAGGTGAAGTTTTCTGCTGAATATTCTGAATCAATTTTGGAAACAGCCGAAAGTTAACGATCACAAAGTCGGGGATCTCGCGTGGTAATTATTCTGTCATAAAGTTCAAAATAAACAGTAATTGTTGATGTACAGACCCAAAAAGCACCAAGATACAAATGAATAAGAGTTTAATTTCAATAATCTATACGCTTTTATTAAGAACTTGAATTTCTCGCTAAGTCCTAACTTGAGGTGATAATTTAACTTTAGACACATCACTTCTGTTTTGTCCTCAATATAACCACACTTGTTTATCGATCTTCTCGCTGGAGTAAGGCCCTCTATTTTGCCTATACATTCCAAAAAAATTGGAATTTAAGTTCAAAATAATTTAGCTATAGAGAAATAACCAGAAGTAGCGGCTGATTTTCGAACACATTTACTTTGGCCGTTGTGATGATGCTCGCACTCTCCCTGGGATGTCACGCAACTCCCTTTCTTCCGTGACACCACAAAAGAACGGCTGCGAAGGAGATTAAGCCTGGTTTCCATATGATCTTAATGGTCTGCGATCGGTCTGCGACATGATCGGCGCCATGATCGGCGATCGCTCTGCGACACGTTGCAGACATATGGAAACATGTGTCCTCAGCGTCTGCGGCGTCTGCGATCGGTGATCGGGAAAATAGAAACTAGTTCTACCTTCCCGATCACCCCGATCGTGTGTCGCAGACCGCCGCAGACGCCGGGGACACCTGTTTCCATATGATCTTAACGTGTCGCAGACCGATCGCAGACCATTAAGATCATATGGAAACCAGGCTTTAGTATCACAACGACCAACATGTTCGAAAATCAAATGATTTACAGAATAATAATTACCACGCGACGTCCCCGACTTTGTGATCGTTTAACTTTCGGCTGTTTTCCCAGCTTGTTTCAGAATATTCAACAGAAAATTTCGCTTTATTACCTTGTGAAGGAGAAAAGCTTATTTTGATATCATTTTTTGTCAATGCCAAGTGATTGTATGAGATTTAAATAATTTTCGTGCGACTTCTCTTCGCTTTAATTACATTTGTTTCGCTTTGTTTACATTCCATGTTCTGTCGCGCGTGGGGTCCAAAGTCCTCCAGTTAAAATTTTAGGACACGCCAGCGTTTAAATTTGCAGAGCTGAAACTTCAGTTCTTTTGAGTAGAATGACCGTTCTTTCGTGTGGTATAACTGCTTTTTCAATATGAAGTATAGGGCGGCTAAAGTTGGGCGATATTTTCACAATCAAAACGACATACAAAGATGGGGTAAGCAACGAACTCAAGGTTAAAACTATAATATAACGTAATTTTGCTTAAACCATTTACACAATCTTGAAGCTTTGGAAGTCTTCTAATTATGTGAGCAAGATGAAGTCAATAGGAGCTTTTACGCGCCGGTACTGTTTCGAGATTCGCGATATATTTTGACATTGGCTCTCAAGAACTTTTTTCAGTCAGATTCTTCGTTCAACATGCTAATGGCGAGATGTGCTCTCTCTGACAGCTGAAGGTCAAATGAAGCGAAACGACATTTGGACCATGATTTCTCTCACGTCGCTGTCCATCCTCCTCTGGTCTCACTTAGTCGGCCAGAAACAAGTTTGATAGGGCCTGCAGCAATCCCATACAACAAGGGTCTTATCCAATGAACTGCATCTTACGAGATTTGGAAAAATGGTAGATGATATCTAACAAGTCCTTTAAGCCCTGGCTACACGTTCAAACATTGTTATAAAACATTTGTTGGATGAACAATGTTAGAACGTGTAGCACGCATGTTTGATGACGTTTGTTCAACATTTTTTGTTGGAAGAATGTTTTGATTTCGATCAAACATTTTCTCCAACATACAACAAATGTTGAAGCGTGTAGCCGCCCTTTCAGCAATGTTGTATTGCAAAGGCCAATCAGAATTAAGGGCCCAGTCTCCAATCCGAGAGCCTAATGGCAGAGGTGGAAAGTGCTGAAGTCAGACCCCCGAAGCGACGTGTTTCCAACAATGTTATATGTGTATCCAACATTGTTAGAAGCGTTCTTACAACAATGTTGGGACGTGTTCTTCTAACAATGGTTCAACGTGTAGCTGGGGCTTTACAGTAACAAATTACGTTTAGAACTGAGTAAAAAATATCCTTTTACCGTTTGCTTTTTACTCATTATCATACATATACCAAGCAAACACCAACCTCGTTCCCACACAAGAACAACAAAATATATATATGAACCTGATTAAATGCGCATGTGTGTTCTCTAAAGCGGATAAAAAAACTTTACCTTTCGAGCTCTTAAGTCAGTGAAACCAATTCCGTTTTCAAAGCCACAGAGTATCTTGATTCCATTACACGTTTGCGAGTTGCTTTTCAAAGCAGGTCAACTTTCAAGGATGAGAGGTTGCATATGTACAGACCACCAGCAACACCAACAGCTGAGAAGTAAGCCTGCTGCCTTAGAACATCAATAGAACCGGCACTTGAAATGCCAATTGGGTAGTTCACAAATCGCAATCCATCACCAGCAATACCAGCCCCATTGTGGTCTAGTGTCACTTGGATGCTATCTCTTTGAGCATCATCTGCGCACAACAATCTGTTGTATTTTTTTGTACAATCATGTGGTAAACGAAACGATTTAGCTGTGATAATTGCCGGGGCCATATTTTGCTTCCAGTTCCTTCAAGCCTAGAAATGCCACCAGAGGCCTCTTCAAAGGGTCTACCGTCTACAAATCCTTACTTATAGGTATGCGGCCTCGATGACGTTCAAATGTTGCAACGGAATCAAGACGATAGAAGCCATCATCACATCATCACATCATGTACTTGACTCAGTATTCCATGGATTGTATGCAAGTTGAAGTTTTTGTAATTTTCTTGAAAGCTTTTTAACAACTTTCTGGGAGATTTTTAGACATCCACAGAGTATTTGCATCATGCTTCTTAATTGAAAAAGTTAGAGTTCTTCGTCCAAACACTGGAAACAACGACGTGTGAGCGAAGGCGTTTCGCCTTTTAACTTAATTAATTCTCTTCTTTTTGTTTTTGTTTAAACCGGTGACAATCAGCGTTATCGGATTTTAAGAACAGCGAAATGGAATGGCTGGCTTTGCTTATTTATACTGTACGGCTCTGCTAGAGAAAAGCTCGTGCGGTTTGGGAAGTTCATGGTAATTTCGATGGCTACGTTACTGTGTAACTGGATGATGTTTTCCCGCTTAGAATCTTTTCTTTTCTTGTCTAATTTTTTTTTTTAATTAAACACGCTTCCTCGGTGGACGTGGGAAGTAACACAAGCGAAACTAAGCAATTGAAAATATACTTTAATTGTTTGCTTTATTCAAATATGGATACTTGAGCCTGAGCATAAAGGCTCATAAAGGTTTATTAAAATCTGACAATGAATAGAAATATTATAATTTAGACTGACCCTCAGGTATCTTAGCTAATCGTGGCAAGCCAGTCTATTGAAACAGAGGCAATTATATTACAGTACAGGATTAAAAAAGAAAAAAGAAAGATAAGTGTATTTGTGCGAGATTGAACAAAAAATAAACAAAACAAAAGAGAGCTTGAAATACTAAGATACTAAAGGTACTTGTAATTGTGTCTTCTCTAACGATTCTTTAGATCAAATATTATTTTATCGATTTCAATGTAACTATCTTCAGTTTTCAAAATGTCAAATTGAAAAGAAGCATTAGCTATGCCATGCTGATGCCATGCTGATGAGGCATCATAACAAGACCGAAACAGCTGTCCATGGCTGCTAATGCTTGAGCTCAATCTTTGATTTGGTAGCTTTAAGGGGTAATGCCCGTTACCATGTGGCCTTAGTGCCCAAAAAGTGAAATTCGCTCCCGTTTAATTGGCGTTAAATCGATATTTGAACGTGTGCACTACAATTTAGGATCACTCAGTCGTAGCCATCCACGCGGCAACCGTTGAAATGAATCCAAATGATTTTCTCTTTCAGACCCGACGGTGTGTCTACCAGCAGAAATCTTGCCGCAAGTATGAACATTGTTATCACTTGGTTGTTTGTTGCCACGGCGATGTGGTGTGCCAAGTTTGTGATGTTTCAGGCGAAGGTAAGAATTAAGTTTAAGAAGTCTACAAAGCAATTTAGCCGGTAAAAAGGGGTCTGTTTCGAGGGCATATCACTGAGTCGAGAAGGCGTTCAACCTTCCCGATATGAAATGCATATTCTTCACACTTGTCCCCTGTGTTTCTGATGGTGGACATTGGAAGAGCTTGTTTAAACATCAACACGTTTTCTCGTTGATGATCATTACTTTTTTCGTCCTCATGAGCTGTGTGTTACAACGGCGTTGTAAGGAGAAATTAGATGGCGGGGTATGCTGCAAGGACTGAATTAAAGGATATGAAATTAAAGGATATGAAATTCCCTGTATTGTGAATTGTGGATACATAGTTAAAGGGTCTACGCCTTCTTTCTTTCTTTTAATTTTTCTTTTTTCGGTCTTTAGGGTAAATTCAGGTTGATTCAAGGCTTAAAGAACATTTTTATACACGAATTGGTCTTAGAACTTCAACAGAAAGACAAAACGTTAATGTTTTAAAGAAGACCAACGTTTAATGATTCTTACAAGACAGGAGAGCTGAAACTTGAACAACAGCGCCCCGCTTTCTTCAAGTTGTAATTCTTCTCCATCCTGACCGTTCGTAGGCCAGGAGACTTATTTTTAGCTGAATTCACTACTAGAGTAGGTTTGGAGAAAACTGGAGCGTTCATTTGATTTTCCATCAGTACAAACAACTCCTTTGGCTTGTTAAATTCATAGCAAACACTCATGAAATAATCCCTTTAAATATATGGAAGACAGACAGACAGACAGACAGGCAGGTAGGCAGGCAGGTAGATAGATCATAATAACGTATTATTGATAACTTTGCTGTTCTGCAGGAGGATTTGTTTCCCTTTCCACTTCGTCCGCCTCAGTGAGCATAACTACGTTTGCCGTGACCGGCGAAGCAACTTCCACCGTTATTGATTCATCATCCACCTTTGCAACTTCCACCGTTATTGATTCATCATCCACCTTTGCAACTTCCACCGTTATTGATTCATCATCCATCTTTGTCCCCATGTCCACCGGTGCGTCAAGCTTCGACGAGGCCGTCGATGAAGATGATCTCTTGGGCGAGGCTGAGTCGCCAGCCTTACTGGAAGACAGAAACCTCAATTTCCTTATGGACTACAAAGTTGAGAAACCGAGCCTCAAAAAAAAGAGAGACCTGTCCGACAAAATCGGACGTGAAGCCGAGATAGAGAGTGTTCTGGAAGAGGAAGACCTGCCTCTCGCTCCGTGATGGTCTCCGTTTGCGATCGAAAAGATTTGTTTAAAATGGTGTAGTCGTTTGCTAGGAACAATAGGGATTCAAAGATATAACAGTCGGAGCAATCTTAGAGAGTACGTGTAGCAAGTAATGCTATAGAATACATAGTTAAAATAAGGTTTTCGTGGCAGCTTTAATAAATAACCCCAATTCAGACATATCCAGAGGCTCTGAAAACGTGGAATAGAGCCCTGGAAAAGCATATCATAGACTAACAGGTAGACACCGTTCACAAAGGACAACGAGTCATGAGATAAAAGGGACATAATCTGATCTGTAATCGCTTTTCATGTTGAGAGGTTTACAATTAAACTGTGGTTATAACTGTTTGCAGATTTGTGCTTTGCCGAACCATTCATTAATTAGATTGAGTGTTTTTCACTTAAGTATAGCAAAGCCAAAACCAATGCAATATCTCTGACCAATCCCAGCAAACGTCAACTGAACAGAGCATGAACCAATCAGAGTTCCGCGAAGCGTTTACATTTCTTCGACGCAAACCGCGGGGAAATCGGCGCTAGCACGTCACGATTGGTGTTGGTTTGGCTTGGTTAAGAAAGTGACGCGAGTTTTGCTGGCCAATCACAGAGTGAAGAAATTCAGAGCCAAAGCAATCTCAATTTACTTGCGACGTTCGATTGAAAAGCGCTCTAGAAATCTTTGAAAAAAAGTGCGTTCTTTACTGTCCGGTGAGAAGTCAGTTAAAAGGTTGGCTTTCTCAGAGTACGTAAAGCTTGTGGGGTGTGGCTGGAGTGACAATGATACCTCACAAAGTAATGTGATTTGGTAAGCTGAAGCCACTCTAAA
>JAEMWC010000104.1:885000-917500 GCA_016490735.1 Pachyseris speciosa | reverse complement strand
ATCATCTTTTTTTTTTTTTCAACATTTGCCCAACAAGCTATCCCGTGAACATGCATGTTCCGTAGTGTCCCTAGCACTAACAATTTCAAATTTTGAACATCCGTCCTCATTTAAGGCATACCAGTCTTGGGTGGACGACCATGAAAAAGAAGCACAGTTACCTGATCTTGGTTTGGGCGTCGATCAGCTTTTCTTTATAGGATTTGCCACGGTGGGTTTTGCACAAGACTAGATCATCACAGTATTTTCGCCATCCTCAGTTTGTCTCAGTTCATGGAGCAAAAATTACTCGCCAAAAATATGCGCCCTTCCTATCGATCGTTATGTAGTAATGAAATTTGTTTTATTTGCTTTAAAATTTTCTTTTAAGGCTGGCATTGTAGTTGGGTCACTTGATTAAGCGTATTGATCGTTGGGTGACGCCTTAACAACGCTGGACGTTCATGAACTGTCCCCAGCATTAGAAAGCTTTAGCTAAAATGTATTTTCAAGGCATTTTCAAGCTGCATTACGCGTATGTCGTGAGAGTTTTCTTTCTTTGTTTTTAGCCATGGTGCAGTGTCTACAAAAAGGAAGCTGCTCTATTTCAGTTAAAAACTGACGTTCATTCTTACAATAAATACAGGTAAATATGATCGTTGAAATCCAAAACATGATGCTTAGTATGTTCATTATTTTCATGCATTCATTCATTGATTTTTACTCATTCATATGTTTTTTTTATTATTATTATTTGGTTACTAGTTTCATTTATACGAAGTTAAAGATACTTAAATTCAATTGAACTATCTAAGTATCTGGGACCCGGCGAGTTCAATGTAAAGATTACTTAGAATATCAATCACAACTTTTTCAGTATAATTTTTTAGGTTGTGGGGGTTTCGATCACCATGCATGAATAAAATTATTCTATGACATTAATTTATTTTCGGAATTTTTAATACTGAAATAGTTTGTTTTAGGAAGTAACTTGAGTAGTAACGGGCTTTAAACTTGGGTCAGTCATGGTGTCAGCTATTCCCTTAGATTGTTTCACCAAGAGTTATAAGTCAGGATACCTTATTATAATAATAAATTTAAATAAATAAGTCATTGTTATATCCCAATTATTTGCAGGATTATAGGTTCGCTGTCCAACTTTCCGAGGTTTTCGAAGGCCTTTAGCTGCTCGAAAGGGAGTAAAATGAATCCTGAGAAAAAGTGTACTGTGTGGTAATCTTTGCATCCAGAACGCGTCCAACTCCGTCACGTTATGTGCAATCAACGTTGTTGCTGTAGTTTACATTTTCACCTAGCTTTTCAAGTTTAAAATGATAGAATAGTGCCTGAGCATTACAAAGGGAATAGGAATTTATAAGCCAGTAATTAATATTAAGAACTACTGTGTAGAAATAATTCATACGACGTAGTAATTCCTGGAAGGTAACTTTAGTACAATTGTAAGCAAAGTGATATTTTGTTGCATTAAAAGTTTTGAAAGTAGTTTGATTCATAGCCATGTATGATGTAGCTATTTCTTCTTTATTTCTTATTGAAGATTAAAGGTGTTTTTCCAAGTAACAGAAACTTTTCCGTTTACTGTTACTATTTTGTTATGGTATTGTCATAGTTTGAAGATGCCATTCTGTGCTTAGAGAGTAAAACTTATTTGTGAGTTGCACGTACGAGCAATTGCAAAGCGCGTAAAATTTACATGTTTCTCAGGCTACGTTTACACGGGTCCGGACAAATTTTTGCACGGACGAATTTTGTACCTGGACCGCCTGTTTACATGGAACAGTGCAAATTCTGTTACAAATCGCAATGGTGTTTACATGGGTCCGTGCAAATTTTGAGACCAGTCGCGGTATTTTGAATGGCTTTTTTACATCTCTGCTGTGATTGGTTAAACTAATGCTTTTTAGCCAATCACCTTGTAGTCAGGTACAGTACGCGGCAAATCAAACATGGCGGAAGACAAAAACTTTACGTAGACAGTTGAAGAAATAAATTTGTTCTTGCATGTAGTTTTAGACTACAAAGTCGGAAAAGCAGGCGAAGGAGTTGACTGGGAGACAGTGAGGAGCAAATACGAAGACATAACCAAAATGTTTTTGGAAAGGTACCCTCATAACGACACGGAGAAATTTCTCCGAGGTGCCGAAGCTAAAATAGCGATGCACGTAGCTTCCACTCGTCTCCTCATATCTGTTTGGTGATTTGTTAATTTTTTGTGTGTCAAATTTGATTTTAAACAAGCGAAATGTAACTTTACGAAAGGAACAAATTGCGACCTTGCAACATTTTTGCTTAGTAATCAATAAACATAAGTAGATTCCAGGCCTTAACCGCGTTAACCGTGCAAAACCTTGAACGGTTCGGGTGTTTTCACGAGTCCGTATGCATATTGCAACCGTGCCGGTCAAAAACTTGACCTCTTTTCTTTCAGGTCCCAAACTTGCACGCTTAACCGTTCAAAAATTCGTCCGGTTCCACCGGTCCCGTTTGAACGCAAGATGGAACCGTACAAGTTTTTGTCCGTGCAAACTTGGTCCATATATATATATGTAAATACCTTCGAAGCCATGAAAGCCGTAGAACAATATACTTACGGAACCATGCAAACACAGTTTGCCACTCAGCTTTCGACACACATCTCTACTAAAAGAAAAACTTTTTGCCCCGAGTCGGAATCGAACCGACGTTCCCCAGTAACTGGGGAACGTCGGTTCGATTCCGACTCGGGGCAAAAAGTTTTTCTTTGAATAGAGATGTGTTTCGAAAGCTGAGTGGCAAACTGTGTTTGCATGGTTCCATAAGTATATTGTTCTACGGCTTTCATGGCTTCGAAGGTATTTACATATATATATTTCTACTTCCCGTCCAGGGAATTTGGAAGCCAGGAAACACACAAAAGTCTCGAAAGAAAAATGTTCCGAGGAATGGCCGACGTGCGATACTACTCACTTTCTAAAGTGGCCACGTTGCCAGCGTGGTTGCTCCGGTAGTGTAGTGGTTATCACGCCCGACTTGTAACTGGGAACGTCAGTTCGATTCCGACTCGGGGCAAAAAGTTTTTCTTTCAATAGAGATATTTGTGTCGAAAGCTGAGTGGCAAACTGTGTTTGCATGGTTCCATAAGTAAAACTTTGTCCGGACCCGTGTAAACAGGGTCTCACAAGCAATCCAGATGTCACGCATTGTAAAAATATCTCGAAATTCAAACTGCTCTATTTTCAAAACAAAGCGTGCTACTTGGCTGAAAACAGGCCAGCAGATATATCTTTAAAATGTCATTTACCTGATGACGGTAAAATAATCTAAATGTTTGATTTTATTTTTTTCCTGACGTCACGTTAAAACCAAGAATTCGCAAACTTGTCTCTAAATACAGAACCGCATGTCACAGCGATCGACTTGTGATATCTTCCCGATCAAATTACACAAAAACAACTTTATGCAAACCTGTGATTTCTTTAAATATAGAACTCTCACAGCGTTGACATGCATGCCAATTCTCCCGCGAATTATCTGGGAGTCTCCCGCGTAGGAAACGAATCTCCCGGTCTCCCGCACATGTAAGCAAATTTACATCTCCCGCATAAAAGCGACGTTGGGTGTGTTATTTCTAAAGGAAGACAATAAGAAGTAATTTATAACTTCTGATCTGACGCAAAACATTCACAGATTCACGGAAAACATTCAAGAAAAAAAAAACATTCACAGATCCCGTCCTTGCCATGGTTGCCCTTGGGGAGTGGTTGAATAACTTGTAGGCGCGTGGAATAAAGAGCCGCAAAAAGCGAACGGCATATATTCACGATCATTTATTCATCTATGAACCAACAAAATGACCAGTTCCCAGTTGGCTTGTTAGCTCAGTTAGTAGAGCACTGCACCAGTACACCTGTATGAGGCAGAGGTCGTGAGTTCTAAGTGGTGTTAAAAACTGCGATGATCACTCTCATCTTTCTTGTTTTATTATTATTATTATTATTATTATTATCATTATCATTATCATTATCATTATCATTATCATTATCATTATCATTATCATTATCATTATCATTATCATTATCATTATTATTATTATTATTACAAGTGAAACCGGAAATAACAATATATAATTATATATCCCATAAAAAGGTAGATATAAGGCAAAGAAACAAAATGATGGTCGAAAAGAGTAACTTTTAATGCCATATATTACGGCGAGACATGACTAACCTTCTTCAGGGGCAACACTGAAGCAAAGTAAAAATGGAGAAAACGGTTACAATACAGAAATAGAAATAATAGACGTGTACTGAAGCGGCTACCAAAAAAGTGGCATTCCCAAGGTGGCATTCCCAAGGTGGTAAGAACAATGATAAGTTGTGATGAATTTGCAATTTTGTTAGACTCTGCAACAAAGTTAAGACGTAAGTAGACACTGCTACGTAAGGGGTAGAACCAGAAGAAAAAAGTACAATCAGTTGAAGGTTCAGAAACCCTGCCCCACCCATTCATGCACTACTGACTTATTATTTAGACCTTGTAGACATTGTTTTTCTCACTTAACTTCTCATGGTTTTGAAAGTTATTTGTTGTTGAGCCAGCAAACCAGAGCTTACTAATAAATGTAAAAAAAATGGTTGTATTGAAATTTGGGGGTTAAATGTTGTACAGACGGAAGATTGTATTCATATTTTTGTGGATATTTATTATGAGTGGGCTTGGATCGAGGCAAGTGTATTTGTACTTCTTTGGGAAAATAGTTGACAATTTTTCTTTATTATTTTTACCTTTTTTAGTTTTTGCATATTAATTCATTTATACCAGAAATCACAAGTGTTGCGCTCTTGTTCTGACAGTTTTTTTAGTTCACGATAAACCAAAAATTAAATGTTTTGCAATTTTTTCTTTGGTTAAAATTACGAAGGAAGACATTGCCCGCTATGTTTGTCATCGAATCGTAGATTCTCCACACCTCGCGATTCACACGTCATTTTGTTTAACCAATCACAGAAAGTGAATCGACCTTCTGAAACGAAGCGACGGTTTGCTTGCGACAGCGCTGAAGCTGTGGTGAAAGTGGTATTTGCGGTCAAGTTTAACAAAGTAATGGGAAATTTCTAGTCCGAAGCTTAACTACATTCAAAACGGTGAAATGATTTTGAAATTTGTTCATCCTGTCTCATAAAACCTTAGACCAAGTCAGTGGATTAACGAGCACATGAACGCTTTGCGATACCTCGTTCGACTGTCTCGTTCCGTCACTTCGACTAGGTCACCTGAAGATGTGTTAGACTGTGAAAAGATTTGTGTGGTGAAAGAGCTGTGGTGAAAAGCTGAAAAGGTCGCCAAAATGGGAGATTTGCCGTCAAATTCAACTAAGTAATGGAAAATTTCTAGTCCGAAGCATAAAACTTTAGATCAAGTCAGTGGATTAACGACGTCCACGTCAACGCTGTGCGATACCTCGTTCGACTCCACTCTCTATCCGCCACTTCGACTAGGTCACCTGAAGATGTGTTAGACTGTGAAAATATTTTTAACTGGCCACTCTGGGAAGAATTATATCAAGGCTTGATGGACGGCTTTTTTGGATGTATCTAAAGCGTTGTGAAAGGGATTGTATTCGCGCCGCGACTGCATTCGACAACACATAAATTTTCCCGCTGTGCTTTGAGCATGACTAAAGACGAAGGATGTGCGATTTACGCAGTGGCCCGATGTAGCCTTTTCGACGATTGGAGCAGGTATTTACCGTTGACCTTCAAAAGACTTACGGTCAACCGATAAGCCAGATAAGCCTTGTCTTTGTTTATGTGCCCAACTTTTGTATGGCTCGGCAAGAAGTTAAGCCTACTCTCAAATTTGGTTTTCAAGTTTATCGTCAGTTTGTTTGTGAAGAAGGTTTTCAGGATTTCTGTGTTGGACCCATTCTTATAGCAAATTACATTTTAATTTCCCCTCAATTTAAAAAATAGATTCAAATGAAATTTACCGTAAGCTTAAGCTTATAATTTAAACATTGTTGTAAAAAGGTTTTTCCTCAGACTACCATTGTAAATAGGTGCCACAAACCAGAAGCGTAACACTTTGTAAAACTGCCAAATCTATTAAAACAATTATTTGCTAATCTTTCTCTGTTTGTTTTTTTCGACTGGTTCTTGGTCGGTTTTGACATAAACTTAAGTACTTGACGTCTTCAGAGTTATTAAGCTTAGGTACTTTCCGCGTTTAGCGCGCACGTACACGAACTCGCACAAACAGCTTTATAAAATTGAATTAAATTATGTGAACCCCCATGCATTACAACCTCTGTGAAAACGTTTTTTGTAGTACAGTAATTTTTCAGATACAACAAAATGTTTCGCCACTCAAATTAAACTTATGTGTCGGAATCGTGTAATTCATTAGGGTAATCCATTTGAAAGCACGAACTGTTCCAGTATTTGTTTATGCGCAACTATTTTTCTTAGGCCAATACTTTGAATAATGGCTTTATTGTACACTTTGTTATAATTGTAATAGGGAATTTAGTTCATGGAAAGTATAAAATAAAGTTTTGATGTCTGTGCGAATGAAGGTAACGTTTTAAGTTCCGGTTGAAAATAAAGTAATCATTTATTCCGTCACCGTTTAAGATACGTTTTTAACCTTCAAATATCGTATTTAGTAAAATTACTGAGCTTGCATCGGTTACCTTAAGCAACTTAAATCGTTTCATTTAATGTTAGCATTTAATTTGATTTCATTCGCATTGCTGCAACTTCTAGTTTAAGTTGTATAATTTCAAGAATTAAACAACACTTTTTAGGTGGGAAGTGCATTTAAGTGTACCACAAACGCGCTTTTTTTGTTTTCGTTTTGTTTTTTAACAAACAGCACAACTATCTGTATCAACTTACCTTCTCAAGTATACATTGTCCCTGAGCAGACAGCAGCCATAAAAAAAATAATTAAAAAAGTCGTCAAAAGTTCCGTTTAAAGAAAATGCAAGTCCAGTCCGTTGTTCAGTCCTTGGAATTTTTTTTCTAGCTAACCTTTTGTGGCGCGGCGTCGCAGTGAACAAAAAGCGCGCGAAAGTATAGCCTCGTTTTCGTTCTTTCCTCCAGGCCCTCTCCTCTGAAAAAAATCTTAAACATCGATCCTCGCCAAAAGCAATTGAAATTTGAAGAAACTGACAACGCCATCATAAAGAGCATACTCTCAAGCCTTAGGCAAAATTTTCTTTTATTCCTACCTCAAATGGTCGTTGAGCAGGAAGCTGACAAAATTTTCAGTTAGATTTTCTACTGTCGCACTTTTTTAGGAAAAAGTAATCATGGCCATTTTTTAAAACACTATTTATTAAACTACAACTTCGCTTAAAAATATTCTTGGAGAAAGGTTCTAGTAAACTTTTAGAGCGAATATTAAACTTCGGTCCGTTCTGGTCACGTGACCGATGACGTCACAGCATTAAAAATGACAAAAATGTATATTTCATAAAAATATCTACCAATATCCAAATTTTTGTTTCCTCGCGTTTAATGCAACGCGAGATAGCACTTGTACCCAGACTCCCACTTTTTGAAAATTGTATATACCTCCCTTAATATTTATATTTTGTTCGGTACCCGGGCAGTCCGAAATGGCTCACACCATTGTGTTTCAAACCACGTTGACTGCTTTTTCAATAACAAAATAATTTCGTCACAGTGAGCAAAAACGCACTTGTGAGCAAAGTCACGTGACCAATGACGTCATCGCCCTTAGTCTTGTAAAATAATTAGTTTATGGTAAGACTTATTTCCAGACAACGTGGGGGTCTTGCTGCCCTCAAACTGACCAAGTTATTTGGGATTGACGATTTTTCAGCTGCAAAGGATTCTGGGAAGGTTCTTATTATAATTATATATTGTTATTTAATTATTTAATTATTATGCTATCTACTTTAACTTTATGTCACATGACAGCATAATAGTCGAGCCCATTCCTAGAGCCTAGGGCTGAAATGAGGTAGAAGTCTATTTGATGGAGAGTGTCTTTCTTAGGATGTAAGATGTTCCTAGTACTGTGATTTTAGTTTTGGGAGTAGGTGGCATTGCTGTGGGATTGCTTTACTACGCTTCCATTTATCATTTCCGTCGAAACGATAATGGCATATTGGTGGCAAGTCCGAGCCTTATTCTCTTTCAGTAAGACAACCTAAGGACATTAACACTTTTAAGAGTTTAGTCAAGACTGAATTATGTCTTTGATGCTTAGTTTTAAAGTTTTTAATATTTTAAATTATGTTAGGATTTTAGGTTTTAACATTTGAGATTAGTCGTTAGTTTTACTATGCTAACTGTAATGCGCTTTTAATTATTCTTTTTGAAAAAAGCGCAATATAAGTACTAAAAATTATTATTATTATTATTATTATTATTATTATTATTATTATTCTCTCCGTATACGTGGCTTGCACTATTGAATTTCAATCGCTACTAAAAGCGAAATGTATGTTTACATTGGTGACTTAGCAATGCTTGAAGAAGCTAGTAAAAGGTACAAATACCATTTTTTTGGGGGGGTAAAGTGGGTTGGTAGAATTTTAGACGTGGGCATGAGAGGTGTAATTCATTGCCCCTTCCCTTCCCCTTTTCCTTAGAAGATGAAGTAGGAGGGGGTTGGGGGGAATGAAGGCGTAGTCCAAAAAGGAAAAAAAGTAAAGTAAAATTTTGAAAAGTAAACTGAAGAATGCCTGGAAGGGTCGAGTGTAGACTATTTGGATAGTTTCTTACGGGTGTATATATCTTAAACGAATTGTCTTGTTTTCCGCACGTGCATTTTTCATTTGTGGAAATGATGCGTTTGAGTCTGTTGAATATAGTTACCAAGCGAAATTCAAGAAATTACAGAAGGAAAAGAAATGGGCATTGATTTCTGACACAGAAACCGATTATTACCATTTTCACATTCGAAATCGCGCATGTTGCGTGAATTAGTGGGATATTTGACTGAAAACTGATCGAATTCGCAAAACTTTGTTCCTGCGAAAAACAAAATGGGCAACCCGCATATTTGAACTCCTGGGAAAATTTCATGGGACACCCTGAATCACAGCATTTGCTATTTCGCTTGGAAATGTTGGCGTATTTCACCTAAACATCTTGTACTTCACTTCACTTTCCATGTCTCCCTTTATCCTTTTCGAAGGTTGGTCTTGAAGAGAAACAATTTGCGCGCATAATTTTTGCATTGCAAGTGCCGATAGTATGTTACTAAGCGTATTATCAGCTGCGTGCTCCAGAAATTTGTAAGTTGCATTTCTGTTGTTCGTAACATAAAAGTTTACATCTCAAACAATTGTTGACACGCGCAACCATCAGTCGCAATCTGAAATGCAACAACCTTGTCCTATGCTGAGTTAAAACCAAATGTTGTCCAGGTTGAGATTTCGCGTTAGCACGTGGCAAAGTAGTAACGTCAAATTGACCAAAAGATTTAACGCTTAATGTAGGTTTGCCTGTAAATAATCAATTGGGATGCTCGCATTATTTCGCGTTTCCTTGAGTGGTAATAGGGAGTTTAAACAAAGCCGTTTTTGAGCGACGTATGTCAACCGGAAGTGAGGCGTTTCCTCTTCTTATTCGTCTTGGCGCTACCAGATTTGTATTACTAAGTGTCTTTACTCTAATAGAGACAATTTATTTGAACATTTGTGCACAACCACTTCCCAAATATGAGAAATGCCCACTTCCGGTTGACGTAGGTCGCTCAAAAACGGCTTTGCTTAAACTCCCTAATGATGTTAATAGACTCCGATGCTCGTATTATCTATTGTTCCACTTTCGTTTGGAGTGATAATGATGGTAGAGGCCTGGATGCTTTATTCTTTCCACTTCAAACTGCGCGTTGAGGACTCGTCTCACGAGATCCCAATCTTCCCCGCCCCAGGAGTACTTAAACCTTTCAGTATCCAATCCTGTGGCAGTAAATGGAAAAGAGATAGTGATGACGAAAATTTATCGTTGATTCCTATTTTTAGAAGCACATCTAATCACAGCAAAAATATGAAAATAACCATGCAACTGTATAGAACAAAAACAGAGGCTTGGCACGCCTTTGTTATGTTATTCCCATGAAAGAACTGCATGCGCAAAAGAGCTTCAACTCACCTCCAAACTTGTTCCAGTCTGATTTGTAAATCGCTAGAAGTCCAAAACCCTGCCATTCCCAAAAGCCATAATGATCGTCAGAAGAACTTCCACAGCTCAGACGACCAACTATGGGGAAGTAAGCTATTCTACCGGCTATAGTATTCTAGCCGGTGAAAGAAAAAAACGCATTTAAATATTAGCGTCAATCCTTGTGGTTAGGAAGGCAACTAAAAAAGGTTGATAATTGCTTGGGAATGTGGGTAACAGACAGATAGAAAGGTGTGTAGGTATTAAATTTTGCAGGTAGGTAGGTCCTTGTGTAGGATGGTAGGTAGGTAATTTTGCAGGAAGGGAGGCAGGAATATACGTAAGGAGGCAGTTGTGTAGGTAGGCGAGTAAATAGGCAGTCAGCCTGGTAGAAAAGCAGGTAAGCAGGTAGCTAGGTAAGTAGTTAGATAGGCAGGCAGGTATGTAGGTAGGTAGGTAGGTAGGTAGGTAGGTAGGTAGGTAGGTAGGTAGGTAGGTAGAAAGTAAGGTAGGCAGGATGTTAGGTAGGGGGGAGGCAAGAAGACCGGTATACAGGTAGGTAGGTAGGTACTGAGGAGTTAAGAACAGGTAGGAGGGAAGAAGGTTGCTACGTAGATTGATTATACCCTATTCAATGCTGGTAATATTTTTTCAACAAACGACAAATTTTCATAAAAAGATTAAAACATTCAACATGGCTGTCAAACTTACGTTGCTACCAAAAGGTCACATGAGCAATCAAATGTCATACCCTCTAGTTAACGTTGCCAAATATATTTCAGAAAAAATGTCAAGAAAATTGGTTCTGCTCCCCTTAAGTTAAAACTGATCAAAAGCAGGCTTTATGTACCCCTTCCCTCCCTCAACCGCATCCCTTCAGCGTCTGGATGAAAGTCAAACCCAGATACTTTATTTAGCTTACAAGTACGACTATCAGTTGGCTCATAAACTGCAACGTTTCACATGTGTTCTTTGAAAACACATTCAAGAAAATTCATGTCGCTGAAAACAGCATGTAGAAGAGAATTGAAATTCACATAATTATCCGGAAGACGCGTACGGTGTCTTTTGTTCCAATATATTATATATTTAACATTTTGTTTACTTAAGCGTAAGCTAGACGCGATATTTCTACGACACTTCGAAATGTACGAATCATTTACCTTTCGTACGCTGTCCATAAGATCTGCTGGCACATCGATGTGTAGGTCAAATAGGAAAACGATGTCATCCGTATTTGGAACAGCTTCCACAGCCTTGTTTAAAGCGAGGGTCTTGTGAAACTTGCCGGTCATTGGAATAATAGTATGTCTGCTTCTTAGTAACGGAGTGTCAAACGCCATAGCCATGTCGATATCTTTACTTTCAAAATCAGCAATTATAATATGAAAGTTTTTGTCGCCGCTTAGTGAGCTGGCCTTAGTGACTTGGTTGATGAGATGATGCACCCATTTTCCTTGGTCCTTGACAGGGACTATGAAGTAAACTGTGGCATTCCTATTCCAAGTGATTCCTTCAGGAAGGCACAGGTCGTTGCTGCCTTTTTTCTGGTACACGTGTTCTGTCAGCCGGAACGTTTGATTGATGTTTTTGTCTCTTAGTGTGAGATCCAAAAGGAAGCGGTCACCTTTCTCGGGGTCTGGTTTTTGAATCACTTTGTAGATTTTCTGCAGGACGTAGTCTCTACAAAGAACAAAACAAGGGGTAGAATAAAATGAAGGTAAGCTAAGAACTAATTGACTATCATCGCTTCCCAAATTGATAATTTCTTTTTAATTGTTCTATGAATTGATTTCAAAAGAAGCAGAGAAAATTTGGTAGATCGAGTTGTAATGCCTGATACCAATGTTATCTTAGATCCCAATCTGCTAGGAACAAAACATCAAAGTACGTATACCCGGTATTTCTGACCCTTGCCACTGATTTCCAGCCGTAACCCACTAGCTTAGAGCTTTTGTTACATATACAAGCTGTCGAGAATAACGAATGTCTCCTTCATCCACGGACATAGCAAAATGCATTAATCTAGTGACTTAGCGCCAAGACTGAAGATCTCCCCAAAATCAAGAGGTTGCTATGGCAACCACAAGATAATAGCTGCTTCGTGTTTTCTCCATGGTCGTGAAAGTGTCAAGGTTGGACATACAGCAACGGTAATAAGATATACAAAAACAAAAAACGCACCAAGCAATAGCACTCAGTCAGTTTTCATTTTGTGTTTAAAACATTTGTTAGTAACACCGCCCTTTGATTAAAACCGGCTTTTTTTTTCTGTTCAGCTTTTGCAGTTTGGGGCACAACGTCCACTAGTGGTGTATGAGATCACATGAAGTTTATGTCCGGCATTTTCATATTTTGGAATCAAGGAGGTCAGATTACAATACAATTGGATGGAATGAGTCTTCCGCTCAACGTGTTCTTAAAGTGCATTAAATGCGGTCATAGGTCTGTAATGTTAAGTGACATTTTTCAAGTAACCCTCATTAAAGCTGTTTCCATTGGTTGCTATGATTCGCGCCGGTGTACTGGGAATTTCGATCAGGACTCAGGGAAGTCGATATCGTGTGACGTATCAATCCGGAATGATGTGACTGCTTTGGGTGGAACTGATTGGAAAGGCAGAAAGCGTGTATTTTTCCCCTTGTTATAAGCTAATTATCGCGCATTACCAGACATAACCGTACCCAAAAACAGAGTCAGTGGAGGTCGCAGAGAAAACAAAGTCCTGTTGCTAAGAAATCTACCTTCATTAATCCACTCAGGAAGGTTGTGGTTTATTTTGGGAGAAAATCGACGTCGATTGGAGTTTAACAATGGTCGTTTCCCATGAAGACACTGTAAAAAGTATAGTTTCTGTAGTGAAAACTCTACTACTCTGAGCCATGCTTATTGCACTATATCATTTTGGCTGAAATGATATCGATTAAACATTTAATTTCTAACATCCGCCCCTTAAAAGGCCGTTCTAGTCATCTCACTTCACCGAACCGCTCCCCCCCCCCCTCCCCAACCCCCTTCGAGAAGACATTTTATTGCGATTATATTGCGATTCTCAGCCTAGAAGTGTTGTGTGATTTTGTCTGATGTGAAATAATTTTAAAAACATGTTAACTACCCGAGGCACAGAAAAAATGTAGATAACTCGCAAACGGTTTCACCCAAAATTAAACTCAACCCAACGGTCAAGAGTAAATAATAATATCAGGGCAGTATTTAGAAAAATGTTTCAGTATTCTTTCCATTAATTCCGGACAGTTTTATTTTTTTAATTGTATTTAATTTGTGCACGTTGATCCAAAGTCAGTCTGTTTGGAGTCTGGCATTTTTAATTTCCGGAGAAGCGGAATTGAATTTTATTACTTGCCTTAACAAAAGGAATTAGATTTTTGTGCAACAACGACAACATGCTTTATTTCCCCCATTAGTGACATTACAAACATTTAATCAGTGAAATAAAAAGAAAAATGAGGGGACTGGCTACCTGAAATAACCATAAAATTAAAGAGGGCAGGCAGCCAGTTTAACAAAACTGATAATACTAATTTAGGTCGCTACACAAACAAATACAAACACACATATACAAACATGTAACAAACCGTGAGCAAAAATAAGATTATGGAGAGAGAAAATACTATAAATAGATAGGAGAAAACTAGAGTTAAAAAATAATACATAAAGTGTGCTAAAAACGAGAGAAAACTCTAGTATCTCATGTGATTTAGTCAAGATTTCTGTAATGGTTATAGCCTTGATATTGTTACCGGCAAAATAGGAAAGTTTGATGCCCCTGCTAATATTTTTATTTATAAGACTGTGAATAACCTTTTTATTCACCCGTTTCACTGCTTGATCAATACCAGTTTTCATAATTATAATACTGGATCTATGTTTGATATTCGTAAATCGCTTGCTTCTAGAGGACGGAGACACTGGACTACTTTAAACTTTGTTGCTGATGTTTGGAATGCCTTAGACATTATGTTAAGACAGACACCCACCTTAGCTGCATTTAAACGTGGCCTGTTCAAAGCCAAATTTGAATCCCTGACCTGCTTGAGTTTTTTTACCTTGCTTATTTTACGATACAACTATTTCTTTTTATCTTTTCCTACTTTTTCTCACTGTAATATAGCTCGATATCTTTTTGAGGACCCTTCGATTCTGTAAACTACTTTCATTAAAGATATTTATACACAATATGTGATGTAGGCTTCCTCATTAAAGATATTTATACACCTACATTAAAGATCATTAAAGATATTTATACTCCTTAACCCTTTGTCTACCGGCGATTTCGTCGCCTTTTTTGCAATTTTCTGAGGGTAAAAGGTCAATTTCATCTGGCCATTCCATATTAGGAGTTACCATGGAGATTTCGCTGGTCCACAACACCGATAGCCTCCTTCGCAGCCGTTGTTTGTGTTGCTCCTATTCTCCCTCCCCACCAACGTCGGCTGAACCAAGCCGAACATTCCATTCTCATTGTATCTGAGTATCCAATCAGGAAGGAAAATAGAACTTACACAAACAACGGCCGCGAAGAGCCACCGAAATTTAAAAGCCGCTATGTATTTGGCCTTTCGTGGAATGGAATGTCCGGCTCGGTTCAGCAGACGTTGGTGGGGAGGGGGAATAGGATCGACACAAACAACGGTTGCGAAGGAGGCTACAACACCGCTCACGCTCTTCACGCTAGCTATCGTTTGTTTTTAAACGATCACTGCAGCTACAATTCGTGCGACATTCGTACAATAAGTGTGTTTTACGAGCCATTTTCCACCTCAGAAGCCCCCTGCCTGGCATCATAAAGCTGGGTTGATGGGTAGAGGTAATCCTTTGAAAGAAAACAGAGCTGAGAAGCAATTTCACACGAAGTTTGCTGCTCAAAGTATTCGAGCGAGTGATGGCAATTCACGGAGTGAAGTTCTGTTTTGAGTGGATTCCAGGACCTGGCATGGCAATTTTGGCGAGTTTTGACTTGTAAATAATGCAATCGGTGAAATATTTTATCAGCAGGACCGGGTGGCTCGACACGGTTCTAAAAACTATGTGAAAATGGATGCCGTTATTCAAGAGATTCTCAGAATTCCTTGGGGTCACAAGCGCGAATGTGACAGACCAGTGAGAGCAACTGAAATCAAATAGCGTTATCCGGGTCGCGCTAAAGAGGTGAGAAGGGAAACGCGGAACAGATTGCAAGAAATGGGGTCGAAGTTTGGTGCCAATGTAAACTTTTCGCTTCAAGAGGAATTTTTGTTTTAAAAACTTCAAGACAAAGTTGCGTGAATTTTGGTGTTGTCCGAGGGCATTTTATGGTTTTGCAAGAGCCGGAATAGACAGTCATATTAAATGAAAATTGGGAGTTTCAGTCAGTTTGCAGGGTATTTAATTCTAAAAAACGGATCATTTGGCAATAAAAATGGTTCATTTCAACCATGGTCTCGGATTTGGGAAAGTTGCAAAGTTTTCAAAGTATAGGGCCAAGTGGCCCTATAATTGGTAAGCCGGTAGACAAAGAGTTAAAAGGAGTGGGTCAGTTGAAATGAAAGTTAAAATATTGGGGGGTGGTCTATCGCTGAAAGTATTTACATTCTTAACATGAAATTTAGCCAAAGTCAAAGTTGGTTTAGTGGAGTAACTGTCGGGGCGAATGATCACGTGACTCTGTAAGGTATCCACTTTCCTTTGTTTTCTTTTGGCAAGATGTACATCACCTTAGAGGAAATGTATCTTAGAACTAACGTTTGAAACGTGTTGGGTGACAGAAGTTGTACAGGAAACTAACTGCAAAGCACGCTCAGGTCACGTGGGCGTCACGTGATTCATGAATTGTCACGACTCTAGTGTCACGCAACGTCCACAAAATGTACATCCGGGGCATTTAATACACCATTTCAATTATCCCTATAGCTAGGGATAAAAGCCGCTAAAAAGTTTGATAAAAAATAGTTTTCCTAGTGTGCAGATCCCTTGAAGGAAAAAACCCGGAAATTCAATAAAATGGTCACGCAATTCGTCTCCAGTAGAAAAGACAAAGGTTTGCTCAGAAACACACATGTCCTAGCGACAGATTCATAGAACCAGAAGGATTCTGCAGAACAGGCTAGAGAGAGATTTGTTGTGTATGACTCACCTTGCTCTGTGACTACCAGATCGCAAGGAACGGAGGACATAGTCCACCACGGATTCAACTCTGGTCTTGTTTATAACAGGATTGGGTTGGGACCATCGATGACCTTTTGTGAACATGTCGGTATCATCTTTAGGAAACACATGCGATAGGTGACCGTTCACGTGGTAAACGCCAGTGTTGAGGTTCGTTATCTCTTTTCGAACCAAGAAACTTGGATTGTACGAACAACTTGGAATTGCTCCAATGTACTCTTCTTTGTTAATGACTGGGAGATCATTTAAAACATATAAGTCACTGTTCCATTCTGCTGAAATGTTTGTTTGCGGTTTTGCTGCGTGAAGTGGTATGGATTCCTTTACGTGATCTCCAGAAAACCGTGTCAAATACTTGGAGGAAATAATTTCAAACTTTAAATTTGAAGAACCATAAATCCAATACACAGCTACGTGAGCATCCCTATACCCTTGTTTAATTAACGACTCAATGTAATATTTCTTGCCAGTATGAAGAGTAATTGCTGTCGAGATTTGACTAGAATACTTGTTGTAGTCTCCTTCTTTTGTCCAAGCTGATTGACGAGGATGACAAACGCAAGCGATCATCTCGCTGGCAGCGGGATCTTCACTCGGGCTGAGCCACAGTTCAGATGTATCGTCCGATGTGATTGCAAACTTATACACGCCGCTCCTTTCTGGATGGATAAAGCCGAAGACTCTTTCTCCGTAATTTACCTTGTCGCTGTCTTCATGTTTATTAAAATCTGAAATAAAGGCACGTTTGTCCGGAAAGAAAGGGAAATGTGGCCAGTTTCTTAAGACATTCACACTCGTTCCACAAATGTCAGACCATGTGTGAACATTCAACCCACTCAAAGACACGGCAGGGGACACGGCGATTTCCTCCTGAGTTCGCTTCTTGGCGTTGTACGTCCAAAAAGTGCTCAAATTGAGATTTTGAGCTGATTTAAACGGAGCGAACAATATTACGTATTCGGAAATAATAACGCTTGTCACAATTAGAACAAGGGCAAAAACTCTTTTCAGCAAATGTGTCCTTAAAACACGACGAAACGGCCTGTAAAACATTTTATCACCTCTTGGGGGCCGGATTGTCACGACTTTCAAAACACTCTTTCCTCTGGAAACTTTTATACTCATTACCGGAACATTGACGTTGAAAAGACGCAATATTTCCGTGTAGCAAATAGACAGTGATATTCCTGGTGACGCCACTTTAAGTGTTCATATATAGTAAAAACGAGGAAATTGTATCATCCGCAATATTTTTTGAGGTTTGTGTGGACTACTCTTTCTTATAGCTAGATTTATTTCATTTGTGGTGAGTTGTTTGCACAACATGCTTTCGTTCTCTCATGCGAATAGCGATATTTTTTCCAGAGAACCATAATTTTCACGATGCCGATTTCGCGCACGAAGATGATATTGGCGATGCTCATTGCTATTATTAACTTATTGTAGTAAAACGCCGGCTTGTATTTGCAAGCCTTGGATTTACAACCTTCTCACCGCCAATCTTCTAGGTAAAATCGTGGCATGGTTGAACCTTCAAATCGCAATGCCAGCGAGAGTTAATAAAGTTGAATGAAGCACTTGCCAAATTATTTCGTGGAATGTTCATTTTGAAACACCACGACATCTCCCTTCGTTTTTTAGGGCCTTTTCATATACATGATCCCGGTAATCGGGCTGGCTCGGCTAGCGGGATGAATTTCTCTGAGTCATATGTTCATATATATGGGTTATTGGCCAAGCGTGAGGTCAAGATGGCGGGATATTGGCCAAGTTTTGACCGCTGAAAGAGCCAGTCATATAATAAGGGAAATAACAGCCCGGTTACCGAGATGAAAAGTGGTGACGCGACCCTTTCGGCGTCAGTGAAATCTAACGAACAAGTTTGGCGAGAATGTTTCGCTTTGATGACTTTTATCTGTACTTTAACTATCAAAATAAATTATTCCGTACTTTTATAGGGGAAAAAAGGTAACAATCAAGTACCTCCGTTCTGCTGACGAAAATGCATCGCATCAATAAGCAGTCTGGCAAAAGTCCCCCGGCCAGTGTTGTAAAGCGCCTAGAACAGCTAGTGATATAGGCGCTATATAAATAGAGTTTATTTATTATTTATTAATTACGGCTTCCTTTCACCTCAGTTGCAAATTGTAAAATAATCAGTTTCCAACTATAGCGAAGAAACCCAGGTACTGGGATTTAAAAGAGTGAAGACAATAGAAATAAATAATTAAGTAAATAAATAAATAAATAGTAACGTATTATTGAGTTCTCAGATAACTTTGCTGTTCTGCAGGAGGAACTCCTATCCCTTCCGATTTCCCACGATATAGCACATCTATGCCGGTCCTCGGAGCAACTTCCACCATTATTGATGTCACGTTCCCCTTGGTCGACCTCACGTCCAGTAGTGTGTCAAGCTCCGACGAGGCCATTGATGAAGATGATCTCTTGGGCGAGGCTGAATCGCCAGCTTTACTGGAAGACAGAGACTTCGCTTTCCTCATGTAATACAAAGCTGAGAAACAGAGTCTCAAAGGAAAGAGAGACCTGTCCGACAACAGCGGACGTGAAGCCGAGACAGAGAGTGTCCTGGAAGAGGAAGACCTGCCTCTCGCTCCGTGATGGTCTCCGTTTGCGATCGAAAAGATTTGTTTAAAATGGTGTGGTCGTTTGTCAGGAAGAATAGGGATTCAAAGATATAACAGTCGGAGCGATCTTGGAGAGTATGTGTAGCAAGTAATGCTATGGAATACATAATTAAAGTAAGGTTTTCCTGGCAGCTTTAATAAATGACCACAATTCAGTCGTACCCAGAGGCAACAACTTGGAATAAAGACCTGGAAAAGAATATTATAAACCAACAAGTAGACACCGTTCACAAAGGACTACGAGGCATGAAATAAAAGGGACATAATCTGATCTGAAATAGCTTTTCATGTTGAGAGGTTTACAATTAAACTGTGGTTATAACTGTTCGCAGATTTGTGCTTTGGTGGTTTGCCTAACTTTAGATTGATTAGATTGAGTGGTTTTCTCTTGAGTGTAGCAAAATCAAACCCAAAGTAATTTCTCTGACCATTCCCAGCAAGCGCAAACGTCAACAGAGCAGTGAAACAATCAGAATGCGAACCAATTACATTTCATCGACGAAATGCGCAGGGAAATCGGCGCGAGCAAGTCGCGATTGCTGTTGGTTTGGTCTCTCACTGGTTGAGAAAATGGAGGGAGTATTTTTCACCAATCAGAGTGAAGAAATGCATAACCAAAGCAATTTACTTTCGACGTTCGATTGAAAACCGCTCTACAAAATCTTAAGTAAAAGTGCGTCATTTACTGTTTGGTGAGAAGCCAGTTAAATTAAAGGTTTCCATGTTACAGGTCAACCAACCTTAGGAGGTTGGGTTCAAAACAGAGTATACTTCTTGAGTGCACAAACTAGTTTGAAGCCTGCTTAAGCGAACTACTCAGAACAAAAAGCAAAATGGGGCATCGATTGAACTTTTTACTAGTCAAAACTAGCCTCAAAATTACCTTGGTAGGTGCTTGCGTCCATCCACAAAACGACCAGAGGGATGATGCAAACTTCACAGATGAGCCACCGTATTTACTACGAAGCATGTTTGGCGTCTCGTTCAACATGAAACCACCTCTCCCCCCTGTTTTGTTTCAGAGTCTTGCCTTTGTCCACAAGAGCTTGCATAGCTCATTCCAAAGACCACTGAAGAGAGAAAACGCTGCTTTTTGAAATGAATGTTTTATGTGTTCATTGTTTATGTAGTGTCAATAATGTTGCAAGTATCACTGTTAAGATACAATTCTCTTTTTTGCTTGAGAACTTTATAATATCTCTGGTCCTCACCGGCCAATTCCTAGAATAAACCCTGTCCTCAGGGGGTTAGAATTTTCCAATTGACCTGTGAAATACAGCTGTACCGATAACATGGATGCTTATACAAAACCTGCATTAAACGTATCAATAACGTAATTACATTTTAGGTATGTCCCGATGAGTAGTCCCATTGTTTTTCTTAGGTGCCAAGAGACCAAGCAGTCATTGTTGGATTAAATTACTTAAAGGCAAAAACAGTGAGTTCTGCGAATATGCAGAAACTAAAATCTGCATGCACGCAGTTTTGCATTTCCTCATCTCTGGGGCAGGTGTTTGAAAACACAATTGTGAAAAGAAGAACCGACAATGAAATGATAACACACGACAATTTGTGCATGTAGCCACAACGGTTTAATTTGAGGTTAAAACAGAATTTAATTTTCCTTAGTTTGAATTTCATTTTTCTTTGCTTGAAGGTGATTTCCATTCATTACCATACCAAAAAGTTACAAAAATTTCAACCAAGGATAAAATGTGTTGTTCCAGAAAATATCGATAATCCCTCAAAAGAGGATTTTTCGGTGTGGACCCTGATTCCCCAACACCTCCAGAGACTCATGCTTTAAAAAAAGTTTGTCTTTAAGATTCCCTTCCTCTCGGAATCAGATTTTAATTTCTGACCCTTTTGGGTTGGAGTGCATATTTCCTGGAAGCACAACATATCACCATATGAACCTTTATTTCACTCTAATGTAAATCATTTGGAATTTTTATGGAAGAAGAGACAAGGCAATTATATTAATATCAGAATTGCTAGAAGATGAGGTGGTTGGCGCAGTAATAGAGAGAAATATTGGTTTTATTAGCCATGAGAGGAGGTCCAGAGGAACAGATCTTGATAGAGAAGACGAACTATTTTCCTGAAGATGCAATCGGAAATAAAGCAAGCCAGGGCATGAGCAGAGGAAAGAAAATGGCTGTTCTTGCAAAGCTTAATAAAAGGACAGACATTCCCATACAGAATCCAAAACATTTTCGCACAGAATCCAAAACCCTTGCACCGACAATTAAACGCACCACAAAAAGTCAAGCAAAAGATCGATGCAGCAGTGCGTCCAATTCAGTATGCCAAATTGACCGGTCATTGATTATCAAAATTTCTCAAGAACCAGTTGGGTGTGGAACATTTGGACAGTGTTTCCCGGCTTGGTACCGTGGAAATATTAAGGTAGGCATTAAGGAAATGAAAAGACGGAATGACATTTCGAAAGAGAGTCAAAGATGTAAGCTTGAGGTACTTCACGAGGCTAGTGTATTGCATAGCCTCGGTGATCATGCTGGGCTTCATTTTCCTTTGGGCATTTGCACTGAACAGGAACCATACTGTTTAGTCATTCAATTTCATGGCCATGGAGAGGAAAGCCTTACCCTTCACAAGGGAATCAGACGAAGACTACTAAAGAAAACAGCAACCGTTGGAGTATTTCAATCAGTTATCTGTAGTACTCTGGAATACATCCATGGCAAAGGGTTTCTGCATAACGACTTCAAATCTGACATGTTACTTGAGCTAAACGACGATGAATACCGTCCGATCATCATCGACTTTGGAAAAGCGAGCCAATAAAGGAACAGAAGGAATACAGGCGAAGCTATGGTGCTGAGTACATTGCACCGGAAGTCAAGATAGGATACAAGCAAAGCCATGCAAGTGATGTCCTTTCGTTTGGAAAAATGCTAGAAAGAGCGGTTCATGGCAGAAGTTTCGACAGTTTATTTTCAAACGTTATTTGTAAAGCAACTGCGTTTTCTCCCGCGCTAAGGCCTTCCGTTTCTATTTTTTCTATTTAACTAGCAAATGTACTTTGAGTATCGCTGGTGATTCGTAACATTTCCGTTAAACTCTTCAAAACGTTTTTATCGTACAGATAAAACCAGCAGAAACATTACGGTACAACACTTTAAAAAAAAATTCATTCACCAGTTCGGGTTGAAGTACTGAATTTTTTATAAATAGCCTCATCATTGTATAAATAACCTTTGATCATGTTCGGTATCCTGCAGATGTGGTCTGTGTTAGCTGCGATAGTTGGTGATATTAAATTTCGTAAAAACTGTTAAGTGATGAAGTGTGACTGATAGATAACATTAATTTAAGCAAGCCACAGGAGACTCGTAATGCTTCTTCCATCAACACTTTCTATTGTCCTCAATTTTTACTGGGCATTTAAATCGGTCATTTCAAATGACCGAACTCTAGGTAACTAAGGCTTGCGAGCTCTCATGATCATCTGAAAAAACTAGCTTGCCGCCATGTTTTGCAAGATGGTAGTCAAAAAACAATTTCCATTTTCCTTAATTATTGTCTTCTAGGCAACCTTTTATCCATTTCATTTTTAATGCTTGGTCAAACCTTTGGAGTCAATCATTCTTAGCCCTCCTTTGTCATAGTTGTTAATCATTTCCGTTCTTTTGATTTTATCGTTTTTACCATCCCAAAGAAAGTGGTATAGTAGTGAGTTGACTTCTTTGACAACATGTTGTGGTGTTACGAGAGAGGATAGAAGATAAACTATTTGTGAGACAGCAAGCGACTTCAGCACTGCGATATTACCTAGAAGAGTTAGTTTTCTACCTGACCAATTACATAGAATCTTTTTGATCTTTTCAATTTTCTCAGTAAAATTAACATAAATGTCATTCCCTCTTAGAGTCGAAAACCAAACGCCTAGGGCATAGACTTTGCTCTCCGCCCAAGATATTGGTTTGTTTGAAGGGATGACTTTGTTAGAATTTGTACATGCACCTATCCAGAGAGCTTCAATTTTATCATAGTTAACTTTCAAACCCGATATATATGCAAAGTTGTCAAGTAAAGAAAGGATTCTGTAGAAGGAGTGTTCAGAGCCATCTAAGATCATCGTAGTGGCATCAGCATATTGTGAGCTTGCATTCAGTGGTGCCTATTTTAATACCACGAATTTCGTTATTATGCCTCACTGCATTACCAAGGACTTCAGCGCATAGAATAAAAAGATATGGAGAGAGCGGGCACCCCTGCCTTACACCACGGCTTAAATTAAAAAATTCAGAAGACCATCCATTGTTTTGATTACAGCTGCTTATAGTTGTATAAAAAAGTTTAATCCAGGCCACTAAGGACGTTCCAAAATTGAAATGTTTTAGTGTTTTCTCAATGAAGGACCATTCTATGCTATCAAAGGCTTTTTTAAAATAAATGAATAGCAGGAGGCCAGGGATTTGTTTCATGTTTGTGAAGTCAATAATGCTATATATAAGCCTAATGTCTTCTCACATAAATCTGTTTTTTAGAAAACCGGTTTGATCATTTTTAATTATCTTCGGTCGTATGTTCTTTATACGATTAGCAATGGACTTCGCTGCAATTTTATAGTCACAGTTTAGGAGAGTGATTGGCCTTCAGTTCTTTAATAAATTGGAAGGTTTGTTCTTTTTGGGCAAAAGAGTAATCAGTCCCCTTCTCCGCGTAATTGAAAGAGATCTTTTTTAGTATGCGAAATTTAAAGCACCCAAAATGAACTGTTCGATGTCTTTCCAGAAAACTGTGTAAAATATAGTTTTTTATAGAAGGATTTTGCTTCCCTTAAGATCTTATCATCTGTATAAATAATGCTTTTATCGCCTAGCTAAAGTTGTTTAATAGTTTTTGTGTTAAAGTGCCGTTTTTCTAAACTTAGAAATTACTTAATAATTTTTTTACAGGTTCCCTTATTGGATTTACATGATATTTACAGGCTCCCTTATTCCATTTACGTGATATCTACAGGCTCCCTTTTACGATTTACATGATATTTTCAGGTTCCCTTATTGCATTTGCTTGTTTCACCTGAATTATTTACATGTTTTTTACAGGATTTCTCAGAACATGTAAATGGGTAAAAATCATGTAAATATTCCTTTACAGTATCTTCCTGGTGATTTACATGTTATTTACATCTTTTTTTTTTGGAAATTTTCAATTTTTCCAGAGTATTTATATAAATATATATTGTTTGATGATACCAGCCTTGAAAAAAACACTTTTAAAACGACAAAGTTACCAGAAACAAGCTCGTTCTCCGAGTAAACGAGCAACAACCGCTAATGTGCATGACGTCACACATTACTACGAGCCTACAGTGTCACAAGACCGCAGATATTGAAATCACAAGTCCTTCTATGTAGAAGATTAGCGCTCCAGACTAATTATCACCATAAATCTGCCTAAAAATATGCAGAAATGGTTACGCCCTGGTCAAAACGGCGCATGATAGTCGATTATAGTTGATGATGCAACTATCATGAACTGACATCTATTATCACGAATTTTAATTCACTAGGATCCTCCTCAAATTTCTCATGACATAGATCATAGATGATAGTTTTTCCCGAATGAGGAAAAACTATCATGCGCGTGATAATTGATGTTAGTTTTGTGGTCAGCTGTTTCGCCCACAAGATTGACCTAACCTTAGCCTGAACTGTCGAGCTGCGTAATCAAAGGCCTGCGATCGTAATCGTAGCATTTTGATTGGTCAAGGAGTGTTTGCGATGTAACGCATCGAATGTGGTTTATCGGTGTATTCCATCTTACGTGAAATTTGAGCATAATGCAGTCATTCCGCTTGCGTTCTTGTAGCCGTATGGCTACGCGTCGACTATCATTCGGCTTCTATGCATGGAGTCGGAACATTGAAAATGAATTCTAATGAGCAATCTCACCTTTATCGTCACGTTTTCGGGACTGAACGCGAGATTTAAAGGCAATTCAAAGGAAAATTTACCGCGAGAGTCATCTGCGCGCTTCCGATTGTTTTATGAGCAATAGAATCGAATGGCTTAAAGTTTGCAAATGCGCCGAGTCGTGAAACCCTTCCTTTAATCTCGCGAGGTATCTTTCGGAGTTCTAAGACATGAAGGTCCTTACATGTGAATTGACTTACACTTTGAAATTTTCCAAACTTAGAGCGAGTTATTGCAGTTCAGTTCCCGATTGTTGGAAAGCCGATTAGCTCTAATACAAGATTAAAACTTAACCAAGGAGTTTATTTCTTTATCCACAATTGCTGTTCAAAACTGATATTGCACAAAATTTTATATAAACGGACGCCAATCCTGAAAAACTACAATCAGCAAAAACAAAAGAACAACTTTTATTCAAAACCTTAAAACTGCAACCAAAGTTTACATTAATCCTTGATTAAGTTAATCGGCTTACGAACAACCGGCCCAGTTTTCTTAGAAAAACTAGAACAATTAAAAGTTTTTTTTTTTTAAAAAAGGAGTCTCACTAAAACGTTTGATAATCAAACTTGGGGCCTCCAACTAACTACTGTTTCGCACGGTATCGATCGAGGAAAGAAGATTTTGTGGGCTATTTGACGAACAATAAAACAATACCTTAGCCCTATAAACAGTGGCAGCTGCTCCATCTTTCCACTGAATGGAATTAGCAGGTCTCAACGCTGACACTGCAGCTACTACAGTATTAATTTGTTCACGGGGTTTCCGTTTCCTCTGACTGCAAAACCCTTTTGAAACAGGGTCCATATCTATACCCACACAAAATCTACTCAGTAGGCTTCAAACACAACAACATCATGAGTACCAACAAATAATTATTTGTTTGTCAGGAAGAATAGGGATTCAAAGATATAACAGTCGGAGCGATCTTAGAGAGTAGGTGTAGCAAGTAATGCTATAGAATACATAATTAAAATAAGGTTTTCCTGGCAGCTTTAATAAATGACCACAATTCAGTCGTACCCAGAGGCTGATTTTTTACAAAAATATTAAATTATTTGTGAGGATACAGAAATTGAAACTATTTGATGAAACTGGACATTTATTTATGACAATAGTCAAACCTTTTTAATGTCGTCGGCGGAGAAATTGAAATCCAGGATTCCTAAAATATGCATGCACGTTGTTCATATAGTATAGTAGAGTGAATGTAAGGAGTGGTTTCTTGTAAAACATTGATAGAATGAATATTGTGAATGATATATGATATGATATTTGAGAATGAATATTGATGGTTTAAGTTGTCGCACAGGCAAAATTAAGGTTATACTTATAATGACAGACACATATTAAACGTACAATAACGTTACAATAACACAATTTATAAAGCAGCTTTTTTTAAGGCTCTTTAGCTCGATTTACATGATTTTTGTAGGATTCCCTGATTCAATTTATATGATATTTACAGGCTCCATTATTCGATTTAAAAGATTTTAACAGGCTCCTTTATTCGATTTACATGATATTTACAGGCCGCCTTATTCAATTTACATGATTTTTACAGACCCCTTTATTCGATTTACGTGATATTTACAGGCTCTCTTATTCGATTTGCAAGATTATTACAGACTCATTTATTCGATTTACATGATATTTACAGGCCCCCTTGTTCGATTTACAAGATTATTACAGGCTCCTTTATTCGATTGATATGTATTTGCAGGCCTCCTTATTCGATTTACATGATCATTACAGGCTCCTTTATTCGATTTACATGATATTTACAGGCCCCCTTATTCGATTTACACGATAATTACAGGCTCCTTTATTGAATTTACATGATATTTACAGCCTCCGTTTTTCGATTTACGTGATATTTACAGGTTCCCTTATTGGATTTACATGATATTTACAGGCTCCCTTTTTCCATTTACGTGATATCTACAGGCTCTCTTTTACAATTTACATGATATTTACAGGTTCCCTTATTTGATTTGCATGCTATTTACTGGATTTTTTATTTGATTTACATGCTATTTACGTGGTCGTATGTCCCTGGATCGAGAAATTTAGAGGATGTTTTTCATAGTTTACATGTTTCACCTAAATTATTACCATGGTTTTTACAGGATTTCTCAGAACATGTAAATGGGTAAAAATTATTTAAATATTCCTTTACAGTACCTTTCTGGTGATTTACATGTTATTTATATGGTTTTTTTTTCCAGTGTATTGAAATATATTGCCAAATTTTCGTAGCAGTAAAATAGATATGAAACATTTAAAAAAGATGACACAACGTTTGAATCTACAAGACATGTTTCGGATACTCAGTATCCATCTTCAGCTGAAGGATGTTTACAAGTGAGTAACTTCTATGAAGTAAGTAACAATTAAGTGTTGATTATAAATTGTAGAATAATACTTACAAATCAGTGAAAAGGTTACATAATACTTAAGGGATACAAGAGGAGAATAAAAAGTGCGAGTGCAAAACTATGAACATTGTTGAATACAAATAGTAATTAAAGTAAGAGTGTTAAATTAACATGTTTGAGTTGTTTATTCAGTGCGGGTTTTTCCCATTCAATATGTAGGCCGTATTTTACTATAAAAGTGAACGTTAAAAAGCAACGACGTTTCGACCGATCAACGGTCATTTTCAAGTTCAAGGATAAAATTGTTTACCATGCGCTTATATAATAATCAATTGTAAAAATGCTAATGAGGTACTGACTAAAACTCTAAAATATTTACATAGAAACAATACGAGAAAATCGCAGCAATAATGGTAAGAACGCTAAGGCGAAAGAGACAAATATTATTTGCGCGGATCGAATCACTCTGTTTGTTCAGTTTTGGCTTAAATTCACGAATAAAAAGCGTTCAAAAAATCAAACAGTCTAGTCTACTCTGACACTTCTTTAAAATCTTGAAATTTCTTTCGATGGTCTCGGATCCTTTCAATATGCTCGTCCTTTGCGTGGTTGCCGATTGTTGATCGCTTATGTTCGTCCACACGTTGATGTAGGTGTCGACTCGAGAAGCCGACATAGTCTGCATCACACAGACCACACTTATAATAATAAACAACGTTTTGTTGTCAATTTGTGTACTTTCGGTTTGAATTGTCCTTTGAACTTCTGACTTGTGTAAGCGGACTGGACAACGGCATCAATCTTTCAGCTGAGATCACCGAGTTGGTGTCTTACCGCATTTGCTGATTTTTGGTCTTTGAACGGTAAGACAATTTACATACATCCTCGGTGACTTTCGTTTCAATAAAATGTCTGATGGTATTCTCTACGAGAGTTCCAGGATAATGCAGGCGAGCAAAAACAGTTTTTAAACGTTCGCATTCTTGATGGAAAACTGCCAATTCGATGAAAGTCTAAACGCACGGTTTAGCATTGTCTTCAGCAAAAAATTGGCAATTAAAAGAGCATAGATTCTTACGCAACTCTGAACCCTGAAGATGTTTATAGATATGGGAATTGCGATCTGAAAGTAAGTGCTCACGAACCCTGGTGCCAAAATGTCTACTGGTTTCACCGACGTAACACGTATGACATCCTGCACATGTATATTTGTAAACCACCTGGGAACGGAGCGCATTGGGGATCGAGTCCTTCACACTGAACATGTTACTTAATTTGAAGGAAGCGAAGGCTAACCTAATGTCTAAATCCTTACAATATTTTTTAGCAATGATTTTTATTTTACGTCGCGCCAAAAGGGAAAAGGGGCCAATATAAGGTAATTTGGATAACCGTTTAGTCGTTTCCTTAGAATGGTCCTGCCGGGATGCATCCTCTGGGGTGTTGTGAACCTTATAAAGGTATAGGGATACTCACTCCAGCCACATCCCAAAAGCTTTACGTTTTCATTGCTTGTTTTATTGATATGTGGGTACTTGAGCCTGAGCATTAGCTATGTCATGCTGATGAGGCCTAACAAGGCCGAAACAGCTGTCCATGGCTGCTAATGCTTGGGCTCAATCATTGCTTTGGTAGATTTAAGGGGTAATGCCCGCTACCTTGTGGCCTTAGTGCCTTTTGAGTGGCTTCAGCTTACTTTATCACATTAATTTGTGAAGTATCCTTTTCTTTCTTTTGTCCTTCCTTCCTTCCTGTCTGCCTGCCCTCCTGCCCTCCATACATTGTCATGTATGTAAAGCCACACGTATGTTGTGTCTACCTTACTATGAATGAATAAAGACTCTTATTTTTCTTTCCTTCCTTCCTTCCTTCCTTCCTTGCAGATATCTCAACTATGGCTCATTGGTAATGGTTATCGGACATGAGATTACCCACGGATTTGACAGCCGAGGTGGTATTTTAGACATTTTAACTGTTTCCTATGCATGATAACATTTGTTTGTTTCACTGATGGAAAGAATGCCATTAAAAACTAGTACAGTTCCTCAGTGCAAAGCTGGGACAATTGATACACGCAATATACATTAAGATAATATGCTGACGTTGTAATGGTTCGATTCCCAAAGCAATAACAATGGGGTCATAATTAAGATTTCCTGTACCAGAAAAGGACTTAGACTGGTAGCAGTTGCACTCTTTTCCTTAGATCACTAGCACGAACTGACGGCAAAATCATACAAATTCGAAAACAGAAAGAGGGGGGTTAGGGAGAAAGGGAGGAAAAAGAACGAATTTGGAGGTTCCTTCGTTGATGGAATTCTTGAAAGAAAAACCTGATGTTCTGTTGAGCTCAGCTTCGTTATTCTGAATTGAAGAAGGTCGAAAAGGAGTGGACCTACGTTCAAAAGTTCAAGTTATGCAGAGTAAACGAACGTCATAAATTATGTAGTTTCAGTCTTGGAGATTCAATTGCTGTTTACCAAAAGCGGAACGTTTTTTATTTAGTCGAGTAACTTTTATTAAAAATTCCCGATTAAGCAACGGTACGTTCTTTGTTTTAGGTCGACATTTTGACAAAAACGGCAATGTGAAGGACTGGTGGTCTGTCAGCTCAAAGAATAATTTTGTCGACAGAGAAATGTGTCTTGTTAATCAATACAGCAATTATGAAGGGTTTGGAGAATACGTAAGTGACATATAAAGGCCCTTGTTTACCCAAACCTCTTTGCGAGCATGTGCTTTTTACCAAATTGAACTCTTTTTGAAATATCCACATAAAATGGAGAGAACATTACATAAATCTTCATGACACGAAAAATAATGATAATTGTGGAAGGGTGCTAACAGGGTGATTGGCAGTTTTCCTGCCTCTGCGAGAATGAGCGCACCGCGCGTAATTCATACGGTTAAATATCAACCTTTAACGTGAAATCTAAGGAATTGAATTATGTTTCAGGCGCATTTCAAATGTTTCCCATGCCTTTACACTTTAATTCGTTCATCTTCTACGAGGTCAATTTCCAGCTAGCTAAAACGCTCAATTTGTAGTGCGCGAGAAGTTCGGTTTTCAACACAAAAAGAATGCATTGACTTCTTGAAGCGAGCACAAGAAAAATTGCCAAGATGGTCGCAAATAATAGCCTCCTCCACTGAATTTCTTACGGAGTCATAAAACTGATCATTAGGTTGTGGAAAGGCTGAATGAGACGGCCAGCAAATGAGCTTTCTATTTGATGATTACAATGGCATTGCGTAGCCAATTAGATTACGACTAGTCTAAAATAGTGATGCACTCAGTGTGTTATCCAATAATATCGTAAGGTAGTTTTAAGACGAATGTCACTGCATTTAGTGATACACTCCGCGCCGTTTGGCAACTTTCAACTGGCCAGTCGAAATGTAAGAGAAGTAAGAATTGCGATTTCCTTTTAATTTAGACTGCTAACAGTTCCTTTCTGAATAAAGGGGGTTGGTTTCTAAAGAAACTGTCTGTGGTGCTGTGTCGGTGAGAGGGTGAAACACGGAAATTTGGTTTATCAACGGAGTTGATGCTGTAAATTGACCACCGTAAAGAGATTCAAAAAGCGTCAGAACGAATCGAGGAGTTGTGGGTTGTGTATGGTTTATATACAGAACGATGGAGCTACGCTATTGGTGGTAACATGATGACGTGAAAAACAGGAATAAATTAATTGAATGAACAATAAATCAATTTATTTCTGTTTTGCACGTTATCAGGTTACCACCATTAGTGTAGCTCCATCTACTGTATATAAACCATGCACAACCCAAAATTCTGTCTGTTTGTTTAAACATATAGGTGTTGACTTTATTTTCTGGTGCTTTTTATACATTTTTCCTGTAGCTTTTCAAGTTTTCAAATGATAGAATAGTGCCTGAGCATTACAAAACGATTAGGAATGTATAAGCCAGTAATTAATAACAACTACTGTGTAGAAAATAAATAACTCATACGGCATAGTAATTCTTGGAAGGTAATTTTAGTGCTATTGTAAGCAAAAGGATATTTTGTTGCATTAAAGGTTTTGTTAGTAGTTTGATTCATAGCCATGCATGATGTAGCTATTACTACTTTATTTCTTAATGAAGATTAAAGGTGTTTGTCCAAGTAATAGAAACATTTCCGTTTACTGTTACTATTTTCCTATGGTGTTGTCATAGTTTATAGATGCCATTCTGTGCTTAGAGAGTAAAGCAAGACGCTATATAAGCGTTTACTCGGGATACCTTTCTGATGCAGAAAACTATTCGGCTAATGGTTTGCTTTTGGGTTCGCACCAGGCCTTTTTGTTCACGTACGAGCAAATCGCGTAAAACTATTTTGAGAGTTGTCATCCGTATTCGTTGTTTACCTCTAAATTAAGTGGAAACATCTGAAATTTACTTTCTCTCTCTCTGAACATTTTTTCTCTCTGCTAAGCTTAAAAACATTCGCATAGACACTTCTCTTAACATATTGGCTATTTAGAACTCGAAAACACAAGGCGAATCGATATTTCCGTGTATGACATGTTTCTCACAAGCAGTTCAGATGTTGACAGGCATTGTAAAAAAAAAACCTCGAAATTCAAACTGCTCTATTTTCAAAACAAAGCGTGCTACTTGGCTGAAAACAGGCCAGCAGATATATCTTTAAAATGTGATTTACTTGATGAGGGTAAAAAAAATTATAGATGCTTAATTTTAGTTTTTTTTCCTGACGTCAAGTGAAAACAAAGAATTCGCCAACTTGTCTCTAAATATAGAACTGTGAATGATATATGAAATTAATCATATATGAACTGCGGAAATGAAATCAAATGAAGAATGATCCTCGCAGTTGTGAACGCAATTTATGCAATTGCGAAAAGAAGCCTGAAAAAAATTCAGGACTTCAACGGGGTTTGAACCCGTGACCTCGCGATTACCGGTGCGATGCTCTAACCAACTGAGCTATGAAGCCACTGACGTTGGGAGCAGGTCAATTGTGGGTTCATATGTTCCCGTGAAAGAAATGAGTGTGAATGATATATGAAATGAATCATATATGAACTGCGGAAATGAAATCAAATGTTGGTTAGAGCATCGCACCGGTAATCGCGAGGTCACGGGTTCAAACCCCGTTGAAGTCCTGAATTTTTTTCAGGCTTCTTTTCGCAATTGCATAAATTGCGGTCACAACTGCGAGGATCATTCTTCATTTGATTTCATTTTCCGCAGTTCATATATGATTCATTTCATAT
>JAEMWC010000104.1:870000-880000 GCA_016490735.1 Pachyseris speciosa | reverse complement strand
CGTTAAATCTATTGTTTTTTCGCGCTATAGTTGCCGTTGTCGTCCTCGTTGCCCTTTTTTGGCGGGAAAAGATAGTGTAAAAATAGATCGGTCTGTAAAAATGCCGTGATATAGGCTTAGTATGGGAGTTGTACGCTCCTAGTGATTGGCGGTATTGCTTGCGCGCGTAGGAGGAGGTGCGCGAAGACACCTCCTCTCCATTCTCCTGGCGGCTTCGCGGTTCGCTTTTAGCGGCTCTTTATTTAGTGATTGGCTCCTGCTGCAGACTATCTTTGTCCATCGCAATCTTACAATGACGGTCTTTGATTACCTTCCTTACAGTGATGGACGTCTCTAGTGGTATATGCGATCCAGTACAACGCATGAGTCGAAGTTGGAGCCGTTTACACGAGAGGACATAAAATGATTCATCTCTTTCTGTTGGTGTTCCGAGACTATTTTGTATTTTGGAAAAAGTTCTCGGTTTTGATTTTATTCGAATTTAGACCCCAAGACTTAGACGTACCGGAGACAACGTTACTTCAAGGTAGAATTTACAATAATAATAATAATAATAATAATAATAATAATATAATAATAAATATGCGTTGTTCTTAAACAGCGGCCTTCGTAGGCATTTTAACACAATTTTCATTTTCATTACGCGAGATATAGAGAAGCCATGTCCTGTCATGGGGTAACACAACCTTAATTTTGCCTCAACCCAAGGAGGTAATAGAGCTGGGCAGGTCAAACACTTCTGAAGAGAAAGATAAGGAGGTTATTTATTACGTCGCATAATTATGATGCGGTAAGTAAAGGCTCGTTTGAACGGTGCATTTGCCCAACATTCGTTCAACAATAGTTAAACGAATGTTGGGCAAATGTTGGACGCATAACCAAAGTTGTGCGGAGGCCGTTTTAAACGGTTCCAACATTGCGGCAACAAAGGAGCCAACACCTTGAGAAATTTGATTGCGAGGAACTAAGAACTACAAACCAGATTCTCGCGTCCAGATTAAAGACGCCATATTGAGTATTGCGGCCTCATAAGAGCGTGCGCATGTTCTACAATTGTTGCACGGAGTGTTCTAACGGCTTCAACTCTATTCAACATTTCGAGAACAAAGAAAAATTTGAATCGACAGTAACTACGTTGAACCTAGTGATGCTTACATAGTGTCGACGAAAGATCATCGGCGCTTGCTTAAAGTAAACTGCTTTATTATACGAACTCCATAGTAAAGAGAAAGTTACACAGGGAACTATTGCTCAATAACTTTGTGTTGAATATTGATCGTGTGCTTTAACTAATCTTGACTTACATTTCGTAAGGCTCATGACCTTTGATCTAACTATACATTCGTATTTATGCGGTGCAGGATATCGACTGTTGATTTGCTATACATGTAGGAGAACATTTGTTTCGGAGGAAAATGTTTCGGCAATTATTCGAAACTGCAGCCCACTAAAGCAAAGGTTGCTGCGTTTTGTTTGAGATACGCACGAGTGAACTGCAAAATATAAAATGCACATATTAGTCACACAAAAGATGGCCATAATAATATTTTAAAATAAATAAACTCATTCAATACGAAATCCGCGAAATTCGCTCTCGCCACTTTCGAAACTGTAACTTACCAAAGAATAATAAATGATAAGGGAACGCCTGTTTGCATTACAATCATTTACTGCGAAGCAGTTCTGTCATGCAATAGACCTCAGCTGTAAGTCACAAAAATTTTTAAATTCATAATCAATCACGTGAACTTCCACGAAACTAGACATTGTTGATTAAAAGTTGTTCCGGGTAAGAGGGTCACCCTCCTAGCCGAGTCAACTTTAGCGAGTGTTTATATGAGAAAACGTTGACCCTTTTGCCCGAGCCAGGAGCACTCGCGCATGCTCTGATTGTCTCACCTTTCCCGACTTGACCCGGCTAGGCGAGCCAAAGTGTTTATATGGCTCGGCTAAGAGGGTGACCCTACAATCAATCAATCAATCAATCATTTATTTTGACACGTTACGTCGAGGAGCTAGAAAGCTCGTTTTCAAAATACGAACATGTATAAATAAAATCTATAATAATTACAGCTATGTTACAATATTATTCAATTTTAAAAACAACTCCATAAATATATAAAAAAAACACTTAGTAGTAAAAACATAAAATATAAAAAGCTAAAACCTACTAAAAAACCATATACTAAAAACGTGACTGGAAAGCTATAATACACGTTCTAAAAACAGTAAAAGCTACTATCGTGCACTATAAGACACGTTCTAAAAAGCTGTAATCGTGCAATTTACTTCTGAAGTCATTAGTATCACTTGAAAGACGAAGAGAAAGTAAACTGTTCCATAACTTAGTTAATGAATAAGTGAAAGAATTCTTCTTAAATTTAAGATTAAAGTTAGGTAATTCCAAATTCAAGCCCTCGCCTCTTAGCCCATACGGTGTATGCCTATATTTAAAAAGGCTTCCAATATAAGTAGGTCCCGCACCATTTAAGCATTCAAAAAGAAGTATATATTAACGCCTGGTGTAAGCGCCTACAATATAAGGATGTCATGCTAGCCGTAGCGAGCAGATCGTCATATGACATTGACTTGTTGTGCCCGATTAATGTTCTCAAAATATAACAGTTGCCATCTTCGAGACGGTTGCGTTGACCGGTACCAATGCCTACAAATAAAAGACTGCAGTATTCTAGCTGAGGTAATATAAATGCTTTATAAAGTTTTATCATCGCATCATGAGGAAGAAAACGCCTTATTCTTCTCAGCGGAGAGGCCTTCGCGTAGGCTTTCTTTAGCTGATCTGATGTGTTCTTTATGGGATAGGTCCTTGTCTAGAGTAACTCCAAGAATCTTAATAGATTGTAGAAATGCTATACTAGCATTATTAAGAAATAAAGAATAATGATAGTCACAGGGTCCGACATATAAAGCTTGAGTCTTAGTACTGTTCACTGTTAAATGGTTAGACTCAAACCCCGTCTGAAGATCTTTGTTGAAGGAAAATTCTAGAATGGTGGGAGATACATCTGACAGGTAGGCAGTCGTGTCATCAGCGTACAGCCGCAATGAGACCCGGCTAGGCGGGCCACCCTTCTAGCCGAGCCAACTTTTTGTTTCACATGAAAACGGTTTGCCAAGTTTTGTAAGGAAATGTAGGAAAAGTTGGCTCGCCCAGGGTAGCTCGGGTAGGCGGGTGACCCTTCTACCCGGGACAACTTTTCTCCATATAAACGGGGCCTTTGACATATCATCTGTAGACACTTCTGCTCACATGAAATAGCAAATACGAGCAATAAGCAAGCAACCCTTGTAGAACCAATCATATTTTAAGCCTATGTTTATACTATTTTTTAACTATGTTAAACTATTTTGTTGCTGTTTTGCTTGAAACCATCTATTTTATTGCTATGTTGGCAAATATATAAAATAGTCCATGGTATTTAAAGCATATCTCTCAACTAGCGAAAGCTATGTCAGAATAACAGTTTCTAAATAACTATTTTAATACTATTTAGCTTACTGACATGGTCCTAAAGTACCTATTTTTTCACTATTCAGAAAAAAAAGTTTGTCCCAACAGTCGACATACATTTTAAATAGATACTATTTATTCACTATGTAACGATCTCAAATAGCTTTAAGATATCGCATTGATGAGATATTTGAAGGCAAACATTACATAGCTTGTAAATAGATGCTATTTAAAACATATTTTTCAGGTGTTGTTCATCACTGTGAGCCAACAAAAAAGCATTAAAATAGGTCTTAATTTTCTGTTGTTTAAATGCTACAGTAAATGTGCTATTTAAAAGCTATTTGGTTCCCTGAGTGCCTTTGGTGAGAAATGAAATAGAATTTGAATAGCCTATGTAATCTCTGTCATGGATTTCATATCTGGGCAGGATTAAAGTTCAAACAACTGAGCATAGTGTAGGGCAGGTAAATTATTAAAAAATGTTGAGATTGGTATCATGGAAAGTATTCTCAAATTATTTATCTTCAGCACCTTGTCACCTTAAATTCTAACTAAAGTGGGCTTGCATTGTTTCCCAAGTCAATGGCCATGCCAATCGTCTCTAATGAAAGGTCTTGCTGCACGTCTCTCAGTCGAATATCATCATCAACAGTAGGTTTAATGAATTCCCTACTTCGTCGACATTTAGTAGTTTTTGGTATTTCATCTTTGGAGTCATACAGCCAACATTTCTCCACTTTGAGGTTGACATTTTTCACGATCTGTTAGCATTTTATACACCTTATTCCAAAATGGCGGCCGCTGGGAATGATCTGGGAAAGCGCGGAAACGAGGCGTCGAGGGCCAAGTCAAAGTCAAGCATGTAGACAGCAATGGCGTTCTTAGTATCTATCAGGAGAATTGAAGACATACCTGGCAGTTCGTTGAACGGATGGGATCCTAATCAGTTGAAAAATGCTTAACTAAAATTTGGTTCAAGTGTCGTGGTGATTCTTGTAAAGGCTTACGTAATTACCAAAGCACAATTTTGTAAGCGGTAAGTGATATGGTGATTTTGCTGTCGGAAACGCCGACCTTGCTAAGGCTGCTAAGGTCAATTAAGTATCTCATTTGCTTCGTTCTTTTACAGCGTGAATGAGTATTATTAGAATTAAAAGACCGACTATCTTCTAGTCGACCCGGACGAAAATCTCATTTATACCCGGCATATAACGACTGAGCCGGTAAAGAGCTTTTCAGGCTGAGGGTAGCGCTAATCATTGATTAAGATGTATTAAAGCCTGTAAGTTCAGTTGTCATAAGATGGTATTTAACCCGGGTTAGCGCTAACCATGCTTCGAGCAACTGGGCCCAGGGAAGCTGACTACAACACTACAAACATGTAGAAGAAATATTTACCCGGGATTAACTTAACCAAAATTTTATTTGCTTGGAACGCTAAAAAGGAGATTTAAATTGAGTTTTTTTTTCTCGGAAATGTAGTTCAGAAAATCAGAAATAATAGTTCAAAATAGTCAGCAAACTGAAAATAAATGGTCATGTTGCCTGTACACGAGTTATGTGCTTATGCTTACAAACACACCACATTTGACTGACAACACTAAACAGAGTAAATGCACTAGACTGTCCCATATGTGGAAGTTTTTTGTCTTGTTGTTCACACACCCCATGTGGATTTGAAGGGAGACAATTTGTTGTGTTTGCACAACTTCCTCAGAGGTCATTTGACCTTTGGTTCCAATAAAAAGTGCCCCATGGAAAGTTGACTAATAAATGTTTTGCCACCCCCAGGTGAGATTCCAATGAGCTCCTTCAGATTGGTATGCCGGTTTTTATACGAGCTATAAAAAGATCACTGTTTGAACGAAGACTCTTAGGCATTTGACAGCAGAGCTCACTGCAGTCAATTATGACCCTGGTAGAAGGATCAGCAGGCATGTGGTCATTGATCTTTGCCCTTGAGGGTCATACTGAAATGATGCTGACCTTTAGAAATATAAAATTAATCCAGGCTTATTGCCTTGGTCTTTCTTGTTCAGGGGCATCTTCATCATTTCTCTAATTCATATTTGCTACATCATGAGAAGGTGAATGCCAATAATTATTGTTTACACCTTCTTTTACTGGATTTAAATACTGAATTATACTCTTGAAAATGTCTCTATTGGGAAATCCAGAATAAAAAGCTAAATCTTGAACTGAATTCATAAATCTATCGACGCTAAATACTTTCGATTGTAAATCTTGGAAATGTCCGCCTCGAATTGTCAGAGTTTTTCAGTAAGCTCGGCTTTCCCACAGTCCAGATCATGGATAGCTTTCTCACAGTCGTTTTATAGCTCCCTAGAATCTCTATCAAGAGAATCATCACGATGTCTTGGTTGATGACAGTAGGTCAGGAGTTGCTGAGGTTTTCCTCAGTCTTTTTCGTTTGATCGGACTACTATGCTTTGGTGCTTTTCGTTTTACGAGCGAACTCTTCTTTCACGGAAAAGCGGATGGTACAGCAGTAGTTTTCAAAGTTTTCTCGCGACCAGCAAACAAACAAATATAACCCGAAGACTTGAAGTGGCGCAAACATACCCTTGATCGTTAATCCAAGATACCTTCGTACGGCAACAATCCATTCGGCTTGAACACACTACACGTCGGTCTTCTGGAAACTTCTGATAAGAGATTTTAACACCATTTTTCCACATAAATATTCTTAGGACAGAATGGAATAGAGCAATTTTGAAGCATGATCGCTCACGATTACCACATGTAAACACAACAAGATTTTCATGCCGGACCTCGATGCCTCGTTTCCGTACTGCTCTCCCCAGATCATTCCGAGCGGCCGCCATTTTGGAATAAGGTGTATTCAGGACGATCGAAATTCGTGGCCGCCATCTTTATTCTTGCCTGGTTACAAAGTTGCTAGGTTACCCAGTTGTTAGTGCGGTTTGTCACCTTTGAATCGAATGAAAAGTATGTCCGTTTGTCGGCTTGTAACGCAGAATAACTTCAAAGAAGGTGTGATGTTTCAAGATCCAATGGAAACCTTTGCCTTTCTAAATCAAAATCGCGATTTTCGATGTGTGATATTTCACAGCGTCCTCTTGCGATTGAGCTACTTGGTGAGCCTTCGTGGCGTTTCTTTTTACGGAAATTTCACTAGACTTTGCTGTTGAGTGTGCTGTTGAGTTTCTTCCATGAGTCAGTTTGACGTTCAAGTTCATCTGAAGTTCTGCATCGATCAAGGTACGTTTAAAGCTTTATAAACTTCTTATTAAGCTTAGTTGTTGAGCGATTTGCAAGTTTCCACTGGAATGGCTGTTCAAACACGTGAGAACTTTTAGAAGATCAGTTAGCCTGGCATTTATCGTGTGGCATGGATTGCTCGCTACTCCTCGCTGATTTCTAAGATTAATTAAGATTTTTATAAACTTATAGGTCTACGTTGGAACTTTTTTCGATAACCACGTACAGGTATCCAAAACATTTCGCATCATTCTCAAACAGTAAAACAATTCAGCAGATCAAGGTTGGCCACTGCACTATATGACAAGTTATTGGCATGGAGTGACACATAGAAAGCTATAATTTTCTTATTGTTTTCACCATATGCATATCAGAGAAGTTGAGTGTGTTGGAGAGCTGTTGTTTTCTGGCTGCCTTAAATATGGCATACCTCTTATTCTTGCCTGGTTTTGAGACAGATAATAGGGAATGATTTCCACACAGCCCCATACATTAACTTAACTATACATGCATTAAGCATTAAGCAGGCCTTGAGGTTGAACCCTCATTCACCAAGAGGCTACTAAAACAGGGTATCAGTACATGTCCCTACACTATTCTCTTTTAAGACCCATAAACATATTCATTGAACTTTTGAGTCGTGATGGTGGCCCGATTTCACCTTGCAGCGTTTTTTTTTTTTTTTTGACAAAGTTGACACCCCCATCTTCTTGAAAAAAAAACTGCTAATAATTTTTATTTATAAACCTTTGCAACCTATCTGATAACTTTTGGTACTTCCATGCAAGGTTCCAATAAATATTGACTGATTTTTTTTTTCAGGGACAAAAGATTTTGAAGGAAAAGGATAACCCTTTGTTTTTTTAAACCAGGTTTTAGGCTTCCATTGTAATTTATTTTGTAGAACTTTTTTCTCCATAGTTTTTTCTGAACAAGATTTATAAAATATTTCTTTGGAATGAATTGCATAAAATAAAGTATTTTGAATTTCGTTGATATGGTTCTTGGTCTACTGTTGTTGACTGTGGTTCAATACTCAGCTGGACTATTTTTGGCTTGAATCTCCAGTTATCTCTTCCTATGTCAATGCTATGTAAATGATATTTAAAATCTATGTAAATTCTACCAATGCCCATGTTTTAAAGGCTATTTATAATGCATGTTATATCTATTTTAAAGCTATTTAATTCCTATTTTAGCTGGAGGTAGTGTCAAGTTTCGTACTTCTCTCTATGTCAATGCTATGTTAATTATATTTTGAACCTATTCAAACTCCATTGATGCCCATGTTATGTTAAATCTCTTTTACAGCTATTTAAATACTATTTTAGTTCTATTTCATTTCATAATCCATGACTACTTAAAACATATTTTAATGCTATTTGAAGTCTATTTTCTTTGCTTGTAAAAACTACTTGGTTAGTAATGCTAAAAAAATAGTTTTTAAATAGACTATTTAATGGTTCCATTTGAATAGTAAAAAAATAGGATTTAAATTCATTTTTAAAAGCAAAATCATAGCACTATGATTTCTAAAATAGTTATAAAATATGCCCTAAATACCATTTAAATAGTTTTCTGGCATAGCATCTCTTCCTATGTCAATGCTAAGTAAAAGATTTAAAATCTGTGTAAACTCTACCAATGCCCATGTTTTAAAGGCTATTTATAATACATGTTATATCTATTTTAAAGCTATTTAATTCCTATTTTAGCTGGAGGTAGTGTCAAGTTTCTTACTCTCCACTGATGCCCATGATATATGTTAAATCTATTTTACAGCTATTTAAATACTATTTTAGTTCTATTTCATTTCACAATCCATGACTACTTAAAACATATTTTAATGCTATTTGAAGTCTATTTCCTTTGCCTGCAAAAACTACTTGGTTAGTAATGCTAAAAAAACAGTTTTTAAGTAGACTATTTAATGGTTCCATTTAAATAGTGAAAAAATAGGATTTAAATTCATTTTAAAAAGCAAAATCATAGCACTAACATAGTCCTTAAATATATGACCTTGTATGATTTCTAAAATAGTTATAAAATATGCCCTAAATACCATTAAAATAGATTTCTGACAGCATTTACATAGTCAATAAATAGTGTTGGATTTTACAAGGGAAGCTTTTCGAGTTCATATTCCAGTCACAAGAAAAGCTTTTGGTTTAATTTAAACCCCGAAACAGACACCGAGAATCGTATTGGGACAGGGACGGCGGAGCCTATTTTGTGGGGCGACCTGCACCATTTGCAACACCTCACAACATTGGTTCAAAACAACAATAAACAAAGAATTAAAACAATGGAACCTAGCCATAAAACAATAGAGGTGCAACTGATAAAGATCCAGTGAAATTAGAGGTTTCAAAGAGGTGCAGCCCTACCCTATTTTGTAGTGGGATCACGGGGAATCCTCCCCTTAGAAACTTTTGAAACCTAAAGGCTCAGAAATGGTATTTTTTTCAGTCAGTATTCTCCATGACCTATTTATTTAAAAAAAAATCAACTCGTATAAAATGTAAAATTACAGAATATATACTTTTAGTATATACCACACAACTGAATAGTGCTTTTCGCGCGCTCTGATTGGTTAACTCGGAGGTGAATAGCAAGTTCTATTTACCTCCGAGCAGCCGCCGCGCGAGATTTTGCAATTTCCGACCGCTTGTCGGTATATTGTCACACATAACGTAATGTTTTGGTCCACTAATAATTGATCTTGTGTGGTATATATATACTAAAACAATTATTCACCTCAGTGTCGGTGAAAGTGGTGGATATTTACCTCGCCGCTTCGCGGCTCAGTCTTAGGTGAATAATTGTTAATTATTGTATACAGCAACATTTTGAAGGTTTTATGTTGATAAATAATTCTCAGCTTCCCATGATATATCCCGGCCTTATCTACAGTGGAACCTCGATTTAACAAACCTCTATCTATTAAAGTCTTCGATATGACGAACGATATTCTTAAGCCCGAACTTTTAAAGTCATGTTTAACTCTTTCCTTCCCAAGAGCGTGCTACTTAATTCAACACATTTTGGGCAGTTAATAGTCTGGGACACTTATCTTCTCCATATATGGAGCTACTACCAAAATATCTGCTGTCTTGAAATACTGGGGACTCAGACTTCAGTGTCACGTGATGTACGCGAGTGGCTGTTGCTTTTCAATAGACCATTTTACAGTTCTTTGCTCAGTACCCTGGCCTTTGATTGAATGCGAGGCTAGGGGTGACCTTGTTTTGATACAAACCTACCTGCTTTTCTTACGGAAAT
>JAEMWC010000104.1:852500-862500 GCA_016490735.1 Pachyseris speciosa | reverse complement strand
ATACTAGAGCTGTTAATTTACACTAAGCCTGGCCGAGAAAAATAACTAGTCATCAGTGTTGCTCAAAACTAACGTCCAAAATTCTCTATCATATCGTAGTTTTCAGTTCAAATTTCTAGATGTAAAGATATGGAAATTGACATGCATGCTCGTACTGCTAAAGCGTTTCTCGCAAATCCCGGCCTTCGATGCAGAACATTTCATTTGAGTTCATGTTAATCTAGTCGCTACTTCTAGGTAATATATTGGTGATTTTCTTATTTTTATTTTATTTTATAACATTACCTCGGCTAAAGATGTGATCTCTAATCTCCGATAAACACTTGTCGTTCTCCAGCACTGATTTGTTGACGTATTCAGTTTGTACAACAGTAAAAAATCTACATCGGTCATATCACCATTAAAATGGCTGAACGCGAAGGAATATTTCGAGAGAAGTTGGCGTCTTTGGCGACTGCTTAACTGCTTCCAATTTCACTCCACAACCGCGTCCTCTCCCCAGTATTTTCTCGGTTTTTCCGTCGCCGTTGCCGTTCCCGTCGTCGATGCTTAAAGTCCCTAGTGTTCACATAAAACGTTTGGCCCTCTTAGCCTCGCTTTCATGCAACTCGTACCAGTGTTTGCCGCGCGGTCGCCATTTTGGAATAAGGTGTATTTGCAGTGTATTTGTGCGAATCGTTCGCGGCTGCGAGACAAGCGAGCTTTTGCCATCTTGTCAATTTCACAGTGAAGGTCAAACTCTTGGAAATTCTATTTTTCCGGGGTCGATTGTAAGAGATTTAGGAACGGAGCCTCCTAGAGGCTTATTCAAGTTACGGTTTTCAGAGTTTTACAAGAGTCTCACATCGGTCGCGTGTTGTTATGATATGAATAACTGAACTCAGTGTGGACTCAGTGCTTGCGTTCAAGAGTCGCCTCATCGAGGATCGAGTACCCTAGGTACCAGATGTTATAAAATGTCTCGGTCAAATCCAATTTGTTTTCAGCAAATTGTTGTTACCAGGATCAAAAAATAGCCCCTTCCCTAGATAATAATTTTACGGTTAATAATCTCGATCTTGCGTATTGGAGCTCGCGCAATATTAATCGCGTGTGCCAGCCTTACACAGTGAATAATCGCAAGCTAGTTGCTGATCTCGGTGACAACAAAATGTTGAAAACAAATTGGATTTGACCGAGAAATTTTTCAGTTGTAGAGCACTGCTCTACACGGGACTTGTGCTTTGATAGACTTGATATAAAGATTACAAAAGAACCCGCTTGAAGTGATTTGTCTTGAGTTTGTGATTATAAGATTAGTCAGTTCGCAACTGATTATAATATTTTCCTCGTTTGAACCCGCTTGAAGTGATTTTGTCTTGAGTTTGTGTTTATAAGATTAGTCAGTTCGCAACTGATTATAATATTTTCCTCGTTTGTCGTTCGGTCTTCGAGAGTTCAGTTATTCATATCATAACAACAAAAGCAGCTCGACCGATTTGAGACTCTTTGTAAAACTCTGAAAACCATAACAAGCCTCTGCGAGACTCCGTTCCTAAATCGCTTACAATCGACTCCGGAAAAATAGAAATTAATTTAATCCATTTCAAAACTGCGAAAAGAGTTTGACCTACACTATGAATTGACAAGATGGCAAAAGCTCGCTCGATTCTTTCGTCATTCGTGCATAGCTTCACAAATATGCTGCAAATATCATTCGCGAATTACGCGAACAGGCTAATCCTATGAAAGCAAAACTCAAGGCAAATTTAGTCACCTCAAGAGTTCATAAGTGTAATATTTATACGAAAGCAAGCCCGGTGGAGAGTAGTTAATTGTTGTGACCGAGATCGGCAGCTACCGATAGCTTGCGTTTGGCTGTTGAATAATTAACTCCTTCAGTTGAATTAATTTTTTAGCGCCATTTTGCATACATTACATTCCGCATAATTATGCGATTCCGCAAGTCATGCCACATGCCATGCCGCAAAATCATTCCGTCTTTTACCCTCACAGTAAATAAAGGTAAGCAAATGTTCATTGTATCATGTTCAATCAAGCGTAACGCGGTGAGAAATAAAAATAATCATCTCCTGTGAAATGCGCCTCCGACAATTTTCAGTTGTCAAAAGATTTTTAATCTTCGACAGCCTCTGCAAGATATACCTCACTTATTTTGTCTTCGTTCTGTGCTGCTGTACTTCGAGCAAAATAATTTTGAACAAACTTTGGCTCACAAAATGTGCGTTTTGTTACCATATGCAAATCAGAGGATATTTTGTTTCGTCTGTATGCTTTGGCGTCTGCTCACAGAATATCTGGAGCGTTTCGTTTCACGGTTTTTCCAGCTAGTTTATCGGCGGTAATTTAAAAGCAGCTGTGATAGGTTATTTGCCTGTTTATTGTAACAACGGCATGGACATTCTTGTTTACCGGTTTTTTTATCCTTTGTTAACCACATGCGTATGCAAATTAGGGAAGCGATCAAGAAACAAAAGGTTCCGTGTATAATACGCAGCGCAAATTTCAAGGAAAAAATCTTAGGAAAAAAGTGCGCATTATACACGGGTAAATACGATTACCTGTTACTTGGTATTACAGTATTTCTTGAACAAACTACTCTTCTACTAGAGTGGTTTCAAAACTCCCATTCCACAACGTATATTAATAAATGAACACCAGTCAAGATACAGCAAACGAATCAAATAGTAAAACAGAAAAATGTATTACACTGCATTTCAAACCACTCTAGAGGCTGGATAATTCCCTATATCACCTCCCTGACACAGTATCTTACTTACTCCACGAGCTTACCACAGAATGCCTTTGATTTACAAATTAAAATTCCTCGTACATAGGAAGGAAGTGCACGCTGGGAAAATTTTAAAAATATGTCATGATAAGTTTCCCACAGGTTTTGTCCAAGGTTGTACCTTTGCTAATTCTCGTCAATAAATAAAGCAAGTACGCTTCAAACATTAGTTTCATCTTTTGACTACCTTTATGTAGTTTCAAATGAAGAATGATCCTCGCAGTTGTGAACGCAATTTATGCAATTGCGAAAAGAAGCCTGAAAAAAATTCAGGACGTTGAAGTCCTGAATTTTTTTCAGGCTTCTTTTCGCAATTGCATAAATTGCGTTCACAACTGCGAGGATCATTCTTCATTTGATTTCATTTCCGCAGTTCATATATGATTCATTTCATATATCATTCACATTTACGTAGCTTACTGCTTTTCTTTTTCAAATAACTAGGAAGCATGAAAAGAATTAACGTTAACGGAAGCGCTTTACTATTTAGTCAAAAATGCAATGATACGATCCCTTAAAATGCCTCTGGAATGACAACAATAACTGTCAATAAAAGTAATTAAATTTCATAAAAAGCTATAAAATGGCCTTTTTGCAAAGTCCATTGTATTACAAATTATTCATTTCTTTTTCTTCTTCTTTGTTTCTTCATACGTACCTCACACTAAAACAAAGGTAAATTGGTTTGCAAACGTCTGTAATTCGACTCTTGTATCTTGGTTCTAGTTGAAACAATACTAAAGAATGAAAAAAATGAAGATAAGAGGGAACATCGCAGTTATGAACATTAATATGGCAGCAGTGAAAACAACAAACAAACAAAACAAAACAAAACAGAAAAAACCCTACTCCCTACTATCTAACTAGTGTTCATCACTGTGAGGATCACCCTATTCTTCGTTCTTTAATCCGCAGTTAAAATATGCATTTATTCGTCTACGAACCAACAAAATGACCAGCACCCAGCTGGCTTTGTTAGCTCAGTAGGTAGAGCACTGCACCGGTATCGCAGAGGTTGTGGGTTCGATTCCGTTATGTATACAAGCCTCATTTGTTTCAGGCTTTATTTTCTCTGCTGCTTAAGTAGTGTTCATAAATGCGATGATCATTCACATATTCAAACTTGAAAACGTCAACAAAAAACTGAGAATTAGACAATGGTCACTGTCATCTTCATTCTTTCATCCGCAGTTCAAATATAAGATATTCATATATTCACAATCATTTAATACTTAAGAAATAACAATACTAATCTACTATCGCGTTTACCAGAATCAGTTTAAAACACGAGATCGATTAGTTATTTTTTTCTGTCTTTTTCTCCAGCATGTTACTCCTTCAGGTTACCTTGCTTCCATCTTTTGCGCCGAAACATTGACAAATTTGCTTCAGAACTTCACACGGAGGAGAGGAAGAAAGACCTCAGAATACTGGATATGGGATGTGGCACGGGACTGCACAGGCCCAAAAGGAAAGATTCGGATATAGTAAAAAACACTGGTGGCATTGGACGCATCAAAGCATATGCTAGAGAAAGCCAAGGAGAGAGATTTTTAACCGGTTCGTAATATCAATTTATCTCGTTACTTCGGGAAATGTTGCCGGCAATTAGTTCAATTAACTTTGATTTCCTGGACCCAGCTGTTCAAAGCACGATTAAGCTAATCCCTGATTAGTGTGAACTTTGGCTTAATGTTCGATAAAGATTTTACCCAAAGTTTTTCGCCTTCAAGTTTTGAAAGTAACTTTTCTTTACCATGTGCTTAGAATTTGCTTTCAGAAAACGTTCTCAGTGAGGGAGACGAAAGCCTCGGTTAACTTTTAATCGTAGATTAGCGCTAATCGGTTTTCGAACAGCCGGACCCAGTTGTTTGGATACAGTTTACCGGATGTTATGTCGTTAGAAAAAAAAGGACTGTCAGTCTACACTCGTTTGCTTTGAGCTCTGTTGAATGCTGGGTAGAGACTCTCTTAAAGATGACTCAGACACCCACTGAGTGCATCCATGCTATTATTTAGATGGACGGTTCAGATCAAACTGCTAATTCTCTTTAATTTATCCTAAGAGAAACTACTTCAACTAAGTGAAAATTAAGTGCCGCATGTACTTGCATTAACTCAGTTATTAGAACCAGGGTTCAAATGCAGTTCAAGCCTCTTTGTTTGCAGGAGCGCATCATCATATTATTGTAAGTAATTCTAAACTGAATGACCGCTGACACTGTGCACAATATATCTTGTGAAGTACCACAATAAAAAGTGAAGTGAAGTGAAGACATTTATTCTTGTCAACCTAAGTGTCCCCAATTAGTAAAAGGTTTCACCCTAACAAGGGATGAAGGCGTCATCCAAAAAAGGAAATAGGTAAAGTGAAGTTTGAAAAGTAAACTGAAGAATGCCTGGAGCGGCCGAGTGCAGACTATTTGAGTCGTTACGGGTGTATATAGCTTAAACGAATGTCTTGTTTCCCGCAGGTGGAATCGTTTGCTTCACTTGTCGAAATGATGCGCTTGAGTCTGTTGAATATCTAATGGTTACCAAGCAAAATTCAAGGAATTAGAGAAGGAAAAGAAATGGGCATTGATTTCTGACACAGAAACCGATTATTACCGTCACCCAAGGGCTGATGAGTTTTCACATTCGAAATCGCGCATGTTGGTTTACAGGATTTTATCTTTTTAGTCAAGTCACGTCATCTACCTTAGTGCTTCTGAGAAGAGTAGCCGTAAAGTGACGTTGATGTTGGGTGCAGAAAATTCCTAATTCTTATTTGCACAGCGAGGTCCTTCCGGTTATACAGGAGGTAGAATTCTTCTTCTAACACTTGCATGGTTGCTTGGCATTCAATTGATTTTTGTTTTCTCTGTACATTTTAGCTGGCATGAGATTTCAGTCAAGAAAACAACTTGCATTACTAATAATTTGTACGTTTGCTAAATTATTTTAAACAGTTTAACTATTAAACCCAATAACACTAACATCAACCTATAAAACTGATACCCCGGCAGAAAAAAAAAATAAAGTTAAGAAATCCAACAATGAATAATATAAAAAATTCTAAGGATTTTTTTGAATACGCTATGAATGTAATTTCAAACGCCAAGTTACAAGACAACAACAAGTCAACAACAACGAGAGATAAATCGTAATTTTCCATAACATGCCTATCGAATATATTGAAAACAAGATCCATTGAAAACAAGATCCAAACGAAACAATTCCCATGAATAAATAATTAGCAAAGCTCCAGACGAATTCCAGGACACTGATAGACTGACAAAACTAATAAGAAAGTTGTTGCTTAATTGCGTGAATCAGTGGGAGATTTGACTGAAAAATAGAATTCGCAAAACTTTTTTCCTGCGAAAAACAAAATGGGCAACCCGCATAATCGAGCCCCTGGGAAAATTTCATGGGACACCCTGAATCACAACATTTGAAATTTCGCTGGGAAAGGTTGGCGTATTTCACCTAAACATCTTGTATTTCACTTCAGTGTCTCCCTTTATCCTTTTCGAAGGTTGGTCAATTTGTGGCGCATAATTTTTGCATTGCAAGTTCCGATAGTATGTTGCTAAGGCCCGGTTCATACGTCCCATTTCTGCCGTGTCGAATGCAATTGAGACAATAGATAATGAGGCAAATCATCTCATTATCTATTGTCTCAATTGCATTCGACACGGCAGAAATGCGACGTATGAACCGGGCCTAAGCGTATCACCAGCAGCGTGATCCAGAAATTTGAAAGTTGCACTTCTGTTGTTCGTAACATAAAAGTTTACATCTCAAACTGAACTGTTGACACAAGCACGTGCAACCATCAGTCGCAATCTGAAATGCAACAACCTTGTCCTATGAAAAAGTAAAGCTTGTGGGATGTGGCTGGAGTGACAAGGATACTTCACAAATTAATGTGATCAAGTAAGCTGAAGCCACTCAAAGGGCACTAAGGCCACAAGGTAGCGGGCATTACCCCTTAAGTCTACCAAAGCAAATATTGAGCACAAGCATTAGCAGCCATGGACAGCTGTTTCGGCCTTGTTAGGCCTCATCAGCATGGCATAGCTAATGCTCAGGCTCAAGTACCCACATATCAATAAAACAAGCAATGAAAACGTAGCTTCAGCTTACTTGATCACATTAATTTGTGAAGTATCCTTGTCACTCCAGCCACATCCCACAAGCTTTACGTTTTCATTGCTTGTTTTATTGATATGTGGGTACTTGAGCCTGAGCATTAGCTATGCTATGCTGATGAGGCCTAACAAGGCCGAAACACCTGTCCATGGCTGCTAATGCTTGGGCTCAATTTTTGCTTTGGTAGATTTAAGGGGTAATGCCCGCTACCTTGTGGCCTTAATGCCCTTTGAGTGGCTTCAATTTATGGTCTTTAAACCAAGACAAAAGCGTTCAATTTGTAATATTCAAATAAGTATAGATAATCAAAATATTGTTAAAGTAAAGGAGACAAATTTTCTAGGCGTAATTTTGGATGAAAACCTAAATTGGAAGTCGGAAATATCTCACGTTGCAAGTAAAGTTGCGAAGTCAGTCGGTATAATATCTAGATGCAGCTTCTTTCTTCCTAAATCGTCTTTACGTATACTCTACTATTCCTTAATTTATCCTTATTTTCACTACTGCAATATCGTTTGGGCTTCGACCTATAAAACTAATCTCCGCCGCCTTGTTATCCTGCAAAAGCGCATTATTAGAATTATTAATAAATCACATTTTAATGCTCATACTGACCCCATCTTTAAGGACCTCGGTATACTAAAATTTAATGATATCCATTTGCTTCAACTGGGCCAATTTATGTATTCTTGCAAAAATTCATTCTTACGGCTCCAAAGTTTAATAACAATTTCTCTCAAAGCAATCAATTCCACTCTTACAATACAAGAAATTCCCAGGCCTACCGTCTACAGTTTTGTCGTACAAACACGAAAAAGTTCTCGCCCTTTTTTCAAGGGCCTAAGTTTTTTAATTCACTTGACAACAAGATCATCAACTCTCAATCCCTCCCCTCTTTTAAGAAAAAAACTGAAGATTAAATTATTGAGTAAGCATGAAAACAGTTTATAAATCTTTCCATCTTCGACTTTTCGCCTTCTTTTCTTCAATTGATGTGAAACAGCTCTAGCTCATAGTTCGAGGAGGCCTAACCTCTCATAAGCTCCTATAGCTTCTGTTAGGTCTCCTCGCCACTTCTTTTTTTTTTCTCTTCTTTTCCTATATTTTTGTAATTAGTGTGGCAAATAAAATAAATAAATAAATAAATAAATTTGTGAAGTAGCCTTGTCCTATACTGAGTTAAAACCAAATGTTGCCCAGGTTGAGATTTGACGTTAGCACGTGGCAAAGCAGTAACGTCAAATTGACCAAAAGATTTAACGCTTAATGTAGGTTTGCCTGTAAATAATCAATTGGGATGCTCGCATTATTTCGCGTTCCAGGTCTGTTTCCTTGAGTGGTAATGATGGTAGAGGCCTGGATGCTTTATTCTTTCCACTTCAAACTGCGCGTTGAGGACTCGTCTCAAGAGATCCCAATCTTCCCCGCCCCAGGAGTACTTAAACCTTTCAGTGTCCATTCCTGTGGAAGTAAATGGAAAAGATAGTGATGACGAAAATTTACCGTTGATTCCCATCTTTCGAAGTACATCTAATCATAACGAAAATATGGAAATAACCATGCAACTTGTATAGAACAAAAACAGAGGCTCGGCGCCTTTGTTATGTTATTCGGTGAAAACGAAAACAATCTCCTCCATGAAAGAACTGCATGCGCAAAAGAGCTTGGACTCACCTCCAAACTTGTTCCAGTCTGATTTGTAAATCGCTAGAAGTCCAAAACCAAACTTTTCCCAAAAGCCATGATGAACATCAGAAGAACTTCCACAGTTCAGACGACCAACTGTAGGGAAGTAAGCTATTCTTCCGGCTATAGTGTTCTAGAAGGTGACAGAAAAGAAAAACGCATTTAAATATTAGCGTCAATCCTTGTGGTTAGGAAGGCATAATAATAATAATAATAATAATAATAATAATAATAATAATAATGTTTAATACTTATATTGCGCCTTTTACATCTAATTATGAACAAAAGCGCATGACAATAAATATCTTAACAGTATAATACAAATGATAAAGGCAACTATATGAAAGAATTACAACCTAGCAACTATATTACAATGTTTACATCCTCTAGTTTTAAAACTTAATTATGAATACCGCGTTAAAAACTACTAAAAAAGCTCATATAAGAAATTACTTTGAAACGCCTCTCTAAAATAATAAGTCTTCAGCATGGATTTAAAGGTGTTAAGGTCTTTCTGATTTTTAATGTTTGAGGGCAGGGTATTCCAAGTCTTCGGCGCAGAAGCTGAAAAAGCCCTATCCCCTAGCATGCTCTTAAATCTTGCTGAAGGATATTGAAGCAACACCCCTACATTCATAGAGCGTAATGAATAGCGTTTATTATTTCTAAATTGTATAAGATCACGTAAATATGCTGGTGTGGAAAAATGAATTACCTTAAACTCACCACTAAAAAGGGTTTAATTAATTGCGTGGGAATGTCGATAACAGCCAGATAGAAAGGTATCTAGGTCAGTTAAATTTGCAGGTAGGTAGGTGCGTGTGAAGGAAGGTAGATAGGTAATTGTGCAGGAAGGCAGGCAGTCAGATATGTAAGGAGGCAGTTGTGTAGGTAGGTGGGTAGATAGGCAGTCAGCCTGGTAGAAAAGCAGGTAGCTAGGTAAGTAGCTAGATAGGCAGGCAGGCCGGCAGGCAGGCCGGCAGCCAGGCCGGCAGGCAGGCCGGCAAGCAGGCCGGCAGGCAGGCAGGTAGGTAGGTAGGTAGGTAGGTAGGTAGGTAGGTAGGTAGGTAGGTAGGTAGCAAGAAAGATAGGCAGGATGTTAGGTAGGGAGGGAGGCAAGAAGACAGGTATTATACAGGTAGGTATAGGTACGTAGGTAGGTAGGTACTGGGGAGTTAGGAATAGGTAAGAGGGAAGTAGGTTGCTAGGTGGATTGATTAAACCGTATTCAAAGCTGATGTTAAAGTGTAAAAAGATTAAAACATTCAACATGGCTGTAAAACTTACGTTTCCATCGAAAATTAAGTCACGCGAGAAATCAAATGTCATACCCTCTAGTTAACGTTGCCGAATATTGTGCTGCTTCCCTTGAGTTAAAACTGATCA
>JAEMWC010000104.1:705000-845000 GCA_016490735.1 Pachyseris speciosa | reverse complement strand
TATCCTATACTAGGGCTAGGGAGCTTTTGCTTAATTCCTTAGTTGAACTAGGTTTTCCTACTAGTTATGGCTTGCATAGTCTAAGATCAGGTGGTGCCTCTGCCGCTGCGAACGCTGGCATCAGCGATCGTTTGTTTAAACGACATGGTCGTTGGAAATCAGATCGTGCTAAGGACGGCTTTGTTAAAGACAACATCAATTCCCTTCTTTCAGTTTCTCGTTCTCTAGGTCTGTAATTCTCTTTAAATTGTGCTTTATCTTCGAAACGCCCCCTCCTATATGACTGGTGTTTTCTTACTTTACTAAGTTAGAAATATTTTTTTTTTCGTTTCACTGAAGAGTGATTAGACAACAGAGCTGATCCCATTGGTTACTATGATGCTCGCCGGTGTAATGGGAATTTCGGTCAGGACTCAAGGAAGTCGATATCGTTTGACGGATCAATCCGGAATGATGTGACTGCTTCGGGTGGAGCTGATTGGGAAGGCAGAAAGCGTGTATTTTTCCCCTTGTTATGAACTAATTATTGTACATTACCAAACATAACCGTACTCAAAAACAGAGTGGAGGTCGCAGAGAAAACAAAGTCCTGTTGCTAAGAAATCTATCTTGACTAATCCACTAAGGAAGATTGTGGTTTATTTTGGGAGAAAATCGACGTCGATTCGAGTTTAACAAGGGTCGTTTCCCTTGAAGACACTGTAAAAAGTATAGTTTCTGTAGTGAAAACTCTACTACTCTGAGCCATGCTTATTTCACTTATATTTTGGCTCAAATGATATAGATTAAACATCTAACTTCTAACATCCGCCCTCTTACTTTCAAAAGGCTGTTTTAGTCATCTCACTTCACCGAACCCCCTCCCCACCCCCCTTCGGGAAGACATTTTATTGCGATTATATTGCGATTCTCAGCCTAGAAGTGTTGTGTGATTTTGTCTGATGAAAGATATTTATACACAATATGTGATGTAGGCTTCCTCATTAAAGATATTTATACAACTAAATTAAAGATCATTCAAGATATTTATACTCCTTATAATAATAATAATAATAATACTAATAATAATAATAATAATAATAATAATAATAATAATAATAATAAACTTTATTTCTATAGCGCCTATATCACTACCTGTTCTAGGCGCTTTACAATATTACTAAATTGCATTGAGATACAATTTTAAAAATTACAACCATAGGGATATGAATGTAGAACTAATAATAACGAATAAAAAATAAATGTCTAAAACGCATAAATATATCTACATATGTATAAAATTCATATATAAGTGTGGGAAAAAAATCTATTTACAAATTAAGGAAAAGCCTGGTGAAATAAATAGGTCTTTAATTTTTTTTAAAGGAATTCAAAGAATTAGCATTCTTTAAAAAGCTGGTATGCTGTTCCATAATTTAGGGCCTGCAATGGAAAATCTTCGGTCGCCATAGGACTTTAGCTTAGATCTCGGAACATGAAGTAACTTATTCGAGCAAGAACGCAAAGAGTAAGAACTGTTACAAAAACTGAGTAAATTGGATATATAACTTGGGGAAAAACCATTGATAGCCTTATACACTAACAATAAAATTTTATACCTAATACGGTATTCAACCGGCAACCAATGTAAGTCTATTAAGCTGGGTGTTATATGTTCATGTTTCTTGGTGAATGTTACAATACGCGCTGCCCTGTTCTAAACTAACTGTAGGCGGTTTAGGAGAAACTTAGGTAGACCATACAGAATCGCATTACAATAATCCAAGTTGGTAGTCACGAAAGCATGAATAATTGCTTCAGTAGATTCCCGATCCAAATATGATCTTATCTTCCCAATATTAGTTAGATGAAAATGGCATGACTTGCATATCTTTTTAATGTGATCTTCCATATCATCACTAGGATTAAATATCACTCCAAGATTACGAACAGAAGAGGACGGTCGAATAGTTTCATCCCCAACACGAACAAATTCCAAAGAGGGACTGGGCCGATAGCGTGAACTGAGTAGAAGCAGTTCAGTTTTTTCCTCATTTAGCTTAAGACCATTAAAAATCATCCTTAAAAGGAGTGGGTCAGTTGAAATGAAAGTATTTACATTCTTAACATGAAATTTAGCCAAAGTCAAAGTTGGTTTAGTGGAGTAACTGTCGGGGCGAATGATCACATGACTCTGTAAGGTATCCACTTTCCTTTGTTTTCTTTTGGCAAGATGTACATCACCTTAGAGGAAATGTATCTTAGAACTAACGTTTGAAACGTGTTGGGTGACAGAAGTTGTACAGGAAACTAACTGCAAAGCATGCCCAGGTCACGTGGGCGTCACGTGATTCATGAATTGTCACGACTCTAGTGTCACGCAACGTCCATAAAATGTACATCCCATCGCCCAGAATGCTATTGTTTTTCGCGACATGTACTTACAGCGCCCAGTTTTTCAGCGCGCGGCATAATGATTTGCATATCCAGAAATAGTCGGCTGTAATTGGTAGATAGAGTCCGCTTTGGGAATACTCGAGTTGCTTCAAGATTTCTGCTGCTGTCAATCAAACCCTTGGATGCGTGAACTGAGATCCCAAGACGCGATGTAGATGACAAAGGCGCTCTAGTTAAAGGCGGGCCGCGAATCGAACTAAAAAGTTGAGCGAGGTTCAACTTTTACATTTACGCGCGGCTTTTCACACATCCCCGCTATTTTATTTACGCAGGTAAAGCCAATTCTAATTTACGTCCTTGCGCACGTGAAAATTACGCGAGAGTGGAAATCCACAGCACAAGTTCGCACGCAGCGACATCTTTTAATTTGTCCCAAAGGACTTCCAATGGTCAAAACGTTATCCGAAGTTTGCACAGAATAAGGTTGCTAATTTTAGTGTAAAAGCCTGATGAGTAACTGCAGAATATCCTACCACTACAGCTCTTCGGGCTTGCCAAATGTTTTCGCAGTTTTGAAAAACGCATGCCAAGGCCGAGTTGTTTGTGGTTGCGTAGCTGGCTGTTTTGTTGGGGAGAGCGCCGCGGCGAGCGAACGGCGAATCCGCGAGGAGAATGGAGTTTCGCCGCTCGCTCGGTCGCGCTCCCCAGCAAAACCTGTTTGAAAGCCGATTAAACCACGATTTAAAGTTAACCGAGGATTTTAAGTGAACGGTAAAGACAAATCTTGTTCAACTTAAATTTCACGGCTGATTAGTGATTGAACAAAACTTATACCCTCGCGGGAAGTTTAAAACTGGCCAACTAAATACCCAGGGGAGATTCGAAAGAACGAATTTGCATGTAAGTTCATGGCTGTAGAAGATGGTTTCAAGTAAGCTACTAAAAATAATACTTCCACCAGTCAGAATGCTGCAAAACTTCGGGAAGTGAATCTTTAAGTGTTAAACAAAAAAAGACATATGAAACCTAAATTGCTCGCCCCTTTTTTATCAAGATTTTCCACCTGAAAGTGTCGAGGCCATACAACCAAACTGCCCATAAAGCTACTTTTGTAGCCAGAAAAAATATTGCTTCTCAATGAGCCACCAACATAAAAGTAGTCGCATTTTCTTTTCTAACTTCTCAACTACAGAAGCCATATGGAACCTAAATTGTAAACTGTATAATTATACCTTGAAGGACGATTTTTCAAGCGGTCCTCGCTAGTTTTTGGCCGATTTTCTCTATTGTTCAAGTACGTCTTCTTAATTAGCTTTCGAATTGAGCTCCAGAAAGCATGGGCATGTAACACACCATTCCAATGCCCCCGATAGTTAGGGATAAAAGTCGCTAGAAGTCTGAATAAAAGTTGGTTTTCCTAGTGTGCAGAACTCTTGAAGGAAAAAACCGGAAATTCACTTAAAATGGTCGCGCAATTCGTCTCCAGTAGAAAAGGAAAAGGTTTGCTCAGAAACACACGTCCTAGCGACAGATTCGTAGAACCAGAAGGATTCTGCAGAACAGACTAGAGAGAGAGATTTCTTGTGTATGACTCACCTTGATGAGTGACTACCAGATCGCAAGGAACGGAGGACATAGTCCACCACGGATTCAACTCTGGTCTTGTTTATAACAGGATTGGGTTGGGACCATTGATGTCCTTTTGTGAACATGTCTGTATCATCTTTAGGAAATACATGTGATAGGTGACCGTTCACGTGGTAAACACCAGTGTTGAGGTTCGTTATCTCTTTTCGAACCAAGAAACTTGGATTGTACGAACAACTTGGAATTGTTCTGATGTACTCTTCCTTGTTAATGACTGGGAGATAATTTAAAACATATAAGTCACTGTCCCATTCTGCTGAAATGTTTGTTTGCTTTGCTGCGTGAAGTGGTATGGATTCCTTTACGTGATCTCCAGAGAACGGTGTCAAATATTTGGAGGAAATAATTTCAAACGTTAAATGTGAAGAGCCGTAAACCCAATACACAGCTACGTGAGCATCCCTATACCCTTGTTTTATTAACGACTCAATGTAATATTTCTTGCCAATATGAAGAGTAATTGCTTTCGATATTTGACTAGAATATTTGTTGTAGTCTCCTTCTTTTGTCCAAGCTGATTGACGAGGATAACAAACGCATGCGATCATCTCGCTGGCAGCGGGATCTTCACTCGGACTGAGCCACAGTTCAGATGTATCGTCCGATGTAATTGCAAACTTATACACGCCGCTCCTTTCTGGATGGATAAAGCCGAAGACTCTTTCTCCGTAATTTACCTTGTCGCTGTCTTTATGTTTATTAAAATCTGAAATAAAGGCACGTTTGTCCGGAAAGAAAGGGAAATGTGGCCAGTTTCTTAAGACATCCACACTCGTTCCACAAATGTCAGACCATGTGTGCACATTCAACCCACTCAAAGACACGGCAGGGGACACGGTGATTTCCTCCTGAGTTCGCTTCGTGGCGTTGTACGTCCAAAAAGTGCTCAAATTGAAATTTTGAGCTGATTTAGAAGGAGCGAACAATATTACGTATTCGGCAATAATGAAGCTTGTCACAATTAGAACAAGGGCAAAAACTCTTTTCAGCAAATGTGTCCTTAAAACACGACGAAACGGCCTGTAAAACATTTTATCACCTCTTGGGGGTCGGATTGTCACGAGTTTCAAAACTTTTATGCTCAGTACCGGAACATTGACGTTGAAAAGACGCAATATTTCGGAGTAGCAAATAGACCGTGAAATTCCTGGTGACACCACATTAAGTGTTCATAAATAATAAAAACGAGGAAATTGCGTCATCCGCAATATTGTTTGAGGTTTGTGTGGATTACTCTTTCTTATAGTTAGATTTATTTCATTTGTGGTGCGTTGTTTCCACAACATGCTTTCGTTCTCTCATGCGAATAGCGATATTATTTCTAGAGGAACATAATTTTCACGATGCTGGTTTCACGCACGAAGATGCTATGGCGATGCTCATTGCTAATACATATATTTAGCCAAGCGTAAAAGCGGGGCTCCAAAAGCATTTTTTTTTACTGGCATTTACATTAATAGTCTGCTTGTCATATAACCTATCTGACCTCACTCAAGCTACAGACGTAGTGATGTAGCAAATAGTATGGAAAGGTGATCTGAGCCAGTGCCACAGCGGATTTGGACCCCCCAAAGATTTGCACCCTTCGGTCCAGATCTGCTTGTGGATCAGATTTGGACCCCCTAGAGGAATAAGGTAATAAAATTCCTTTGCAAATTGTGTTTGGAGTTGTTAAAAAAGCAAAATAAAAATTTTGAGGTAGTTTTTTTAAAATAATCTTTAATACTTTGTGTAAAAAGGAACCTACAACCCTAGTTTGCATCTATAAAGTTTTAAAACCAAACATTCTTTACAACTTAGAGCAATACCTGAGGACAGGTCTGTTTCCCCATTCAGCTGTAGGCTACTTAGTTATGGTTTAGGGCCACTAGATATTGGTGGAGAAGCCTGGTGAATGCTATTTTGAATCAGTATCCGACATCAGATATATAGTGATTCACATCATCACTTCATAATGAATGCAATTTCAGTTATCCAAAGCCTCCCATGAGACAGTTGGAAATCAGAAATTGTGTATCCTCTGAATATATGTATGCCTCAAAAAAAGTATGAAAGAAAGATGCATGGAAATCAATAAAAATATTTAGATGATATGAATTAAGAGCAAGATATTTCTTTTGATCAGTTACTTCTTGACCTTACTATCACAAAAAACTGCTTGCTAGCATTAAGCTCATCAATCAATGCACTTACAGTGTTTTCAAAAGAAACCCAGCTGCTCTTCTGCCTGGCCAAATGCAAGACCAAACAACTTGATAATAAAATATTGGGCATTTGCAATTGTTTGATACCACTATCAAGTAAGGTAATGATTCATCAAAACAAAAGTGCTGGAAATCAGTGTTAGCCATCTTAAATTGATTTAAGGTAAGTACTAGTCTCACATTTCTCAAAGTACATTTGAAATTGCACAACATACTTCATCAAACATCAGATTTAAAATCAAATTTAACCGCGGCCCAAAGCTAACCTAATTAAATTAAATCGCATACTTGTCTCCTACAAGTCACTCCTGACTTGAGATTGACTCTAAAAATTAATAATGGTAATTGAACTGAGTGGAGTGCAATTGGGTCTGAAATCACACGCGTGATTTCAAGATAGAATGAGCGCGCAGCGCAAGTTTGATTTGAAATCACAAATATGATTTCAGACCAAAATCTGAAAGCTACAACCTTCTCACCTTCAATCTTCTAGGTACAAACTTGCCATGATTCAACCTTCAAATCACAATTCCAACGAGAGTTAATAAAGTTGAATGAAGCACTTGCCAAATTATTTCGTGGAATGTTCATTTTGAAACACCACGACATCTCACTTCGTTTTTAGGGCCCTTTCATATGTATTTTCCCGGTAATCGGGCTGGCTCGGTTAGCAGAATGAATTTCATTGAGTCATGTGTTCATATATATGGGTTATTGGCCAAGCTTGTTCAGTCAAGATGGCGGGGTATTGGCTAAGTTTTTTTGCGTGTTAATGGACGAAGGACGAAGTCAAAAGAGGGCAATATCCCGCCATCTTGACCGAACAAGCTTGGTCAATAAAGGATTTATTATATGACTCAAAGGACGCTATTGAAAGACAGTAAAACGAGGGACGAACGGGCTATCCCGAGCGGTCAAGATGGCTCCAGTTTGACCTGGCGGGTAGCCAATCCCAGCGGGAGAATTGATTCATCTTGACCGCTGAAAGAGCCATTCATATAATAAGGAAAATTACAGCCCGCCGGTTACCGAGTTGAAAAGTTGTGACGCGACCCTTCAGGCGTCAGTGAAATCTAACGAACAAGTTTGGCGAGAATGTTTCGCTTTGATGACTTTTATCGGTTCGAGAAACCTCAAAATCCTTTATCTTTACTTTAACTATCAAAATAAATTATTCCGAACTTTTATAGAGGAAAAAAAAAAGAGGTAAAAATCAAATACCTCCGTTCTGCTGACGAAAATGCATCGCATCAATTACGGCTTCCTTTGCACCTCGTAGCAAATTGCAAAATCAGTTTCCAATTATGGGGATTTAAAAGAGTGAAGACAATAGAAATAAATAAATAAATAAATAGTAACGTATTATTGAGTTCTCAGATAACTTTGCTGTTCTGCAAGAGGAACTCTTACCCCTTCCGATTTCCCACGATATGGCACGTCTATGCCGGTCCTCGGAGCAACTTACAGCGTTATTGATGTAACATTCATCTTGGTCGGCCTTTCAGCTTTACTGGAAGACAGAGACCTCGTTTTCCTCATGGAATACAAAGCTGAGAAACCGAGCCTTAAAGAAAAGAGAGACCTGTCCAACAACAACGGACGTGAAGCCGAGACTGAGAGTGCTCTGGAAGAGGAAGACTTGCCTCTCGCTCAGTGATGGTCTCCGTATCGTGCGATCATAAGATTTGTTTAAAATGGTCGAGTCGTTTGCCGTTAAGAAAAGGGGTTAAAAATGTAAAAGTCGGAGTCTTCCTAGAGAGTAGCTGATATAGAATATATAGTTGAATAAGGTTTTTCCTGACCCCTTAAATAAATGACCACAATTCAGTCGTACCCAGAGGCTCTAACAACTTGGAATAGAGACCTGGAAAAGCAAATCATAAACAAACAAGTAGACACCATCCACAGAGGACGTACGAGGCATGAAATAAAAGGGACATAATCTGATCTGAAATTGCTTTTCATGTTGAGAGGCTGCAATTAAACTGTGGTTAAAACTGTTCTCAGATTTTAGTGGTTTTCTCTTGAGTGTAGCAAAACCAAAACCAAAGCAATTTCTATGACCATTCCCTGCATGCGCAAACGTCAACAGAAGAGTGAAACAATCAGAATATGAGCCAACTACATTTCATCGACGAAATGCGCAGGGAAATCGACGCGAGCAAGTCGCGATAGGTGTTGGTTTGGCCTCTCATTGGTTGAGAAAGTGGAGGGAGTTTTTTTCACCAATCAGAGTGAAGAAATGCAAAACCAAAGTAATGTCAATTTACTTTCGACGTTCGATTGAAAACCGCTCTAGAAATCTTTCGCAAAAGTGTGTTATTTACTGTCCGGTGAGAAGCCAGTTCAATTAAAGGTTTCCATGCCACAGTTAACCAACCTTAGGAGGATCGGTTTCACAGAGTACGTCTTGAATGCACAAACTAGTTTTAAGCCCGCTTAAGCAAACTTCCCAGAAATACCCATTAAATTTTGGGATTGACTGAACTTTTACCAGCCAAAACTAGCCTAAATTGCCTTGGTAGGTCTTGGAACCCATCCACAAAACGACCAGAGAGACAACTCCACTAGTGAAACGCCATATTTACTACGAAGCACATTTGGCGTCTCGAGTTCAACATGAAACCACCTTGTACCTCTGTTTTTTCTCAGAGGCTTGCCTTTATCCATATTCTAGCTTAATGATACCTACCTGGGGGCCTTTGTAGTGGACATTGGCTCAAAAAAAAAAAAACTCTTATAAAGCGACAAAATCACAAGAAAAAGATTTGTTGACCTAGTAAACGAGACGTAACCGCTAATGTGCGTGACGTCACACATTAGTACGAGTCCACAGGGTCACATGACCGCAGATATTTAAATCACAACTCTTAAAGGCCCGTTTAAACGGTTTAAACATTTGACCAACATTCATTCAACAAAATTTGAACGAATGTTGGGCAAATGTTGGAAGCAAAATCAAAGTTGTGCGGAGGCCGTTCAAACGGTTCCAACATTGCGCCAACAAAGGAACCAAAACTTTGAGAAATTCGATTGGGAGGAACTAAAAACTAGAAATCAGACTTTCCCGTCCAGATTTTGCGGCCTGGTGAGCATAAAGTGAGCATGCGTGTACTCTCCAATTGTTGAAGGGAGTGTGCAAACGGCTTCAACACCATTCAACATTTTCGAGTACAAAGGAAAGTTGAATCGATGTTGAATGAAAGTTTAAACCGATTTAAATTTCATTCAACACGCTTTCAACAAGCTTTCAACATTTTTATGCTTTCAACAATGTTGGATGACCTGTTCAAACGCACCCGACATTTCGTTCAACAATGTGTTGAACGCATGTTGAAGCAAATGTTGAAGCCGTTTAAACGGGCATTTATATGTAGAAGATTATTTACTGAAAAAAGATGCACTCACTCAGAACAAAAATGGTTACGCCCTGGTCAAAATAGCGCATGATAGTCGATTATAGTCGATGATTATAGTTGATAATTCAGTAGAGGCCTGCTCAAATTTTTTATGACAGTCGATCATAGTTTTTCCCAAATGAGGAAAAACTATCATTCGCGTGATAATTGATGTTACTTTTATGGTCAGCTGTTTCGCCCACAAGATCGACAAAACCTTAGCCTAACCTGTCGCTGCGTAATCAAAGGCCTGCGATCTGTAATAGGCGGTGTTTTCCTGGAATGTCTCATAGTTCATCCTCTCCTTCCCCCTGTATCTTGCAGTGTCCCGGCTCCACTCTTAACTTTTCCATCCACTTGAAAAACCCCCTCTCGTCTCTCATTTTGATCCAAATTCTTGTCACCTTCTGTTAACTCCTTTAACATATCCAGGGCAACAAAACAGGCTCCCGCCCTCTTTCGTCGCAAAAAAATCATACTTTTCTCATGTCTTTGGAACTTTTCGTGATGCCATTTTCAGACAATAAAGACTCACGCGAGCGTCAATTGAACGTGCTTGCTCGCCCAGTTCCGAAGCTGTTTGACCACGCGCATAATATTTGATGTTATACAACGCGCGATGTAATCGTTGCGTTTTGATTGATCAAGAAGTGTTTGCGATGTACCTAATCGAATTAATGTAGTTTACCGTTATATTCCATCTTACGTGAAATTTGGCATCATGCAGTCCTTCTGCTAGCGTTCGTGTAGCCGTATGGCTACACAAAAGTCTGTTATGGCTGCACAAAAGTCTGTTATTACTTAAATGCATGTTGTTGATACGAAAAGTAAAATGTACCTTATGCATGGAGTCGGAACATTCAAAATGAATTCTAATGAGCAATCTCACCTTTATCGTCACGTTTTTGGGAATGAACGCTAGATTTAAAGGCAATTCAAAGGCAAATTCACCGAGAGAGTCATTTGCGCGCTTCCGATTGTTTTATGAACAATAGAATCGAAAATTGAATGGGTTAACGTTATAGCTTGCACATGGGCCAAGTCGTGAAACCCCTCCTTTTATCGGAGTTCTAAGACGAGAAGGTCCTTACATGTGAGTTGACTTACACTTTGAATTTTGCCAAACTTAGTGCGAATTATTACAGTTCATTTCCCGGTTGTTCGAAAGCCGATTATCTCTAATACAAGATTAAAAATTAACCAAGGAGTTTATTTCGTTATCCACAATTGCTGTTCAAAGCTGATATTTTACAAAATTTTATATAAACGGACGCCAATCTTGAAAAACTAAAATCAGCAAAAAATAAAAAACAACTTTTATTCAAAACTTGAAAACTACATGCAACCAAAGTTTACGCTAATCCTTGATTGAGTTAATCGGCTTATGAACAACCTGGCCAGCTTTCTAAGAAAAACTAGGACAATTATAAGATGTATTTTTTTTAAGTCTCGCTAAAACGTTTGATAATAAAACTTTGGGCATAGAGACGCCCTATAAATTACATAATATATACAACCCTTTCACCGCTAATCCATGGATTTGCACACTACTCTCCAACTAACTACTACTTCGCATGGTATCGATCAAGGAAAGAAAGCTTTTGTGGGCTATTTCACCAACAATAAAACAGTGCCCTGAAGACAGTGGTAGCTGCTCCATCTTTCCACTGAATGGAATTAGCAGGTCTCAACAATGACTCTGCAGTTGCTACAGTATTCATTTCTTCACGGGGTTTCCATTTCCTCTGACTGCACAACCCTTTAAAAACAGGGTTCATATATATATAAATATATATATATATATATATATGATAATCTCAAGCATCAAAAATGTATTTATACTGTTTCCCGTTTCAAATATAACTAAACACAAGGGAAAAAAAGGGTGGTCCTTAAAAGGGTGGTCCTTAAAAATGTTTTTTTCCCTTGTGTTTAGTTATATATATATATATATATATATATATATATATATATATATATATATATATATATATATATAATAGCCAAGAACTGGAAAATACGACTTTGCCAATATTTCGTCTTTATTAAAAGACTTCATCAGGGCTGATGATATATATATAGTACAGTAAGGTAGGGAGGGGATGTATTAGCAACTGATTGCCTTAATTACTTAGGATCACCAGCCTATTCCCGTTTGGATGGTGATTCATTAGAGATTTCTGAGAAATACAAACAGACAAGGTTAATTTGGGAACAGAAATCAACAACTAAGTAATTAAGTGAAAATGTGGCTCAGCCAGGAATCGAACCTGGGTCTCCAGATTACCGGTCGGATGCCTAACCACTAGGCCACTGAACCAACCACACTGGTAATCTGGAGACCCAGGTTCGATTCCTGGCTGAGCCACATTTTCACTTAATTACTTAGTTGTTGATTTCTGTTCCCAAATTAACCTTGTCTGTTTGTATTTCTCAGAAATCTCTAATGAATCGCTATCCAAACGGGAATAGGCTGGTGATCCTAAGTAATTAAGGCAATCAGTTGCTAATACATCCCCTCCCTACCTTACTGTACTTAATTAATTTCCAGGGGGATTTGGCCGTGCATCGCCGATCGACCGGGGAGTAGTGACGTGATCCTGGTTGCAGAAAATGTGTATGTATATATATATATATATATATATATATATATATATATATATATATATATATATACAACACATACACAGTATATATATATATATATATATATATACCCACACAAAATCTACTCAGTAGGCTTCAAACACAACAACATCGTGAGTACCAACCGATAATTCTTTTCGCTTTAGTAATTACACATAGAGGATGTTACATGGTCGCGCGGAGATATATCTTTTTATTATACAAGCACCAATGAAATACCAAAACATTCCAAACGATTTATTATGTAACCACAGCAACTGTGATCTTTTCACGTGTGTAGATAACATGTTTTCGCGCGAAAACTCACTTGGTATTTCATTGGTGTTTATATAATAGAGGGTTTTCACGTGACGTCATTAAAAAAATTCAAAAGTAAACAAACTTTTGCATTGTTATCTTCATCACGTAAAAGACATTTTAGAACTGTATCTGCTTGCCTGTTTTTAGCTCGTTAGCTTGCTTTGTTTTGACAATAGAGCAGTTTGAATTTTAGAGTTTTTCACAATGCGTGACATAAAGATGTCTGCTCACAAGCATGTCGCTTACATGAAAACATAGATTCACCGTGTGGTTTTGAGGTTTGAAAAGCTTAAACATGGTAAGAGAAGAGTCTATGTGTATGTTTGAAAGCTCAACAGAGAGAACAAAGGCTTTGAGATAGCTAAAGTAAGAAACATATGTTTTTATCTTTTCCGGCCGCCATCTTGGCCTCCTATGGCAAGCCGTTTGAAGCAAAATTTAATCCTTGAAATATATGTTTAATCCAACAAATATTGGTTTAATTTAAACTAGTGAAAATTCATTCAATCCATAATCCACTAAATATTGGTTTAATTTAAACCAGTGAAAATTCATTCAATCCATAATCCACCAAATATTAGTTTAATTTAAACCAGTTAAAAGTCATTCAATCTAATCGTAAATCTAATTTTCATTCAATTCAATCTTTTGATTTTTATCATTTAATCCAATTGCCTTGACTTTTGATTCAATCCAAACCTTGAAATATTTGTTTAAACCGGAAAATTTTATTCAATCTTCCTGGTCCGAGCGCGGCCAAGAGAAACCAGAGTAGGTTGAGTACTAGAGAGTGCACAGTTCTTTTGTAGCGACAACATGGCGAGTGAAGAAGATTTTGATTTAGAAAAAGACTCGCCGAAGTTTCTTGCAGAAGGTTTAGATAAAAGCGACAACCTTTTTCAAGGTAATTTTGACGCGAAAACTGTAGAAGCGCACGCTGAATTTCTTAATCAAACTATTAGTTTGGTTAGGTTGTATCTCATTAGAATCATCACTGCTTTCTTCACAAAGACACTCCAAGACTTCTTTCACTTTCAGGCCCGATTCAGACGCCGTACTTTTCATGTGCCGATTATATATTTAAGCAGTTTTACTCAGAACTAGAACTAGAACTGGAACTGTAAAAGCAACGCCTGCGGAACGGCAAATTAAGTTCGACTTCTGAACCAACAGGCGTAATTTTGTTAATTCGAATTATATAATTAACCCCGCCCATGAAAAGTTCGGCGTCTGAATCTGGCCTCACGCACAACATTCCTTACCCAGCCATTTTCTTCACCACAGAGAAGTGTTGCGTGACATCCCAAAACAAAAAACACGGCTGCGAAGGAGACTATCACAGACAAACATTTTTATTTCAACACGGAGTTTCGTTTCTTCAATTATATGGACCTGGTTTCCTAGAAAGCCGTGCATGCAATAGAAAAAAATAAGACATATTGAATAAAAATTACATGAATAACAAGTATATAAAAACTAATGATGTCATGGAGACCGAGTGTAAATAATGATTTCCTAAAGACCTCAAGAGCTAGACGGTTCTGCTTTAATCGCAGATGAAAGTAAATTCCATAACTTAGGAACACGGTATGAAAAGCTATTCTTTAAGTTTTCGGTGGTTGTTTTTGGTGTTGGGTTTTTGAAGTGCTAAATTAAAGTTAGAGTCTGCGAGGTTATAAGTAGTACTGTCACGAACTAGGTGAAATGCCTCAGTGAGTTACTCAGGAGCTTTGTTGTGAATGATGGAGAGGACAGAAGATCAATTTAAACGCGAGCCTAAAATGTTGGAAAGTGCCTCGAATATCTTTCGGGGGACAGCATCGACGGCAAATTCCCAGATGCAACAGGCTTCAGGTTCCAACAATCGGGCTTGAAGTTGCACTAAAGTACTGATACTTCTGTACAGAGAGCACTAGATCATGCTAGAAACATGATCACAAACAGCACATCTAGTGGGACCTATCATGTCTCAATCGGTCAGAGAGGCTACGTCGACTGCCCCGTTTATCAATCGAAGTAAGACTCAATAAATAATAATGAGGCCTCCGTCTCTAGAGAGTGGCTTTTAGAGGGGGGTGTGTGGGGGGTCCTCTAAAAATTCTCGGCGAAGAGCATAACTTAAAATTGGACTCGGTGATTGCCAATGGCATGATAATGCCGAACGAGGAAGATGATGGACAGCAAAAATGCTATCAAGGAATCTGTCGGCAAGAAATCTCCCACCATACGAGCAAACGACTTCGAATTCGTTAAATTCAAAGAAGTTTACTCTGCACATGGTGAAGAAAATGGCTGGGCAAGCAGTGATGATTCTAATGGTGAGATACAACCTAACCAAACTAATAGTTTGATTAAGAACTTCAGCATGCGCTTCTACAGTTTTCGCGTCAAAATTACCTTGAAAATGGTTGTCGCTTTTATCTAAACCTTCTGCAAGAAACTTCGGCGAGTCTTTTTCTAAATCAAAACCTTCTTCACTCGCCATGTTGTTGCTACAAAAGAACTGTGCACTCTCTAGTACTCAACCTACTCTGGTTTCTCTTGGCCGCGCTCGGCCCAGGAAGATTGAATAAAATTTTCCGGTTTAACCCTTTTCGATCCAAGTGGGTGCTATTTATTTCACCAGATTTTGGGCAATAAATGGTCTGGGGCTCTTAACTTCTTCATATATGGAGTTATTATGAAAATATCTGTTGTCTTGAAATACTGGGGACCCAGGCTTTAGAGTCACGTGATGCACCCGAGTGGCTGTTGTTTGTCGAGTCAGTGGAATCGCTTGACTGTGGTGCGATTGTCAGTTTTAGAGTGCTTTTCTGAGCCATTTTCCTCTGCAGAAGCCCCCATGCTGGCATCATTAAGCTAGAATGTGGGTAAAGGAAAGCCTTTGAAAGAAACCAGAGGTGAGAGGCGGTTTTATGTTGATGGAGATGCCAAACACGCTCTGTTGTGATGATGGTGGCTCGATATGGAACCTGTCTCTCTTGTCTTTCTGCAAGTGGATTCGGGGAGCTAACGAGGCAATGTGGGCTAGTTCTGACCGCTAAAAATACTCATCGATGCAACATTTTGCTGGTAGCACCGGGTGGCTCAGCACTTATCGAAAAACTATGTAATGAACTGAAGGAGAGTTCTATGCTCGCGGCGTGGTTACAGTTCCCAGAATTCTTTTCGGCCGTCAACGAGTCCAGTTAAGACACACAAGATTGGATCTCAGAAACGGGCTGAAACGTGGCAGGCACCAAATGTGAGAGAAACGTTTCATAGCTGATAATAAGGAGAGAGCTTGAGGTTTGCTGTAAATGTAGAATCTTGATATTTGGGCAGTTTTTCTTATTAAAAAGTTGGCCACAAAAATGTGTAAATTTTGGTGTTATTCTCTGGCCAAAAAACAAGCATTTTGGGCTTTGCTGTTAAACGATCGGTGATATGCAGCGGAATTCTGGTATTGTAGTCGTTATTTTTAGCTTTAATGATTGCTAAAACACAGTTGGTCCTATTCACACAATTATTGTAACGTTCTGACAAACTTTAAACAAGAAATAAACCATAAAAAGGAAGCAGTATTTATCATCACATATGTGTGACGTTGTATGGAAAAGAGTTAAACAAATATTTCAAGGTTTGGATTGAATCAAAAGTCAAGGCAATTGGATTAAATGATAAAAATCAAAAGATTGAATTGAATGAAAATGTAGATTTACGATTAGATTGAATGACTTTTAACTGGTTTAAATTAAACTAATATTTGGTGGATTATGGATTGAATGAATTTTCACTTGATTAAATTAAACCAATATTTGTTGGATTAAACATATATTTCAAGGATTAAATTTTGCTACAAACGGCTCGCCATAGCCTCCCTCCAAGATGTCGTTTCCATACAAAACACTATAATTTTGAGTGGTACATTTTGCCGAATAACTCGAGTACGGGATATCGCACGGCCCTGAGACTTTGGCATGTTGTTTATTTATTACTCTTTTATAATATCACAATTTCTTGACTTTATCTATTGAATGGTTGATTATTTTATTTATTTTTTTTTACTTGCGTGACTGAAAACGCTCTATAAAGTAAATTCTTTCTGCACCGCTAATGTTTCTTGGCAGTGATTAATATCATTTATTCACTTGGGGCTTCACGCATCAGAAATCACACTGATCGCACCATGTACTTTTGACTATTCCATGGATTGAATGAAATATTCTCGTAGACTTCAAGACTATAGTATGGAAACTTCAGTAAAGTGCGAATGACTCTCTTGAAAATCTCTATTCCTTCTATTCAAGTAAATCAACACGTACGTTTTGTGTTACTGAAAATCTCCACACGAAAGTAACCTTTCCCCAGATCGTTTGGAGCACTAACGACGGAATTGGCTTATTCGTGGAGATTGTATATATAATTTTATGCCATGCCATAAAAAATTCAATCAAACAGAATGCAAGAAAGCCGTTGTATATTTAACAATTATCCTGCGAAATCGCGCGGAATATCGCCTGAGGCCGTACTGGCCGAGTTTACGCCTGTTCCGATTGTGCTCGTATAAGGCTAAAAAGTTGCTCACTGAAATGCCAAAAAGTTGCTAAGAAATTGCCAAAAGTCAGATAAGTTGCTATCTAAATTTCTTGATATTTATAGAAACGTTAATTAAGAACTTTTTTCGTCCTTCTCATTAATTGCTTATATGAGGGTCTGGATGGAGGGATGCAAATGTGACGGTTGTCAGTTAAAATGTCGTCCATTTGTCAGTTGTCAGTTAACTGGCTGTTAATAATAAAAACTTTCCGTATTGGCCCATTTTGTTTAGAAACAATACATATAATTAAATGCAGAATCCTTATTTTCTTAAAACTTTTTTATTCTCCTCTATCATCATACAAGCATCTCAATTTCTTACAAGGAACTGCATGAGTTGGGCAACATGTTGAGGTGCCAACTCAGTCTTCGGCCTCTCTCTAAGTCCACTTTAGTGCAATCTGCAGATTGCTCTGCGTAAACTGCTGGGGATAGGGCTCCAACCTTGTCCTTTGAGTTTTCAGTTCGGACAATTCTTTGACTTTTCTCAACGAATTCTTTCATAGCAGTTTCAGTCTCAGCACTGATCTCTGCAGACGGAAGAGGTTGCAAAATCGATATCCATGCTGGTCTGCGGGACTGGATGATACAACTTTTCGTGGATGAAACACTTGTCCCCCCAGTTTGTTACTCTCTTCAAAGACTACTTGGAGATTGTCCCAAAATCTTGAGAATACTGTAAGGCAGTAAAAGTCTCATGTTTAACACTGCGTGAAGATTCTCGCTGTGCTTTCTTTCATGCTAACTATGCCTTTGTTACACTTAAGAAGCAGTCCTCTTGATGTGTTTATGTACACACGAGACGTTGTTTACAGCATCTTGAAGAGACACTTGTGTTTTCTATGTGTTTTGAGCCGGGATGCCAAAACTGTCATAGAGGCGTCCCAGCTAGTACTCTCAACTGAGAATGGCACAGTCCACTTCTGAGGAGGCTGGACACCTCTCACGTGACAATTTTGACCAATCAGATTCTTCGTTCAACATGCTAATGGCGAGATGTGCTCTCTCCGACAGCTGAAGGTCAAATGAAGCGAAACAACATTTGAACCATGATTCCTCACGCGCCGCTGTCCACTGATCCTCCTCTGGTCCAACTTAGTCGTCCAGAAACAAGTTTGATAGTGCCTGCAGCAATCCCACTGTGTACAACAAGGGTCTTATCCAGTGAACTGCATCTTACGAGATTTGGGAAAATGGTAGAGATATCTAACAAGTCCTTTACAGTAACAAATTACGTTTAGAACTGAGTAAAAAAAATATTATTTTACCCTTTGCTTTTTACTCATTATCATACATATACCATACACCAACCTAGTTCCCACACAAGAACAAAAAATAAAAATAAAAAAATGAACCTGATTAAATGCGCATGTGTGTTCTGTAAAGCGGATAAAAAAACTTTACCTTTCGAGCTCCTAAGTCAGTGAAACCAATTCTGTTTTCAAAGCCAAAGAGCATCTTGATTCCATTATACGTTTCCGAGTTGCTTTTCAGAGCAGGTCAAATTTCAAGGATGAGAGGCTGCATAAGTACAGACCACCAGCAACACCAACAGCTGAGAAGTAAGCCTGCTGCCTTAGAACATCAATAGAACCGGCACTTGAAATGCCAATTGGGTAGTTCACAAATCGCAATCCAGCACCAGCAATACCAGCCCCATTGTGGTCTAGTGTCACTTGGATGCTACCTCTTTGAGAATCACCTGCGCACAACAATCTGTTGTACTGTACAATCAATTAAACGAAACGATTTAGCTGTGATAATTACCAGGGCCATATTTTGCTTCCAATTCTTTCAAGCCTAGAAATGCCACCAGATGCCTCTTCAAACGGTCTACCGTCTACAAATCCTTACTTATGGGTATGCGGCCTCGATGACGTTCAAATGAACATATATTGCATCGGAATCAAGACGATAGAAGCCAGATAGCGTTAATAACGCCACAAGTAGCCATTTAGCCTGCGAGCAGGCCCTACGGTGTTTGTTGTTGTTGTTGCGGCGCGAGTCAAACGAGCGGCGCACCCGAGAGAAGATTAGGGCTGGCTGCGCCGCTCTTGACTCACGGCTACGACGCTTGCACGACTCGCGCCGCAACAAAAAACTGGAGATCCTGCAGAGCACAACTGGGACAGGCCTAGCCGAGTTGAATAATTAAAAATGAGGCGATATTCCGCAAGATTGAGCAGGATAATTGTTTTATAACAAATTAATGACAAACCACAGTTTTCTGCGTTTATTGTAAAAAAAAAAGCTGAAAAACCGCTATTTTTCTCCGCGAGACACAAAATTAATTAAGTACTATATTGCAGAATATCTGTTGAGTACGCACGACGAATATTAAGCGCGCTTTGATCATATCCGCAACACCAAAGTCGCATACGGTAGTGAATGACTGTGCTCTATCAAGAAGCAGCGTGACAACAGCGTAAAACTATCGTATGTATGTAGTTTGATCACGCGCACGTATACGGTGATTCAAATCAACAAGATCCGGATTCACGCTGAAATTGTCAGGACGGTGAATGTAACGACTATAACTGGAAATACCGTCAAATAGGCCCCGTGGGGGGTGGGGGGGGGGGGGGTTCTCCCATAAATTAAGGATAAGTGTGTGCCGCGAAGGATCTTAAACCCTGACCCTTTTAAAGGATCAAGCAAATGAAAATTCATGCCCTATTTAAGGCCCAAACCCGAAACAAAAAACGGAAAGAACCGTCATGAAATAAAAGCCGCAAAACTGTCAGTTTTCGCAGGCTAATCGGGGACGATGCAAACGACGACTTACCGCCACGGAAAAACAAAAAAAAATCGTTTAGCTGGGTATTTACGCACTGCTATTTTAGTTGATACAATTTAGGCACCCTACCTAAGGATCACACTGGGAACACTATGCCAACATGGGCAAAAATGATACCCTATGTAAGGATTGTGAACCTCAAGAACGATACCCTAACCCGCGGCACATACCTATGTAGCCCATATGTAGGAGTTACCCCCCCCCCCCTTCCCTTCGGCAAATGTTCCTTTTGGCAGTTGTCACTTGAATTTTCTTGGTGTACGCACAATCACCAGCCTGTTTATCCGCACCAAGAAGACACGTACTATAACTAGGATTCGATACATGGGATTTTCCCAGTATTTACGTACCTTAGGAAAGTACTACATAACCTAATGTATATGTTTTTGTTGTTCGTCCATCGGAATAGATTATGACCATGACATTTAGTTGTTTGGGGTTACGGATTTGAGTGAAGGAAATGGCTGATACGGCCAATCCGTGCATGAAAGCCTCGTCCACAGTGGGGACACATGTGGGAGGCTGGGGAATACTGAAATAACGAAATAAATACGTATTGGCAAAAATGCAAATAAATAGCGGTTGATTCAAAGCACAAACAACGGTGGCCCGTTGCCATTATGACATTTTTGTACAAGAAATTTTGAATAAATACTTAAAGTTAACTTGCAAAATTGCTGTTGTTTCCAATTTTTTGAATCAATTTGCGATTTTAGAGCTGTCGTTTTATTTCATTTGCTTCTCTGGTTCTTGACTCTTCCCTGGCCTCAAATAGCAGCTGAAAGCTTGGAAGAGGCTAAAACACAAAACCTACTGAGTGGGCTTCAAACGCAGCAGTTTCGTGAGTGTCCAGTTATATATAATTGATATTCACTAAAGTAATTACAGCGAATTCTATCTGTTGCACTAGTGTTTCTTAGCAGGGATTAACACGTAAATAAAAAAGACTAACAATAGAACGACTGCACTTTAAGCCATTCAATACCGCAGAGAGTGAGTCGAACAGGTAAGCTTAACATTTTATAAAACTTTCACCCTGGCATTAGCTACGAACAAATGATTATCTTATTCGATTGTGCCGTATCGATGATACATGATATAATTAGGCAATATGTAGAGTCATCTATACATTTAAGTAGAAATCTTACTTGCTTTCTGTGGCAAGGCTAGCTAAGGGATTAACACGTAGATAAAAAAAAGAACTAACAGTAGAACGACTGCACTTTTAGCCATTCAGTACCGCAGAGAGTGAGCCAAACAGGTAAGCTTAACTTTTTATAAAATTTTCACCCTGGCATTAGCTACGAACAAATTACTATCTTATTATGAAAGTTGTTCGACATCGTGGTTTCAAATGATAGCTGAGTTAATCTTTTGTCCCACGATTGAGTCACAAAGATGTGGATCGCGACGTTTCGACCGCTATACTGCTGGTCTTCATCAGGCAATGTTGTCGACTGGCTGCGTGTGAGTATAAGAAGCAGCGTGGCTGGTGATGATTGGTGCGTTTCGATCCTCGCTTAGGCTGTTGTTGATTGGAGGATTTCGATCCTTGTCGTTTAGACTAGAAATTGTTCCCTCAGCGGTCCGCTTTGGTACTGATCGGCTGTTGTGGTGTTTGATCGTGGGCATCCACGCTTCAGGAATTTCAATTCCACTGTCCCTGTTGATGTTGTTAGGGTGAAGTCTTTTGTGAATAGCCTCTTTAACCCTACGGGTGTACCAATGTGGGTCTCGGTCAATAAATTTAACTTCGTCCCAGAGCGGACAATGTCCGGTCGCGTTGCTATGTTCTGAAACGGCGGAGGATTGGGTTCGAGCAAGCCGTATGTCTCTATCGTGTTCCTTAATCCGTTCATGCATCGATCTTCCCGTCTCTCCAATATAACCTTTACCACATTCGCAGGGAATCTTGCAGACTGCTCCGTCTTGTTTTACTGGATCGACAATGTCCTTAGGTCGCACTAGGTGTGATCTAGGAGTTGTGTCAGATCTGAAAACAGTCCGTATGCCTTGTTGTTGTAGGCAACGGCGAAGAGCCTCCGATGTACCTTTGACGTATGGCAGAACCACAGTAGATTTAATTTCGGGTTCAGGTTCTTTAGTGGTTGTTCGTCCCTTGGTTTTTGTATGATTTTTTACAACGAAAACGGATAACCGTTGGAAACAAGGACCGATGAGAGGTGTTTCTTTTCATGAGAGATAACTGATGGTTTTGCTATGAGGTGTTTAGATGGATCGTACAGGCACTTGATAATACCGCGTTTTACAGATTGTGGGTGGTGTGAATCATACGCTATGTACTGGTCAGTGTGTGCAGGCTTTCTGTAAACACTGGTAGAGAGGTATCCGTTCAAATCCTTGATGATCAACGTATCAAGGAAGGGAATTGAGTTGTCATTTTCAGTTTCCATTGTGAAACGGATCGTCGGCTTTTGACTATTGAGGTGTTGTAAGAACGAGTCAACTTTGTCACGATCTAAGATGGTAAAGGTGTCATCCACATAGCGTTTCCAGATCTTAGGTGTACAGGGCGTCGATGTCAAAGCTTGCTCCTCAAAACCCTCCGTGTAGAGGTTAGCCATCACTGCGGATACCGGGCTACCCATGGCTGCTCCTTTTTGCTGTTCGTAAATCAGTCCATCATACTGGAAGTATGTGGATCTAAGAACGAAACTCAAGAGGTCTGCAATCTGCGTAGGTGTTAAAGTCGTGCGGTTGGCAAGGCACGGATCAGCTTCTAGTTTTCGCAGTGCAGTCTGTACTGCTCCTTCGATTGGAACGTTCGTAAACAGAGACACTACGTCAAAAGACACCATGACCTCGTTTTCTAGTACCCTTTCACCGTTCACAATGGACAAAAAATGAGCTGAGTTGTCAACTGTGTACTTTGAGTTCCCTTTTAGGGGAGATAATACATCGGCTAAGTAGGAAGACAGATCATAAGCAAAGGTCTTCACACAAGAAACTATAGGTCTCAGTGGTGTGTTGGCCTTGTGTATCTTGGGAAGGCCATAAATTCTAGGTGGTTGCTTGAGCTTGGGCCTGATCTTGTTATACACAGAATCTGTCAAGTGTCCGCCTCGCTTCAGGCTCAGAAGTTTTTCAGTCAACTTTCGCGTTAAGCGGTCCGTTGGGTCCTTCTTAAGAAGTCGGTTTTTACCAGTCTCAATCAGTGCCTTCATCTAATCATGATAGGTGTTCTTATCTAGCACTACACTGGCACGACCTTTATCTGCTGGGAGAATCATGATGGAGGCATCCTCTTTCAAACCTTTGAGTGCATGTCGCATCTCCCTGGTAATGTTAGGTTAAGATTAACTCAGCTATCAAATTACTATCTTATTCGATTGTGCCGTATCGATGATACATGATATAATTAGGCAATATGTAGAGTCATCTATATATTCCAGCCAAGATTTTAAGGCTATTTTCATTTTGCCCGCTTAGATCACTAACACGCCGATGTTGCCATTACTGAATACATTGTTGTTCTTATTATATATTAACGACTTGCCTGAGTGTTTACGATCAACTTCTCCATGTATGTATGCGAATGATACCCAAATCTTCTCATCCTCTTACGATGCCAACGAACGTTTCATTAAACTGAATTCTGAGCTCGCACATTTCCGCAACTGGCTTATAGAAAATAAACTTCAAATGCACCCCTCTAGTCCAATTGATATTTATTGGCTCCTCATATAGTTTGAACAATAAGAATACCGAACAACCCGTTGTGGTAAATAATATACCCATATCACGAAATGATACACATAAATGCCTAGGGGTTCAGATAGATGAAAGACTTAGTTGTGATAGTCATATTGACATGATTTGTAAGAAGGCCAGTGCGGGTATTGAAGCGATGAGACGTATTCCCCTCTTTGGAACAACTGCGGCAAATTACTAAAAGATAAGTTACAAAGATTTCATTCTCGTACTGTTAGGGTTCTTACTGGTGCCAGTTATGATATTCGTTCCGCTGATATAACCGAGACCCTCTCTTGGGACACACTTAATGTGAGGCGGCTCGCTGCCAAATCAACATTGATGTATACAATACTAAATGACGACACCGCGCCCAACCTCAGGAACACTTTTGTTAGAAGGAATGCTGATCAGACTAATTACCATCTCAGAAATAGTGCTACAGATCTGACACTTCCTAAACCGAAGAGAGAGTTTTTAAAAAGAAGTTTCAAATCCAACTCCCAAATGAAGCAAAACTAGCGGAATCGATATATTCATAATTGGGTCATGTCATGCTATATAGTCTTGTGTTAGTCATGTCCTAGCTATCCTAATACTTTTTAATATTTAGCTTATAACTGTTAGTTTTAGTTCTTAGCTGAATTTTCGTAGTTTTAGATTTATCATATTATTAATCTCGTATTATTAGCTTTGATCTCCAAAGCCCTCCACGGAAACCAGCTAATTGTTGTTGGGGCTAGCGTGTTTCTTTGATTTAAATAAAGTATACCATACCATACCGGACCAGACCAGGGAAACCCGCCCGTTAGTCTGATCTTTTACTTTTTAACTGAACGTGAAATACGCGATAATGCGCGTATGTAATCTTGCAAGGAACTGAAGGAAATCTTTCGGAGTCCTAAGATGTCAACGCCCTTACAGACGAATTGGCTTACATTCTGAAATTTGGCAAATTCATTGAGAATTATTACAGTCCAGCTATCAAAGAGAGTCGAGGGAAAATAATTTACAAATTGAACATACCTTGAGTTCCCAAAACTGTTGATAGTGATTAACTTGCGGCTGGTGCCAGGCCACGCATCAGAAATCACATCATGTACTTGACTCAGTATTTCATGGATGCAAGTGCAAGTTTTTATCATTTTCTTGAAGGCTTTTTGACAACTTTCCGACAGATTCTTAGACATCCACAGAGCATTTGCATCATGCTTCATAATTGAAAAAGTTAGAGTTCTTCGTCCAAAGACTGGAAACAACGACATGTGAGCGAAGACGTTTCGCCTTTTAACTTGATTAATTCTGTTTTTTTTTTTTTTTTTAAACCGGTGACAATCAGCGTTATTAGATTTTAAGAACAGCGAAATGGAATGGCTGGCTTTGCTAATTTATACTGTACGGCTCTGCTAGAGAAAAGCTCGTCCGGTTTGGGAAGTTCATGGTAATGTCGATGGCTACGTTGCTGTGCAACTGGATGATGTTTTCCCGCTTAGAATCACACTTCCTCGGTGGACGTGGGAAGTAACATAAGCGAAACTAAGCAATTGAAAATATATTTTCACTGCTTGCTTTATTTATATGTGGGTACTTGAGCCTGAGCATAAAGGTTCATAAAGGTTTTTTAAAATCTGAAAATGAATAGAAATATTACAATTTAGACTGACCTTCAAGTAGCTTAGCTAATCGTGGCAGGCCAGTCTATTGAAACAGAGGCAATTATATTACAGTACAGGATTAAAAAAGAAAAAAAAAAAGGATAAGTGTATTTGTACGAGATTGAACAAAAAAAAAATAGCTTGAGATACTAAGATACTAAAGGTACTTGCAATTGTGTCTTCTCTAATGATTCTTTAGATCAAATATTATTTTATCGATTTCAATGTAACTATCTTCAGTTTTCAAAATGTCAAATTGAAAAGAAGCATTCGCCATGTCATGCTGATGCCATGCTGATAAGGCATAACAAGGCCGAAACAGCTGTTCATGGCTGCTAATGCTTCGGCTTAATCTTTGACTTGGTAGATTTAAGGGGTAATGCCCGTTACCATGTGGCCTTAGTGCCCAAAGAGTGAAATTAGTTCCCGTTTAATTGGCGTTAAATCGACGTTTACAACTACAAATTAATGTTTGAACGTGTGCACTGCAATTTAGGCTCACTCAGTCGTACCCATCCACGCGGCAACCGTTGAAATCAATCCAGATGATTCTCTCTTTCAGACCCGAGGGTGTGTCCACCAGCAGTAAGCAGGTATGAACATTGTTATCACTTGGTTGTTTGTTGCCACGGCGATGTGGTGTCAAGTTTGTGATGTTTCAGGCGAAGGTGAGAATTAATTTAAGAAGTCTACAAAACAATTTAGCCGGTGGTCAATGGTCTGTTTCGAGAGCATATCACTGAGTCGGGAAGGCCTTAAACTTTTGAAGCCCGATATGAAATGCATATTCTTCACACTTGTCCCCTGTATTTCTGATGGTAGAAATTGGAAGAGCTTGTTTTAACATCAGCACGTTTTCTTGTTAGTGATCATTACTTTCTTCAGTCCTCATGAGCTGTGTGTTACCATGGCGTTGTAAATTTTATACACGAATTGGTCTTAGAACTTCAACAGAAAGACAAAAAGTTAATGTTTTAAAGAAGACCAACGTATACTGCTTCTTACTAGACAGGAGAGCTGAAACTTGAACAACAGCGGCCAGCTCTCTGCAAGTTGTAATTCGTCTCCATCCTGACCGTTCGTAGCCCAGGAGTCTTATTTTTAGCTGAATGCACTAGTAGAGTAGGTTTGGAGAAAACTGAAGCGTTCATTTAATTTTCCATCATTTCCTTTGATATTAATAACTTTGCTGTTCTGCAGGAGGAACTGCTGCCCTTTCCTCTTGGTCCCTCCATGTGAGCACAAGTATCCTGACCGGCAAAGCACCTTCCACCGTTATTGATCCAACATTCACCTTGGTCGGCCAAATGTCCACCAGTGCGTCAAGCTCCGACGAGGCCGTCGATGAAGACGATCTCTTGGGCGAGGCTGAGTCGCCAGCCTTACTGGAGGATAGAAACCTCGCTTTCCTTACGGATTACAAAGTTGAGAAACCGAGCCTCAAAGAAAAGAGAGACCTGATGTCAGACAACAGCGGACGTGAAGCCGAAACAGAGAGTGTTCTGGAAGAGGAAGACTTGCCTCTCGATCAGTGATAGTATCCGTTTGCGATCGAAAAGCGGATTTGTTTAAAATGGTGTCGTAGTTTGTCAGGAAGATATAACAGTCGGAGCGACCTTAGAGAGTATTTGTAGCAAGTAATGCTATAGAATACATAGTTAAAATAAGGTTTTCCTGGCAGCTTTAATAAATGGCCACAATTCAGACATATCCAGAGGCTCTGAAAACTTGGAATAGAGACCTGGAAAAGCATATCATAGACTAACAGGTAGACACCGTCCACAAAGGATTACGAGTCATGAGATAAAAGGGACATTATCTGATCTGTAATCGCTCTTCATGTTAAGACGTTTACAATTAAACTGTGGTTATAACTGTTCGCAGATTTGTGCTTTGCCTAACCTTTCATGAATTAGATTGAGTGGTTTTCACTTCAGTGTAGCAAAGCCAAAACCAATGCAATATCTCTGACCAATCCCAGCAAACGTCAACAGAGCAGTGAACCAATCAGAATTCAAAGCAATTACTGACATTTCTTCGACGCAAACCGCGGGGAAATCGGCGCTAGCAAGTCACGATTGGTGTTGGCTTGGCATGGCTTGGTTGAGAAAGTGGCGCGAGTTTTGCTGGCCAATCACAGAGTGAAGAAATTCAAAACCAAAGCAATCTCAATTTACTTGCGACGTTCGATTGAAAAGCGCTCTAGAAATCTTTAGAAAAAGTGCGTTCTCTACTGTTCTTTAAAAGCTTTCCATGCTACAGTTTACCCATCCTCAGAAGGTTGGCTTCCTCAGAGTACGTCTAGCATGCGAGCAGGCTCTCCAGCTTTTTGTTGCGGCGAGAGTCAAGCGAGCTGCGAAGCCACGTGTCACCGCGAGAAGATTGGGGCAGGGAGCGACAGGTTAAGCTAAGGTTAGGTCGACCTTGTGGGCGAAACAGACGGTCATAAAACTATCATCAACTATAATGCGCGTTGTCAATCGGGAGCAGGCTCTCCAGTTAATTGTTGCGGCGCAACCGCGAGATAATTCTCGCGGCTACGCTGCTCGTGACTCGCGGTTTTGCCGCTCGCATGACTCGCGCTGCAACAATAAACTGGAGAGCCTGCTCGCAGGCTAGAAAACTAGTTTTAAGCCGCTTACGCAAGCGTGAAATCAACAAAACAAACACGGAACAACAAAGTTTAAAATCGCGTTCACATTTGGAATGTTTTGATTCCATAACTGGGAACTTGCTCCGATACACTAACAGTGGATGGTAAACCTGTGCCCAAACGAGCAATTTGTTTCGTATTTTAGCCCTGGTCAAGTCGATGATAGCCGATGATGGTCCGCTATAGCTGAAACTCGCGCTATCCCTTGACCACCAACTATGATGCACTGTCATCTGCTATCATGAATTATTATGCACTTTGAGCCTGCTCAAACTTCTCATGATGGTCGATGATGGTTTTCCCGATTTACCACGAGCATTATAGTTTATGATAGTTTTACGGTCAGCGGCTTCGCCCACAAGATCGACCTAACCTTAAGCCCCGGCTACACGTTGTAACATTGTTAGAAGAACACCTCCCAACATTGTTGTAAGAACGCTTCTAGCAATGTTGGATATGCATATAACATTGTTGGAAACACGTCGCTTCGGGGTTCTGGTTTCAACAATTTCCACCTCTACCATTAGGCTTCGGATCGGAGACTAGGCCCTTAACTCTGATTGGTCTTTGCAATACAACATTGTTGAAAGGGCGGCTACACGCTTCAACTTTTGTTGTATGTTGGAGAAAATGAATTGATCGAAATCAAAACATTCTTCCAACAAAAAATGTTGAACAAACGTCATCAAACATGCATGCTACACGTTCTAACATTGTTCATCCAACAAATGTTTTATAACAATGTTTGAACGTGTAGCCGGGGCTTTAGCCTAACCTGTCGCTGCGTAGTCAAAGGCGCACCATGGATCGATCTCGTAGGTCATTCCATCCTCGGAGACCCAGGGGCAGATCTCGTCTTTTCTGTCTTTCACCAATCCCCTCCAATTTCTCGTTTTGTTAACTCCTCCAACAATTCCACGGCAACAAAACAGGCTGCCGCGCTCTGTCGCCGCGAAAAATTCATACTGTTTTCATGTGTTTGGAACTTTACGCGACGCCAGTTTCACGTGCCAGAAGCCTGTCTCTAAAGAATCACGCAAGGGTTAGACTGCAAAATAGCCGTATTTTCGCATTGGTCGAATGCGAGGTCAAGCGAAAGGTCTGGAGCGAGGGTGTAAACTTAGAGTGAGACTGGGAAGAGACGCTAGAAATACGGACTGTCGCCTCTTCATATGTTAAATTCGTTTCGAATTTCCCGTTCGTCCAGCAACGAGAAATTCCCATTGGCTAAATTATGACGTGAGATGTCAAGTCATGTTTATAACACCTCATCAGAGATATTCGATGCCATGTCAAATTAGACAAGCTTATTCGCGGAAAATGGAGGACGTTGATTTGGATCTGCTCGCGGTACAATTGGGATTTCTTTTAAAATTCGAGCAGAAGGAAGCTGTTGAGTCGCTCCTTAAAGGAATGGATGTTTTTTGGTGTGCTGCAACGGGCTTTGGTAAAAGCCTTATTTATCAACTGTTTGTTTTGGCGAAGAACAAATCAAGGAATACAGAACGGCCGACAATCATTGTCATCTATCCACTGAAAAGCATGGAAGAGCAGCAAAACGAAAGTAAACACCGACTATTTTGCAGTCTACGCAAGGGTCAAGGGAGCGTGCTTGCTCGGTTAATACCGGTAAACTATCGTTGACTATCACGAACTTTACTTAGAGCCATTTGACCACGCGCATGGTTATAAACACCAGGTGAAGTCCTCGCCTTTTGATTGGTCAAGAACGGTTTGCGATTAAAGTATAGATGCACGACTGAAACACGAGCCGTTGAACTGACGAAGGTTTCATTTTCTATCATGTTGCCACAGAACCGCTCCGAGGAGTTTGTTCGAACTCAGTAGAGGACATTAAAGGAGCTATGTCACGAGTTTTAATATTACTTTGAAAAGCTGAAAGTTATATTGGAAGCAAAGAAAACCCATAAATAATGGTTCAGTTTTATTTAAAATTATTTTACCAATTTAGGAAAACTGTGAATAAGCCTCTTTGGCTTAGGATGGCAAGGATTGAAATGAATTGTAACTTCCTGTGCTGTGGAAAAAAAAATAGCTTGTTTTCCTTTTGAGAAAATAGCTTGATATGTTTCTTTTGGTGTTCTAGGGGCATTTTGGTTATAGGCAAGGGTACTTTACGGTCTTTGGTTTTGATTTGACCTCCAAAACATAAAAATCACCAAGCCCCAGTAGCGCTTATTAGGATTGTAACTAATTCAAGAGCCAAAATGATAAATGAAAGATGGCCAATGCGAGGAATGGTCGCGGAAATTAAGAAACAGTAATCAGTACGTCACGGTTGCAGAAGTGAAGCTAGCATTTCAGAAAGCTGAAGCCCCAGATTAGGAGTCAGTGGAATTCGGTTTTCAGCTGAACTTATGTTTATAAACGCTGAGCAAGACATTTCGTTTTATTTTGACTGTAAAACTGCAGTTACGGGGAGCAGAGTTTGCGCAGTTGTGAGAACGCTCGCCTTCCACCAATGTGTCCCGAGTTCGATTCCCGGACTCGGTGTCATAAGTGGGCTGAGTTTGCTGGTTCTCTACTCTGCTCCGAGAGGTTTTTCTCCGGGTACTCCGGTTTTCCCCTCTCCCCAGAAACCAACATTTGATTTCCTTTGATTTATTTAGAGTTGATTTGATTTAGTCTCCTCAATTAGTAGAACATCTGTGCTCGGCTAAATACATCCGAGACTTAAATAAAGTTATTATTATTATTATTATTAATCGTATCTATAACAAAATTCTCGATCGTGATTGGTTCTCCGCGGGCCTATTTGTCACGTAATCGGCGCGCGATCACGTGGGTATCCAATTACAGGTATCCAATTTGAACTTTTTGTAATTGGACACCTGTAATTGGATACCAACGTGATTTTCTCGTCAATTACGCGCGCTTTAACGGCTTCCTTTGCAAACGTTTCCTGCAGTTTTCAAAACATATGGAAAGCGCTAAAGACGTTTTCGCTCAAAAGACCTTCCCAAAAGAAATTTTTAATTCCGAAATTTGTTATAGATACGATTAATTAGTAATTGGACCTCCAAATTTGTTATAGATACGATTAATTAGTAATTGGACCTCGTGTCGTACAATTCAGGGAGTAATCGCGCTCGTATTTTTAAATCAGCCTCGCGCTTCGCGCTCGGCTGATTTTGAAATTACTCGCGCGATTACTCCCTGAATTGTACTCCACTCGGTCCAATTACTATTACTTATTATTATTATTATTATTATTATTATTATTATTATTATTATTATTATTCACTTTGTAATCATATCTACTATCGTTTTCTGACTCTTCTGAAAGTAATTTTTAATGTAATATCTTCATTCCGTTTTCATAACACTTCTTGCCGTGTGAATTAGTTTAGTCTTAATTATTTGTTTCCCTCGTTCCTTTCTTTACTTGTAAATAAGCAGCAGCCAACTCGAAAGCTGTTGCACACTGATTCAAAATTGTACATATTGCTATATAACTTCTATCGTTTCGTTTTCCATAGATTCTTTTTTTTTTTACTTCTTTCTATGTACCTAAATAGTGTGAATAAAGATTGTTGTTGTTCTTGTACTGCATTATATGAGAAAACTAAAAATAATTAAGAAAGGTTGACGCACGATTGACACCAAGCAGTTCGAAATTTGAAAGGCTGGACATAAAATAGCTGGTCCAAAGCAACGCCATAGCCAGGGTATTTTTAATGAATATGGACCGTCGGCAAACGACAATTAAATGCATCCGCCACGAGCACAACGTAACACACTCACATTTCGCGGATTCTTAAATTTCTTTACAGTCTGATGGCTATGAAAAACCAAAGCAATCTAAGGTACAAACTAAATTCAGCTTGCTTTATTTAGAGGAACTTTTCCTGGTCAGACGCACCGACAAACATTTCCAAGGAGTCTTATAAACAATTTTAATTCAATTAAAAGCTTTTCAATTTTCGTCTAGTTACAAAAATGCGTGTGCGTGAGTGATTATTTGGAAACTGAGGAGAGCTGATCGCGTATTTTTCCCAGACCATCTAACATGGTGTCTAGCTTCTCTTTCGTTAGCTCTACGTTCAGCCTTTGTACAGCTGGCATGGCATTCTGTTCGGTGGCATTATCTTGAACCTTGAATGGGAGAGAGGAAGGTAGATTACGAAACCGGATAGGGATTTCAGTTTCAGTTTATTTTTCCCACTTATTGTTATTTTAAATTACAAAATAAATATATATTAAACTACAAGAGATATTAAATAATCGATAAAAGAAAAGCATTAGGCGAGGATGCCCATATAGAAACCATTAAGGCCTCTTCGGGCTACAGGTACCTCAAGAATATACACTATAAAATGATAACTTAGGCGTGTCTTATTTAATTTGTAAGCACATTTGGGTGAAAAAGCAAGAGCACAAACAAACAAACAAAATGAACAAAATAAGGGGAAGTCAGTTCAGGAAGAAAGTTCTTAATTTAGACTTAAATTGAGAAAAACTGTCAGCATTCTGAATTTCTGTATTGAAAGAACTAAACAATTTAGGTCCTTGAAAGCGTATTATCGGATATTTGTACACTTTCACTGCATTCTCGACCCCAGAACTCTTCCCTTTTGCGCATGTCTAACGGGCGCGACGGCGTCACGCCCGTTAGACATGTGCAAAAGAGAAGAGCTCTGGGGTCGAGAATGACATCCACTGGTGACATTCACTTTCTGTATACTGTGCATATGTTCTGCGCATCTTATTTTGCGCGGTTAATAACTAAGTGCAAAAAGCTGATATATTGTGATCCATAAAGAATATTGGAGGTAATCATGCATTTTTCTGAGATAATTGAGCTGCTACTGATACACTGTTTTTCTTAAAAACGCCCGACTACCCGCATATTTCATTCTAGATTCTAGGATTTGCTTTCCCACATTTTTCATAAGCCACGCCAAACACGTCTGTATTATGAGGTATCATCCTTGAGGGGTCTTCTCTCAGGCGGTAGCCATTTTCACAGCCATTTGAAGTGAGGTTTCAAATCACTTCCGACAACTGAGACCGGTTTTTCGTGGTGATCTCAGGGCGTGAGTTTAAGTGGAAGAAGCGAGCGTGCAAAACGAGACCGTTTGCACCGAGCCAATAGGGATTACCTAACCATTGGGTCCTCGTTCGTCTTCAGTTGGTTGAGTTTACCGAAAAATCAAAGGCAAATTCTTCGAATTGAAGCGTTAAGTCTGCGGTGCAAAAGTAGGGCTAACCGCAAAGAGCTTGGATTTCAAGGCCAAACTTGCAAATGGTATGAATCAATTGCTCGTGCCGCGCGAGCAATAATGGGAAGGTAAACAAACACGGCAAAAATTGAAATCTGAGGATTTTCTGAAACAATTCAGGGTTTTCAAAGTTCGTTTCGCCTCAAACAATCCCACAATCTCTCGCGACGAGACTAGATCCCAGGCTATCAAACTAACCTGACTATCATTCCCAGCTCCCTCCTCCCTCCTAAAAGGAAGGCTTGATACATCATTTTATATCAGGCCTTCCTTTATCCTTTCCCATCCCTCCTCCCCGTTCGTTCTCCGCCCATGCTCTAGTTAAAACCAGCCTGATAATTCTGTAAGCCTCGATCTCAGTTTTCATTCATGTGGTTCTTTGCTATTTGCATGTGTTGTGACTGGCCAGAGAGAGTAAAGATTACTTTTCCATAGTTAAATGCTCTGACAATTCAGTATCGCATACTGATCTAACGAGTAAAGGCCCGTGGAAACGCTCTGAACGTTGTTAGCTAGCAACATCCAGCATTATTGGGCCCAACATGAACACCGTGCTCGAACACCGTTGAATACTGTTGCGAGTTGCTGGTAGTGTTTGAATGTTACCCAACAAGGTGCGCAAACGTACCCAACATGTTGGCCCAACAATGTTGTTTGTTGTTGGCCCAGCAATGTTGGGAGCGTTTACATGGGCCTGTAAGCTTACTCAACTGGCCTCCTGCGCTTACCTGGAGCTGCATGATACACGTCGGCATGGACATTCTGCTGATCGCGTTTGATGACGTTTTAACATCAACTCTCCAATCAAAATCAATCAACTTAGGCAGTGAGACTACGAAAAAGAAAGGAAAAAGGCCGCTTACTCCAGACGCCAAGCGAAAGTCACGTAAAGTTTGAGCAAGCCATATTTAGAATTATATTGTGTTAGCTTGAGCTCGAGATTTCCATCGCGTGATACCTGATGAGGGAGCAGCCCGCATCAGCTATCACGCATAGAATTGGAGAGCGAATAATCTACTTGTTTTAGTATAAATCTACCAGTCGTTCAAAATGAAACAAGTAAATTATCGAAATCCTCTTCGCAGACGCTTCGAAACGCGAAGAGGCCACCATTTTGTTGACCACCGCTACTCACTATTTATCACAGAATACAGGCCCGTTGGGAGGGGGGATGGGGTGCGAAGGGTGCGTGCGCACCCTTCCACGGGCCCCGAAAGTTCGTTTACCAGATAACGGCGATTAAAAAGAAAGTAAGTTATTACAAAAAAGGTAAACGAAAAGTAACTGTAGTACTTGCGTCCTGGCTCGAGCTTTAGCAACGACGACGGCAACGGCAACGAAAACGTCACTTCAAAATATAACTTCTCGTTTTTGTAACGTTTTCGCTATTATTCCAATTTGTTTAACTTGGAAAATACTGGCGAACTATTCAGGGACTAAATTGTTATGAACGCCGCTAAAGTAAGGAAAAAGAAAGAAAACTTTACAGTCACACGCTCCCGCTCTCGAGAAAACCTAAAATTTGGTCATTTCACGTTGTTGTTTTGCAGAGGACGGGAACGAAATGTACCAACATGTAAAACGCACGTGCAGAGCCATTGTTTGTGCTCATTAAGCCTATTGTTTGGTGGCGTTCTCGTTGCCGTTGCCGTCGTCGTTGCTAAAGCTCCCTACTGTGTAGTGTGAAATGAAACCCAATTAACTGAACCGTTTTCATTTTATGACTGCTATGTGATCCCCTGCTCTGTCGATACTATTAAATTGCTGGAAGGTTTTTTCGTATACAGCTCGAAGTCAAAAGAGGAAAGACCCAATACCGCTGCAAAAGCCTTGAGAGGGATTTGAACCCAAATCTTTACGTCCTCTTGAAAATTTGTTGCACATTTTCAGCCACCAGCTGCGAATGTGAAAGGAGCGCAAGTGCTCTAAGACGGGTCTACATTTACAACAGAGCCAGCATAGCTCAAGGAAGGCTCTCTCCTTAATGCGAAGTGATAGACTTGTTTACCCAGAAGCATTCAAGGAGGCTTGAGCTTGGCACACTACTCAACGATTAAGCCCAAAATCCATTTCGACCAAGAAATGTTTCTTAGGTATTGACGTTTTTACGTTTGATCTTGACTTTCTGATTTTCTATGTAACGTCCTTCAATCAAAACGCACAAAATGAAGTCTTGAACGGTCAAATCTGTCAAAATTTAAGGGGAAGCATGGCCCCGGACGCCCCTAGAAACTCGCGCCTGCTGCACTCGTCAATTCCAGCCTTCGGCGCTCAAACGCACCTCCCGACGCAAAAACCTGTCGACGGGTCTGGAATAGATAGCTAGTAGTGTAGCCAATCAGAGAACTGTATTCGTGATATAACGCTAGTAGTTTTACACTAATGAAAATTAGAACACACTTGCGAAGTCAGTCAGATTGAGAGATCACCAAATAGTCAGTTACTGAGTCGTGTTAGTGAGACTAACACACCTCCACTCAGATCACTTTCATACATGTATCTCACCAAAAGTTGCAGCTGAAGCATATAAATCGTGTCTACAAGTTTTCGGCCCTCTTCTTGGTAATTTTGTACACATTCTTGATAGAACGCAAGTAGATTTATACTACAATTAAATATAATTTGTACTAGTATAAATCTACTAGCCTTCTATCATGAACGCTGTCCTCTTATCAGCTATGCTACTAGCTACCTATTCTATTCTACAGACTGTGTACATAGCGAGTAGCAATTTCAATAAGTGATGGCTGCTTCTTCACATTTTCGAAGTGTCTGCGAGGAGGATTTAGATAACATGTTTTATTTAGTTTTGAACAACTACTACATGTAGATTGATACCAAACAATAATTATTAGATTATTCACTCTCGATTTCTACACGTGATCAAAATCTCAAACTCATAATGTAATTGCTAAATATAAAGTTATGACCATGTAAAGATGTTAAAGATCATACCTGTCCAGCATAATTACAACCTGGCTTCAATAGTGAGAGAAAGTCAAATTACCTTGTTCATTTATAGCATTTGTCCTCCAAAGTGGCCTGTTGAGGTAATCATCATAAAGGGAATCCCACATTAATAATCAATTGCATAGAATCAACTGATGCCCACTCCAAAGTTGCACAAGCCAGCCAAGAGGTGTGGCCTTATAGAATGTATTTTATAGGTAATCCATGGTTTATTTGCCCTGCTGGAATGATCAGATTGTGGACCCATTTTGAACTGATTTCTGAACTTGTACAGTATAATTTTATTGAACTCTAACCATTGGTTACTATAAATGCAGTCTCTTTGCTTTACGTTTCTTCTTTGTTTGTTTGGGTTGCAAATTCTGTTACAAAAATCCAGACGAGTGTAAAATATACAGCTCTGGGGTCAAAATAATTATACCAAAATGCAACAGCTGAAGAACTAAATATGGCAGGGGGACAGTGAAAGGCATTGTTTCCCAGTCTCTCCTCAACGATTCTAGCTGAGACCCTATAATGCAAATTTATTCAATAATTAGTCATAAAGTCCTCTTAATTTTCTCACTCAACACAGTTGCTATCTAAGGCCTGTAACAGAGCAGCACACTAATTATATTGGTGTGAAAATATCATTCACAGTAGTTCACTTACATGTTCTCAGCAATAATCTTAGAAATCAGTTCTCTGAGATTCTTGTGAAAGTTCTCTGAGGGAAAAATTAGAAACACTTGCCTGGTTAGTGGCATTATCAAGGACTTCATTTAATTATATTTTTTTAAGAGATTACCTGGAAACAATGCGTAGACTGCTTTAGGGTCCACAAGACATTCAAACAGTGCCACACAAACCACAGATACGAGACTCTCTAACAACTGAAAAGTTAAAAAAGGCCGTTATTGACCCAAAGCAAAAATGCCTGCCTTTAAATTATTCTTTTGTTTGTATTCAAAATAGCCTCACTAACCTCGTTCAGGGTAATAAATTCTTTAGAATTTTGATCCCAAAAAAGAGGTTAGTGAGGCTATTTTGAATATGAACAAAAGAATAATTTAAAGGCAGCCATTTTTGCATTGGGTGAATGATACATCTAGCTAATAGTAACTCAATGTCATGATAATAAAGAAAAGAATGCTATTCAAGTGAATTCATTGATGCCCAGTCCATCAGTGCCAGCTGTATGATTCAAAACGTCCTGGGTATGTGATAGCAAACTGCTAATAATTTAAGCACTTCTGAAAGCTAACTCATCTGCACAAGTTGTAAATAAATGATCGGTGGAACTAATGCCAACACACCCTGTTTTCAAGCAGTTTTTAACAGCACTTAAGCAACCACTAGAAATTTGATGGTTGTTACTGATATTAATACAACTAGAGACTACAAACCTTCCCCGCTTCATCAATTCTCACATCTAAAGAAGCAGCAACAGTTTGAAGTACAGATATTGGCACTGCAATAAAAAAGGCAATAATCAAGCTACATGTTGTATAGACTAATAGTAGACCAGAACAAAGTGGTAATGTATTATACGATGCATATCACATAGACTGTAAAATGTTTCTGTGGGGTGAGACCAGACATCAGCATGTAAAGGCACCACTGGCAACTGTTAGCAGTCCATAATCCATCTGACCTATCCACCCTCAAACCCATCCATGATTGTCTTTCCATGGGTTAGATTCTCCAGCCACTGGGCAAAACTGTATGGGAGACTCGTCGCAAACTACATGCAGGCTTTTTTCTTGTTTGTTTTGTTTTGTTTTGTTTTTCATCCTGTATGTAGGAAGGTACAGCTGAAATGGATTTGAATACATGAAAATATTTTTCTATATTGAAAATAAAAGAAGACATTTATGTATAGGGTTTAGGTATTAGCCAATCTCATCAATATCCATATTCATAAAAAAAAATAAGTTTCAAAGTGCCCTAAAATCCTTGAACATTTAATTAAAGCATTTAAAAAAATTACACAAGTCATGTTCTGTTTAGTTATCATGCAATTAAAAAGCACTTCAGAACTTTTATGAGCAGTTGAGAAGTGCTTCTGACACCCATCTTGCATATACAGTATGTCCTTAAAAAATTCCTTAGTTCTCATATAACTCAGCTATTAAATACATTCAACACATGACGAATCACTCTTGGTAATCTTTCATTTATTTTTGCTGCTCCAGCATTATGGAATAATCATTAGCTTAATTAAATTGTCTTTTATCTTGTTACCTTTTATGTAACTTATATCAGTAGATACTGTATATGGTGCAATTGAATTATAATTTATTTAATATATAGATGTGCACAGTATTTAAACTTTATTGAAGACAAGTTATTCCAAGCATGACTGGCTCTGTAAACAGTTATGGAACAGCTGGGAGCAATTAACCATCTCGTGTTGATTTTAGGTTGACTTTCTTTTCTAAACAAACTGCAACCAAACTCTGCAGTAAAAAAAGGTGCTTGGTTATTATTTGGACGAACAGTCATAATAGCTTATTATAATGCTAGAGATATAGGGAAATTTAAAAGAAGCAGAAAAAAAACTTCGAGTCCTTATATATTTTTTTTCTCATTTGTATGACCTACACCATACATGTACAACAGTTTATTCAAATTATGAAAATGTGAAGCTTGTGGAATGTGGCTTGGAGTGACAAGAATACCTCACAAATTAACTTGTGTCTAGGTAAGCTGAAAGCCACTCATTGGGCACTAAGGCCACATGGTAGCGGACATTACCCCTTAAATCTACCAAAATAAAGATTGAGCCTGAGCATTAGCAGCCATGGACAGCTTGGACTTGTTAGGCCTTATCAGTACAGTAAAGCTAATACCAAGGCTCAAGTACCCACATGGACAAAACAAGCAATGAAAATGTGAAGCTGAGAGATGTGGCTTGGAGTGACAAGGATACCTAAAAATTAATGTGTCTAGGTAAGCTGAAAGCTACTCACTGGGCACTAAGGCAACAGTTTCTTCAAATAGGCTATTCAAATAGCCTAGCACCTTATTTCCTCAGAGTTTTGTCACAGCTTGTTTAGTAAACATAAGCCCTTCAATTTTATGTACAAGTCCTCACCAACTACAACAAAATTACAAGTTACATGTATGATAACACTGTAATACTGTAATTCAACGACTTGCTAATATTCCTGTTACAAGCCAGAGTTTATTAATTTCAGCTAAAAATAGGATGAGAACACTACTCACCTCCATCATTCCTGTATCTGAAGGCCTCATGAAAAAGCGTTCGAACAAAATCTTTCGACTGCGCCTTGAATAATAAAATCAGATGTCTTAAAAAACATTCAACAAATCCACTTCTCCATATCATGCAGTGAAAAAGATGTAAAAAGTGTAAAGCATAATCAAGCACCAGGACTTTATTTATATTGACTTTATTTTTTTTTAATTGACTTTATTGACTTAATTTATTTATACATAAAAAAGGCCTTTGTGGTCCGCAGTTAGCACAGCTATACTGTATTCTACGCGGGCTACTTAAGGTTACTGTGTACCTTCAGGGGTGTCTCTAATCTAAGTGTTGTAGCGGCTTCCGATTACATCCCAGATACCATAAACCGTATATCAAATTAAAGCTAATTGAACTAGCTATTTGAATATTTCATTAATTTTGTGAGAAAGTGAATTACTGAATGCTCCGTCGAGTTTAAACTCGAAGGTGTAAATTAACTTTTGAAAGCTACAACTAAATGTGATTTTTGTATTTAGGGAAATTGATATTTTTCTCGAAGTCTGGAAACCAGACGCTAAAAAAACGTGTTGGGGTTTTCCTTTATTCGACTGTGTTCAAAAGTTACAGAGCATTTTCAAATTCGCTAGAAAAAGAGACGGAGCAGGCGCATAGAAATGGCTCTCAGCGAAAAACGGTTTTGAATTATCTAATTCCCCAACACATTTTTGTTGAAGATAAGTTAATCTAGTGGCTGTCCAAATTTGATCGAAATCAAACAAATCGCCCTTGAGTTGTAACTCTTGAAAGTGTCCTCTTCAAGACAAAAATAAACTTTGCGAAAACAGCGCTTAAAAAAATCTTCACTACACAAACAAACACCGCCCACAAACACCTCTATCGACAATTGGCCAATCAATTTACGCTAACTTTTCTTCCGGTCACCTACTGTGGAAATTATCCGCGTAATTTTATCTGCACGCAAACTCTCATGCTACAAACAGTTCACTGGTTTATCATTTTGTTACACATTCTCCGGCTTTGACTAAGTTTACCTGAGCCATCGTCATAGCCGAAAAACTAAAAGTGCACAACCTTCATGAAGCAAAGCAACTTTTTCACATGCAATATTTCCCGTGCAAATCGCTCCGGTTGGCTGCATTCGTATTAACATATTGTCCATGTTTACATCCGGTGCATATAGGTTTTTGCCAATCTCTCGGCGACTATTCACTTGTTTTGAATTGTGTTTTTTTTTTTTTTGCTTGAAAGATCACAGTAAAAAGTTCATTTTTATGGAGAAAAATAAAAATTGAAAGTTTATACACTGAATGTACACGGTAACCAATTAACTGACACTGTATAATAAGCTCACACAAACACACAGAAAAAAATTAATAATAACGACGGTTGAGAGTTATAACAAAACCAGTTACACATATATAAAGATATCTGCATTACATTAGCCTGAGGGGAAAACAAGGATAGAGATTCTTATAGATCAAAGAAAAGCTAGTTAGGAGGTCTATGATTATAGACCAAATGGTTAGAATAACCCAGTGACTTGCCATATGAACCAACATATTTCCATATGGCAAGTCACCGGGTTATTCTAACCAACATATTTCCATATGATATGGAAATATGTTGGTTAGAATAACCTGGTGACTTGCCATGTGAAAATATGTTGGTTAGAATAACCCAGCGACTTGGCATATGGAAATATGTTGGTTAGAATAACCCAGTGACTTGGCATATGGAAATATGTTGGTTAGAATAACCCAATGACTTGCCATATGGAAATATGTTGGTTAGAATAACCCAGTGACTTGGCATATGGAAATATGTTGGTTAGAATAACCCAGTGATTTGCCATATGGAAATAATTATGTTGGTTTGAATTAAACCCAGTGATTTGCCATATGGAAATATGTTGGTTAGAATAACCCAGTGACTTGCATTGTCATAAGGAAATATGTTGGTTAGAATAACCCAGTGACTTAGCATATGGAAATATGTTGGTTAGAATAACCCAGTTATTTGCCATATGGAAATATGTTGGTTAGAATAACCCAGTGACTTGTCATATGGAAATATGTTGGTTAGAATAACCCAGTGACTTGGCATATGGAAATATGTTGGTTAGAATAACCCAATGACTTGCCATATGGAAATATGTTGGTTAGAATAACCCAGTGACTTGGCATATGGAAATATGTTGGTTAGAATAACCCAGTGATTTGCCATATGGAAATAATTATGTTGGTTTGAATTAAACCCAGTGATTTGCCATATGGAAATATGTTGGTTAGAATAACCCAGTGACTTGCATTGTCATAAGGAAATATGTTGGTTAGAATAACCCAGTGACTTAGCATATGGAAATATGTTGGTTAGAATAACCCAGTTATTTGCCATATGGAAATATGTTGGTTAGAATAACCCAGTGACTTGTCATATGGAAATATGTTGGTTAGAATAACCCAGTGACCGCCGACCAATGTTTAGCCGATAGTCAAATGACCCACCGTGCGGGACAAATTTCTGATCAAATACCGAGGGTATGCCGGGGGTGGGGGCAGGGAATGGGCGCTTTTGGAATTGACTGACTGAACATTGCCAAACAACACCCAAGAGATGTTTTGAGTTTATTTTTAGCTCGTGTTAGTTTGCATAAGTTCACAGGTTTTCCTTACATGTACAAAATCAAAGACAGAATGCCTTCTAGGAACTCTTTAATAACTCTAATTTAATTAATCAGCCGTGGGAAGCATGCAAGGAAAATCGCCAAAAATAATAACAAACAAACAAGGAAGAAAGCAACCTTTCTACCAAATGCCTTTGATGAACAGGCAAATCACTGGGTTATCGATGCCAAGACAATGAGAAAGCTAGCTCTAGGTTTCTATATATTAACTTTGGTGCATATGTTTGGTGCAGCTTTAATAAGCCGGGCGAAATGGAAAAGGGAAGTTCGGCTCCCTCACACTGGGATCTTGAATAAAAATAGAACTATGAATGGCAATTTAGATATTTTATGCCTATGATATCATTTCAAACGAATCCATCAGGTCATTTCCTCACCTTTAGTAGTAAGTTAAGTGGAGGGAAGACTTCGTGGTCCAACACGACCGCCATCTTGTAAAGCTCCCTCCTCTTCTTGCGGGGTGGTGGGGGGGGGGAAGTTTCATCATTCTTATTTACCTTTTCTGAATGAGTAAGAGAGATAGCATGGAAATAAAGCATTCAACGTCTCAATTTCTTGTTACTTCTTCAATTTTGTAGTTATTTTAACAATTTTTGTAGCTTGAATCACTATTTTGTGTAAGGCATTTCTTTTTTGTAATTTCCCCATCCTCTCCCCGAGAAAGATGTTTTTTGGTCATCTTGACTTGGGAACCGCTCTCAGCAAAGGAAAGGTCGCAAAGCAAAAAGGAAGCAGGAAGATGTGCACGGTTATGATTTTCGAAATGTCGCAAAAAGTGGGCCGATTAGCACGAAGTGCCACCATTTTCAAACACTCATTTTCCCTCGCATCAAGAAATGTCTACACCACGACGCAGAAACTCTTGGAAGTAGACAGCACACAAGCGAAATCTCTCGAAGAACCTCTCATCATGGTGGACGAAAGCGATGCAGTAAAAGGTACCGAAACTAAACGCGACTGCCACCTGAAGACCAACATTATCAACTACGGGATGTTGCATCGAGCTTTCAGTGTTTTTCTGTTCAACAACAAGGGAGAATTATTAATGCAACAGAGGTCGGATAAGAAGGTTACTTTCCCAAGCTACATCACAAACTCCTGCTGCAGTCACCCTCTGCACACTGACGACGAGTTGGAGGAATACAAGAATATAGGAATCAGAAAGGCAGCGAAAAGAAGGCTTTCTTATGAGTTGGGAATTCCTGGTATGTGGATAGCTGGAATCTCATTTGCATGGATGCAAGATAGGGGCAGGGGGGCTAATATCCCTGGGGTTTAGGATGAGCCATATAAATCCCCACCCCCCAATTCCACCCCCTCCCCATCTGATCTGGTTCAAGGCCATTAACCCATTGGCACCCGTGCCGGCCAAAACCGGCCGTAAAAAACTCCCATGCTTCAAAACATTGCAAGTCTCTCAATCGCACGAATATTGCCTTAACTTTTAGTTGTGAGCACGAAATGGAATGCCCTTTAAATTTGGATATCCAATAAATGCAAGAAACGTAGTGATTTTTACCAAATATGGCCTTTTGAGTTTGGACAAGAACGAAACTGGCCGTTTTTAACGTCAAAGAGAAACAACAAAAATGCCCCTTTTTGCCTTCATGTTTTTTAGGGAAATCATCGTCGAAAAACCAAAATTCAACCATCATAACGAAATTCAGTCCTTTTTCTAGCTTAGAAATGACTTTTTTTGTTCATATTCTTCTCCCAAGCGTAGATACAGCCTTTTGTTCCAGTGCATTCTGGCCTTCCCGACATTTTCAACATCTTGAGCGCATTGCATGCTGGGAACTAACGAGAATTTTTGACAGCGCCCGTTCCTTCCCCCAATTCTTTCACACAGCCACTCCGACCTACTGCCAAAATTTCCTGCTCCTAGTCATCTTCAGTACACAGAAATTCCAAAATATGTGGCGGTAGGTCGAGAAATTCATCAATAGTCGAGTCCCAAAGGTACTAAGTGTTCGACCGGCCAAATTCCCAGTTCGTCGAGTAACAAGCCAAATTCAACAACAAAGTACATCACCTTGCTCGATTCTTTGAGAAAGTGGACTCTTAGCTACCGTCACGCTTAATGATGCTCATCAGGCAGCCGCTAAAGATGAAAAATGGCTGTAAATTTAGCAGAAATCGCAAGCAAACCGAACTTGGGCCATTGTTGTCGCTTCACAGATAAAAAATAGCTACGTCAAAATGACGTTTTCAGAAACCTTGAGCCTCCAGTGGCTTAGGACAGCACCACTTTTCCCTGGTAGTTCAAACAAAGAGTCACGAATTGCTATTCATTGTTTATAGGTGGAAAATCACTCCGAAAATGTAAAAACCTGCGGTAGTCAATGGGTTAAAAGCCAGACTGAAAAAAAACTCTGGGTGAACAGTCTCAAAATAAGGTGTAAGTTGTCAAATAATGTGGCCCAGGTGTGTGTTGTTCATTCTAAATTCTTCAACATATTTTGGAGCCGGCATAATTATTACAAGTAATGTAATTACGATAAGGAGTGTGCAAGTAGTATTTGTACGTGCCTTGGCGGGAGGGGTGGAATGGGTGTCAAAAGAGAAAATAACAAAGAAATTAGCTAAAAATCAGGATCAAGGAGTCTTCAGATTTCCAAAAGTAAGAAGACTGTATTAGGACATGTACCTTGGTTAGAATTAAGCCTTTTTGGTTTTATATAATTATAAAGCAGATTTCTATCTACAAAAATTCTGATTTACTATAAAGGTAACATTGCTTGACTGTAGTTCATGTACAGTAGTATGTGTCACCAGTACTTCTTATTTGGTCCTTGATCTAGCATTGACTCAGTTTCCATGGCTTGATGCTTGCTGGCTGAACATGGTCTTCTGTTTGCCAACAAGATGTTTTGATTTTAGTGATACTGTGTTTGGAAGCTCAGATATGGTATAGCAAAATAGGAATACCTTTTTCAAAATAAGACAGTATATGTATACCTGTAAGTACAGTACTTGCAATGAGCTTTGATGTCTTACTTTTTACAGACAATGAAATATCCTTGGATGATCTCCGATTCCTCACCAGAATTCACTACAAAGCTGGGTCAAGTAAACTGTGGGGAGAACACGAACTAGACTATGTGTTTTTCATGCAGAAAGCTGTTACTCTGCAGCCAAATGCTAATGAAGTCAAAGACTGTTGGTATGCTTCACAGAATCAGGTTAGAGAGCTACTGCAGAAAGCTTCCAAAGATCCTCACACATTGCTGACTCCATGGTTCAAAATGATTGCTCAGCATTTCTTGTTCAAGTGGTGGGCAAGTTTGAACGACTTATCTCAATTTGAAAATGACAGAGAAATTCACAAAATGCCTGGTGTTCCGAGTTAGAAAAATTGGGCTCTCAGTTAGGGCCATTCAAACTCAGTGGTTGTTTTATTTTGTTTGTTTGATGTCATCATCACAAGGTTGTTTTTTCCCCTTTTTCTTTTGACCTTTTTCAAGGCAATGCTCATTTGTAATTAAGTGGATTCCACTTTTGTACAACCACTCATCCAGTGAACCAGTGGAATGAAAACAGCTCTTTGCTCTGGAATTTGACTCGGGTAAATTTACTTCTCATCAACACTAAAGTGTAACCAAACTCCCAGGGCAAATGAATTTCTGGAATAAGCAGTTGATGATGGCACGACATAATGCTAGAAATAAGGGCTATTTGACAAAAAAAAAAAACGAACAAATGAACAGGAAGAAACTTTAAAGTTCAGCATTGAATTTTTATCCCTGTTTTCTGCAGATTGCCCTTATCATGATTGTATGATTGTTTCAAATGCAGAGTGAATTTTTATCCCTGTTTTCTGCAGATTGCCTTAATCATGATTGTATGATTGTTTCAAATGCAGAAAACTCTCCAAAATAAATAATTTATTGGTGTTAAAATGTTGTGAATAACAATTATGGCAAAAGCAGTTAGTAAGTCTTTTAACTTAAAAAAGGTGTTCTGTTTTTCTGGTGAAACTCTTAAACTTAGCAATGCTCCCATTATGACTCACTTGCACCTAAAATTTCCTGCATCTGGCACAGGCTTCATGTCATTGCTTCCAATTCTGATTGGTTCATTGCACTATTTACATTATGTCTGTTGTGACTGGCCTGAGTAATTGCTTTGGCATTGGTTTTGGTTTTTTGACACTCAATTGAGAATTGCGGCAGATTATTGCAAACCAGTGCAGGGGTTTCAATAAGTTTTGAAATAACCGTCTGAGTGAACTAAAGTAAGCGGGGACCTGATAATTTTTTAATAATTTGAGTGAAAGTACAGACCAATTAGGCAGTGGTAAGTGTAAATTCTGACAAAGTAGGCGGCGATTTTCGCCGGTTGCCGGCTTCTAATGAAACCTCTGCAGTGATATCCACAGTCCATTTCAGTGCTTTGCACTTTGACTCAGACTAATAAATATTATTTTATCTCTCACTTAGTATGTGCAGTGTGATTAGACAATAATTTTGCAGGCTGTATTCTACAGTATGGCCAGCTTGACTTCAACTAGTTTTCATTCCGTGCACTGGATTAACCACAGAGATTTATTAAATATCTTACTAACCTTACATGTATTTCTCGGTCCGTACTGTAAGTTACGGATCCTTGTTTTTTGCCATTAATCAACCATAAATCAATGGGAAGTAAGTTACAGTACGGACCTCGAACTCGGTTAGTATTAAAGAGGTATTTATTTTATTCTTTTTTTGGTGACCTACAATGTAAGGGCCTTATTCAGTGGCTGGGAGAATATTACAGTCAACTCTCTCTAAGCGGACACCACTGTAAAGCGGGCACCTCTTAAGGCAGACAGTGTGGCTGGTCCTGGTCCATTTTCCCATGTTTCTCTGTAACTAAACACTCTACAACATGGACACCTCCCTAAAGTGGACAACTGACACCTTTTTAGCACATTTCTGGCAGATACACATAATACCTCTCAAGGTGGATGCTAAAATGGCATTTTTTGTTCAATCAATGGATTCTGGATATTACTTTAACTGACCTACCATCCCATCCTGGGGCTACCACAATAGCCACACTAATAATAAACTGATCTTATAACGAGGAAAGGTATACCTGACAAATATCAATGTTTTTTTATCGTGAGCGTAAGGGAACAACTTACAACGCTTTGCCTCTTTGCAATTGAAAGACTAAAATATGGTCACTGACTTGATTAAAATCTCCCAGCGCCTACAAGACTTCAGGCATTCCCAGTACAGGCAATCAAATATTAAAGATTTTTTTCTTGGCTTAAGTACTGTACAGTACATACAATGTACATGATTAAAAGGACTTCCCCTTCACACTGACTTTGATTTACATGTTACAGTTTAACTGACCAACTACATGACATAATTTTTCCTTCATTTTATAATTAGCTACATGTATGTAAATACAAAACAAACAATTGTTATTTTAGTGAAATGTAACTTGAAGGCATGGCAAGAAATAAAACTAACTGCAAGAAGTAATAAAAAATTGTGGGAGGTTGTTTTTTGATTCGGCTAAAGCTACTGACAATCATTCATTGACGGCCAGGTGTAATAAAACAGCTTATTAACGACTAGTCTGAAGGATCTTCCTTTTTCTTTGTTACAAATAAGACACATCTTTACTTTGCTTTTAATACTTCCATGTAATTGAACTGACAAACTCGTCTGACAAACATCCGTAAAGTAACATAAAAAAAATGGTCAGATCATTTAAAATGACTGTATGTTATTCTGAAATGACCTGTCATTAAGAATGAGTCACACATGTTGCGTTGGTCTTAATAGTGTATCTGCCCACAACAAATTTCTTACTTTCTGAGCAAAATGAACCCAAGTGTACTGACAACAGTTATGGCTACCTGCATCATTGAAGTCTTACCCAACATAATAATAATAATATATTCAGTAAAAATAGTGCCTTCTGCTACAGGGTTGGATCTCTTCTGTTATTGACTGCCTGATGGTAGCAGATGACTGTTCAAACATGTCTGTGAACCATTTTTGTAAACATTATCTCCTGTTGATGTATAGAGGCAGGATCAAGAATACAAAAATTGGAAAAGCCGTGTTTCAAGATTGGCTTTTGAGTTCCTTCACTGGGGCATTACTGAATGCGTTTTAGTAGTTTCCATGGATTCATTGAACTTTGATTCATCTTCTGTCCGTAGCGCTGCCCACTTGTTTGGAATACCAATCTTGTTCCATGACTTGGCAAACTCAACAAACTTGTCCCAAAATTCTGACTTTGATGGGCTCTCAAAGAATCCATTCTCATTGGCAAATTTACGCTGTGAGTGAGTAAAAAAATATGTGTGCATGAGCAAGGATGCTAATTCCATACAAAATGCCCCATGCATTATCCCTTGTGATAACTTGATGACTCTGCAATTTGTTGATTTTCTCCTTAACTTCAGGGTAATTTCATTGCACAATATTAAATGAGAAAGTGAAATTGCAGTCTCCTCTTCAGTTAGCTTCTTGGATCTGCATCATAATTTAGGATGGGAAACACTGCCACACTTTTTGCATTAAGGGGGTGACACACTAGGCGATTTTATACGCCGATCGCCGGAAATCACCTAGTGTGTTGTAGGCTTCAGTCTGGAAATTGTATTTGGTCTTAATGGTCAGAAATACTGTACAAGGCTTGCAACTCACAGGGATGCATACTTGCAGACTGCAGTGCTTTGTACCTTGCAAGCTCATGCTTTTGGCAATTCACCTCTCCCTCTGTAAATGAATTTTACAAGTAAAAAGACACTTTGCAGTCTACTAATCATTCATTGTATCCTAAATTACCACGTTATAAGGTTCCACAGTCAAGTAATTACCAGTAGCATAGCAGTCTTAGTTGCATTTTTCATATCTTCTTCTCTGTTCTTGAATGGAGCATACAGTTTTGCTGTGAATTCTACTATCCTCAGGTGGTTTAACTTTCTGCTGAGCACCTGCCAAAATTAATTATTAAATACAATGCCATTGATCAGGCACCTATACAACTGTAGTCACATGGCATCAGAATTATCAACTGTAGTTGATGACAAGAAAATAGCACATGTAACTCGGTGATCTGCAAAATAAATGCTAACATGGCAGACACGGAGCATTGTTATCATTACCATTACTATTACAAAATTTTGTGCAACTCCTAGCACTTGTCACTTCTGTTGAAAAAAGTCATGGATTGGTAAACAACTGAATTAAAACACCTATGAAGACTGCCACTGTGTTCCAGGTAAAAACTTAGAAAACTCACACAAATGATAGTATAAAAAAGTTAGTTTCCAAAAGTCACTAACAGAAACTTTATGGGAATTCACTTTCAAGTCATTGTGTGCATTCATGTGTGTGTACACGTACTGTTTGAAAAGTCAAAACCTGCTATTGAAATGTTTTTAAAATCAGTTTATCAATGGTAATAACATTAATAAACAATTCTCTATTTTCACCTTTTTTCTGATGTCTGCTCTCCATAAAGTGTATTTTTCCTTGCAGTATGATACACAACTTGAGACATGATGGGCATCAATCTTCTCGTGACCAGATCCACCCAACAAAATCACTATTTGTTCCTGAAAGATATACCATTAGATAACAGATCGTTGCATGGTTTGTACAGTACATTTATATGTACATTACAGCTGTAATTTAAGAGTTAAATTGCCGCAAAAAAGCCATAGTTCATAATTTGGCTAGCATCCCACTCCCATGTACATAATTGGTTTGTCATACTAGTGTGATTAAGGTCTTCAAATGAGAGGCCTGGAGCAAGTGCATGAACAGTGACCCATGCATGTGCAGGGCTCGTGCGCAAAAACAGCCAGAGAAAAGAAAATGGCTGTTTTGCAGTCTAATGACAAGACATGGAAATTGACCAAAAAAATGAGACCCATGATTTTGTGAGATGGAACCCATCAGGCAAACATTTAGCCAAAGAGGAAACATCTGAGGGGACACTATAGTCGAAACTGTTATTTCATGCAATATCTGGTATATTTAATGCTGGCATGCTGATGAAAACAACACTCAGACAATATACTGACAATCAGTTGGAGAGATTATTAATAAATAACTATCATACATGAATTATGCATGTACTGCCTGTAGCTCACTCTGTGATACCTTTAATTTTTCCAATGCCCCTTGAACAAGCCATGGTCCATGAGTGACAAATATTTCTTTTGCTCTAAGTACCAGTTCCCGCTGTATAATGAAACAACATTGTAAATAAAATTGATGTAAGTGTAGGCAAGAAATGATTATTTAAGCCAATGTATACTAATTATAGTGAGGTTCAATTTCATCCCTGGTCTAATTTTTTTCTCCCTAATAAGTTGTTTTAAACACATACATGTAATAAAACTACCATACCCAAAAACAAAGGGAGAAAAAAAAATTAAAAAACCACGGTTAAAATTGAACCACAACATATACATTTTGAAAAAACCTTAACATTTTAATATGACAGTTGCAGTTTGCTCCTGGCCTTCAACGAATTTAGTTCAGATCTTTAAAAACATTCTGTACCTCAAAACCACATGTTTTGACAGTAAAGGGAATCTTTCTTTGACTCTGCACTTGTTGCTTCAACTCATGAAGTTCAGCTAATGCTTGTCGAAGGAGAACTGCATTCTCTTGGGTCTGTTTCATTAACTCGTTGAGTAGTTTCTCTAAATAGAAGTCAATTTCATTGTTAATGATTTCAAGAACTCAAATTAAAAAAAAAAAACTAATAATGAGCATTGAGATTTTATTGTGGGCTTTTATTACTTTACCTTTGTTACTACTGACAGTAAAAAATTAATACTTTAATAGTAAAGACTGGATTTAGTGCAGTCTGGGCCAAATTTTAGAGAGCAATTTGGGGAGTCTGAATGATTGAGTATAATAATTCACTAAATTCAGAAGACATGTAAAGAGTTTTGTTCGTTTACAATAAATAAAAATCTATGTTCATTCAATATAATTATTATGAAACCTTATATCAGCATCACCTGCTGAGTGATAAATTGAGTACAACTTTAAAGTACATGTACTAACAATAGAATGAAGCTTGAAAGTCAAACCATTCATTGTCTGCTCATTGTCTACACTGTACATGTAATACTGCAATGTTTATGTGGACTGCATTATATTTAATTTTATCGTTACAGGCATTCCCATCTGCTGTACAATGCATGTCATATACTTTTGGTTTTGTTAACCCCATTTTTCCGTACATACAGGGAGAAGAAATTAGCAAGGGTGCTATAATATTTCGTAACAAGCTTAGGTTCAAAATAATACTCTTCCATTCATGTTTATCCTTCATAGTAAGAGTTAGGCTGAAGCACCTTTAGTAGTTGACGAACAACCAAATGAATGCATATCTTTTTTAAGCCAAAACAAAGTAAAGCCCTGGCCAAACTATCAAACAAAGCTGGAACCCATATCCAACATTGTTGGATATGAATGTTGAGATAGTGGCAAAAGACAATCCAACATCGCTAGACGAAACAAGCCACTGAAACAAGTTGGTGCTTTTGTTGCAAATGATGCGAGAAGTCAAGGCTTGAAAATAGGATTACATAGTGATTCATGATTGGATAGCAGGGCGAACGTGACTCTCCTCAGGATATAACTTTGTTGGAAGAGCAGCAAAGCACTGCTGCATTTACATTTTTTTTGTCGAGTGCTCAGAATTGTTTAGCTTACCGGCAATGTTTGATTAAAAGCAAATCCCATCCAACATTTGAGCTGGGAAAAATTGTTGGTGGAACATCATTCATCCAACATGGGCAGCAACACAGTTGAACAACGTTGGACGGAAAAAAAGTTGGATCATGGAATCCAACTTTGTTTGATACATGTAGTTAAGTTAGGGCTTAATTGACCACAGAGTACTGTACCTGTAGAAGGCATTGCAGCTATCACAGTAAATTGCTGAGCATTACCAGCTGAGCTGGAAGGAGAGTCAGTGGATGCAGTTCCATGAAGAATTGATGTCTCATTTAATTCTCCAGCAGTTATTGGGCAAGTGGCCTTCAAGAAAATAAAAAAAAAAGTAAGTAAAACAATTATTTCAGTTTGACAGAAATTATGGCAATGTTACCCTCACAGAATTTTTCATGCAGCTTGCCTGACAGGACAGTTGCATGACAATACATACACAGTACACTTCAGGACTTGTTCAGCCCCGTCAAAATGTGCCAGCAGCTGACAAATTTGCTGCCTATATATACAGTCAATTATTTGCCCCTTACTTCACACTTGGACTTCACTGTGAGTTCTCTAGCAGGCAAGGTTTGCTGGCAGTTTCTGCCAACTACTCCAGCTACATGTACAGACTGTATGCTGCCCACTACTACATTTTGACAAGGCAGCCTGTTCACAACTAAACATTTTTTAATTTTTATTTTTAAAAGATGTTTTTAAATGAAATTTTCATGCATTAGTTACAGTGTACAGTATAATGATATATTTAACACACACTCTACAATAACAAACCACATATACCACTGTTTCTGTAGCATTGGTGTTAACCCAAAAAAGACATGCTCACAATTCTTGATTTCACCATTGACTAAGATTATTTCTATAAATACAGCTGCAGATCCAACATTTTAATACAGAGTAGGCTACAGAGGGTCACAACATTTGCTACTGAGAGAGCTACAGTAATATTAAAACGTTTTTTTTTAAAGATAATTATCAATATATAGTACTACAATGTACTTTCTTCATTCAAGATTATGCTTACACTGCATATTGCTATCCAGAATTAGATTTATAAAATAAAGTTTTTGACTGTTTGATTGATTGATTGATTGATGGTTCCACTCTTTGTTGTTTGCTTTCACAAAATTCTTATTGATGGATGGCTTGCTCTCAGCATTCAAATATCAATTGTGATGTGTTGTTTAGCCATAAAGATTTAGAGATGGTTAAGCAATAAACCATCTTCTGTTCTTTTTCCATTATTCCAAAGAGTTTATCAGTATAAGAACGTTTTTCTAAGACTACATTCAAATGCAGTACATGATTGTACATGTACATGTATGTCTACATCAACAATAATAAATTAATGAAGTCCAGCAAAACCTCTTGGTAATAACACCTCATTCCAAAATGGTGGCCAATTTATTATTCTTTTGTTTGCATGTTAATTAGCTAATTAACATGCCAACAAAAGAATAATAAAGCAGCCACCATTTTGGAATAAAGTGTGTATTAGAAATGAGATACATAATGCTCAAGGGCTTCGCTCTCTACACCACAGAATGTACATAATAGACTGGTTCATGATCTTGAGTGCATGATGGGTAATCGGGGCAAAATGGTGCAAAATTCAAAAGTTTGTATGGAAAATCAAAGCTAAACAACTTCCTGAATTGATAACTTTGGGGCTTTCACTTTGAAACACCTGACTTATGAATTTAAACAGTCACACAACACTCTAAATGGGGAGTGCACAAATGTCCCTGAATGTCATTAGGGAGTTTAAGAAATGAGGACGCGACGGCAACGAAAACGTCATTTCAAAATATACCTTCTCTTTATTAGAGCACTTTCGCAATTATTCCAATTTGTTCATCTTGTAAAATGTCGGCGAACTATCCAGGAACTAAATTTCTATGAGCGGCGTTAAAGTAAAGAAAAAGAAAGAAAAATTTGCCATCATGGTTCACGTTCTCAACAACAACGTGAAATGAACAAATTTGAGGTTTTGGCGAGAACGTGAGCACATGATGCAAATTTTTCTTTCTTTTTCTTTACTTCAACGCCGGTCATGGAAATTTAGTTCCTGAATAGTTCGCCGACATTTTACAAGTTGAACACACTGGAATAATCGCAAAAGTGCTACAATAACGAGAGGATATAGTTTGAAATGACGTTTTCGTTGCCGTCGCGTCCTAGTTTCTTAAACTCCCTATTTACAAAACCTACTTTCTCCCATATGTTCGCTGTAACTCAAGTGTACAAAAATTTCAGAGAATATATGAGAAAAAGTTTGTTTCAAAAATAGAATTTCAAATAACGACTACGGTACACTGTAGCATCCTTGACAGAATACAATAGCTTTTCCAAAGAGAGAGTGTTAAATGCTTCAATTCAGCAAGACTTATATGGCTTTCACTTTCCATACAAACTTTTGAATTTCACGTCATTTTGCCCTGATTACCCATCATACACTCAAGATCGTGAAACGGTCTATGAGGAGTCTATCATGAAGATGATCAGAGCTGGCCATTTTGACTGGCAGCTACATGGGATTGTACAGCCAAGAAACAATGAAGCCACTGAGGTACAAGGAGAATAAAAATTAAACATAGGAGATGGCTCTGGTCTAGAATTTTGAATGCCCAGGGAGTTTACACTACAAAATATAATTGTAAACTCACTGAGTACACAAAATTGTAAAACTGGCAACAAACATTGTCCTGAACATGACTGGCCAATGACTGAAGCAGATGAATGGATGGATGGATGGATGGACGGACGGACGGATGGACGGACAGATGCCATTTATTTTACATGTAACTCGATCAAAATTAAATCTACCTAGCAAAAGATTGTACCAAACTGTACAATCTTCGTTATAATAATTAAGGTTACATGTATTCCTACACCGAGATTGCATCAAAGTAATTAAGCGCCAGTAAGTTTCAGCACTTTGAGATTGTTGTCTCTCCCTGAAACTTGTCACTCCCTTCAAGAGATCTCTTGAGATCATCACTCCCTTACATAGAGTCGACCTGTTTACTAATATTTAGCTTTAATAAAATTATTTTAAGACATGAATCTACCTTCAAGGATACATTAAGTTCATTGTTATGACCCTCAGACAAGCGTGTAAGTTAAGTCTTCGCATTGCTGGGGCCAGTTGTTCGAAGCACGGTTAGCGCTAACCGGGATTAAATACACCTGTACCATGACAACCTATAGGTTTTAATACAACTTAACCAATGGTTAGCGCTAACCATGCTTTGAGCAACTCAGCCCTGTTTGATAAGTCTCTTATTGTTTGCGTCTCTGTTTGTCGTTCGCTTTATTGGGCTAACCGCTCCTCGTGACCTCTGGCTACCACGATATTCCTTTATAACTAAACGATCAAACATTTTTCATCCAACATCATGTTTGACAAGCATGTTTGACCGTTTAGCCACCTCTCTCAACATTGCATTTAAAATTAATGGTTTTCCATGTTTGATCTACATCAAACATTTTCATCCAACATTTCGCGTTACGAACAAATGTTTGATCGTTTAGCCACACTAACCAACAAAGCCTGTACAGCCGGTAAAAAGCAACTAAATGAACCACATAACTTCGAATTAATTTCAGCGATAATACGCAAAAATCGTTCTGTGGCGCTTTGTCTGGTGTTTGTTCAAACGTTGTTTGTCCGTTTAGCCACGTGCACCCAACGTTATGTTTGACAAACGCGATGTTGGATGAAAATGTTTGATCGTTTAGCTGAGGCTTTACGTACACTGTGGCATGTATTAAATGGTAATGGTAATGGTAAGTTATATGTATCAACATCTTATCGGCCTTCATCCAGCATTGAGGGTGCGACCCAAGCTAAAGCTGTTTTAGAGATCATTTCGTCAAAACAAAGACGTTTGGAAAACACCGACATTCTCTCCGCCAAATATTCATTCTTAGCTCAAGTTTTTTCAATCCCTTTGCCATGTTTGTCGGATGTTGGTTGGCAAGGCCGACCCATTTGAAAACAATATGGGAGCCATATTGGCAGCGCCACAACCTACATTCTTTGTGCTGTAAAAGAAACGGTTGTCCCCAGAAAATGCCAAACTATTACCTCTGTGTTGGTTTCTAATTCGATGTCATCCTCATCAAAGATTAGAGTTGTCATCTTCTAGGGAAAAAGGCGAGAAAACGCTACGGAAAACACACAGCTGACAGAGTTCTTTTGTGCGTCAAAGTCATGGGACCAATATCGGTTAAACATCGGAACTTCCCGAAGCCTCGCCAAAGACAGATCGGCCATTTGCGGAAATTCCCGAGGGAATTACGCTCTCGTACTGGGTTCTAGATACCTCCCGCAAGCGTTCAAAATGGCGGCGGTAAGTAACCATGTGCAGAATAAGGATTTTTTTCTCCTCCTCTCTTCTAAAAACACAGCTCAACTCCTTAATTTTACCACTTTAAGTTGTATTCTAAAAGTGCTTTTGTTCGCTGTGTTGTGCAACTGGAACCTTGGCTTATCACTATATATAGGTTAACCAGCTGAATACAATCTTTGTGTTTAGGATTCGAATGATAAGCTCAACTGACAACCACTTCGTCTTCGTAGTCTATTAAATTGTAAGCCTTTCTAGAACAAAAGCAGTTCCTTCTTTAACTGAAAAGTTTAATCTGGCGTATTCAAACGCCGGACCAACACTCAGGGTTGCACATGCACATGTCATTGGCTTCCCCGTGGGGTCGACCCCCGGGCCTACCAGGGAGAAATGAGGGGGAATATAAGAAGATGGATGGGATTCTTTGCCCGAGGGTAGGGGAAAATCTTAACATTGTTTTACGATCAAAGATTAGGGGGTGGGGGAATTCACAAGTTTGAAAAGGATGTCACACGGATTTTCAGCTGAGAGACACCTAACCCACAGGGCTTTATCTTGAGAGATTCACTGACCCCCCAGGGAAATTCCTCAAGTTTGCTTGACTGATTTTACAATCCCCCTGGTTAGCCCCGGGGTCGACCCCAAGGGGAAGCCAATGACATGTGCATAATTGAGGAGAAAGTGCTCCCTTTGTAATAACATCTGCAAATGGTTAGACATTCTGGTCTTCTCGGATAAGGACGATAAAGCGTAGGCCCCGTCTCACAACTGTCCATAATTGATTCTGTGGGATGTAAAAGAACCCACACACTGTTCGAAAAGAGTAGGGGACATAGTTCCCGGTGTAGTGGTCTATCTCTCATCTGATGGTTAAATGCTTGGAGATATTAGCTGCTCTAAAATCTATATTAGCTGCACAAGCTACTCTAAAATCCGAGGGTAAATAAAGTGTGTATGTACGTATGTATGTGTGTAAACAGGGGAGCAGGGTTGGCGCAGTGGTGAGAGCACTCGCCTTCCACTAATGTGTGCTGGGTTCAATTCCCGCGCCAGACTCGGTGTCGTGTGGGCTGAGTTTTTTGGTTCTCTACTCTGCTCCGAGAGGTTTTTCTCCGGGTACTCCGGTTTTCCCCTCTCCTCAAAAACCAACATTTGATTTCATTTGATTAAATCTGATTTGATTTGAGATTTGTAATTATATAGTAGGCAAAGAGCCACCTTATGGAAGTACTACTAATAAATTATTATTATTATTAATTCAAATGACATTGAAACCTTGAATGATCCCTTCTGGAAACCCTTCTAGACCCCTTTCTGGACCCCTTCTGGACCATAGGTGGTAAAAGTTAGAAAATCTAGCTATCATCTGTCACACGACTGAGCTAGTTAGAGGTGTAAAAGTTGCAAAGGCGCAATGTGTTTTGCACAGGTGGAAATATTTATTTTATCAAAAAAAATATTTTGGGGTAAAAGGCACTGTAAACCTTTCAGTCGTTTCTGCTTTTTTGCCATTGTGATAGCATCATCCTATGCTTTCGCCTACCACTGCTGACCAAAAAATATTGTGAACATCCACACGCGTTCGCATCAGAAGTGAAGGTAGGTAAGATAATTTGTCTTATGAATTTTTCTTTCTTAGAAATGTTGAGATTGCACTGATATGAGATGAGAAAAATGCTCTTACTTACCTTCAACTCTGGTGGGAACGCGTGTGTGGGTGTTCATGATACTTTTGGTCAGCAGTGGCAGCCGAAAGCTTAGGATGATGCAATCAAAATGGTGGAATAGACCAAAAGATTTAAAACTTGTATCCAGGTGCACAAAGAAATGGCACACTAAAGAATTATCCTTAATGGTAGCATTTTTTAGCACTCAATTTACGATTCAAGCAAATGTTTGACCAAAAAAAAGTGAAAATAAGTTGAAGATCTCACAAGCTGTAGCGCACTGCACCAGCTAATTATATTTTGCTTATATTGACGGGGATGGGAGAAGTGGGGGCGGTCCGGAAGGGGTCAAGAAAGGCATCCAGAAAGGGTTCCAGAAGAGGGGTCCACGTTTTGTACCGACCCCTCGCTCACTCTGTGATAAGTAATGTGTTTCATAGGTGAACAGCTGGGCAAAATCAAAGATAACGAAAATTTAATAGTACACTTTAACTAGGTTAGACTACTATAAGCTTGAACTGACTTGAAAATTAATTTTAGTGTACATCTGTACATGTGCATTGACACCTACTTGTACCTTCCTGTGCAGGCTGCAGCTCAGAAAGTTCAAGAAGTCAGAGACATTACCAGAATTGAAAGGATAGGTCAGTAGCTAGATAATTAGGCTCTTAGGATATTCAGTTTTTTATACAGTTTTACCATTTATCCACTCTATTGAATTTTGCACATGCTAGGCTAATTATCATTATGATAAAAATAAAATAATAATTTGGCAGGTGCCATTATGAAGGAGGTCTATTATCTATACTACTGGTGTTTTTTCCTAATAGGAGCCCACTCTCACATTCGTGGTCTTGGGTTAGATGATGCACTGGAAGCCAGACAGGTGTTGTATTAATTTTGTACTTTTCAGATACAGGTAGTATTGTGAACACAGAAGAAGTTGCACTGCAGATAGAAATACACCTGCACCAGTGAGCTTTGATTCCACTTTGAAGTGCTGATTTTAGTCATTAGTCACTGAATGAGAACTCTAACCACAGGAATATTGACGAGTGGACAACAAGGAAGTGACAATTAAACACTTAGCTGCTTTTTTGCACAAATATATATATATACAGCTGTATAATATCGCAATGTGTCTTCTCTACTGGTCTTCTCTGGTGCTGGACAATAATATTTTGCTTGTTCAAATCCACTACTGTTTGGAGCTTATGTGCATGTAACTCAGGTATTACTCCCATCTGATTGCATGGGACTGATAGTAATTTATAATAAATAGTAATTATTATTGTTACTGTACAGGTCTCCCAAGGAATGGTTGGTCAGGTTGTAGCCAGAAGAGCTGCTGGTGTTATTTTGGAAATGATCAAGGTTTGAGTTTAAAGTGTACTAAAATACCTATTTAGTAAATAATTATTTCTGGCTTGAAAGCTTGTGCTTACACCATTTTCTCAGTGGGTTTGTTCTATCATTAAACTGGAAACAAAGGTTTCACTTTAAAGAAAGAAAATTTTGAAACTTTCGTTTTTCAAGGAAGGGAAGATTGCTGGCCGAGCAGTGTTGATTGCGGGACAACCTGGCACTGGAAAAACTGCTATTGCTATGGGTAATTTTTTTTTTCAAATTTAATGCATTCTTGTGCCATGTTTGCATTTTAATTGATCATCATGTAACATAAGTAAAGAGATCTTATGTATGTTTAGGGATGGCACAGTCCCTTGGTCCCGACACTCCCTTCACAGCTATAGCTGGTAGTGAAATTTATTCACTTGAGATGGGCAAGACAGAGGCTCTTACACAGGCATTCAGAAGATCCATTGGTGTTAGAATAAAGTGAGTCTAGATTCACTTTACTTGATTGGTTTAATCATAGTCTACATTCCATGGAGAATTTCAGTCTGTATATTTTAAATTTGTGCACAAGTGATAACGTAGTTTTCCTGAGTTATAAGGTGTACTCAGCTACAGTACAAGATAAGGACACTTAACAAATTAATGTGATCAAGTAAGCTGAAGCCACTCTAAGGGCTTAAAGGCCACAAGGTAGCGGGCATTACCCCTTAAATCTACCAAAGCAAAGATTGAGCCCAAGCATTAGCAGCCATGGACAGCTGTGTTTCGGCCTTGTTAGGCCTCATCAGCATGGCATAGCTAATACTCAGGCTCAATTACCCACATATCAATAAAACAAGCAATGAAAACATAAAGCTTGTGGGATGTGGCTGGAGTGACAAGGATACTTCACAAAATAATTAATGTGATCAAGTAAGCTGAAGCCAAGTTCTAAGGGCACTAAGGCCACAAGGTAGCTGGCATTACCCCTTAAATCTACTTACTTGATCACATTAATTTGTGGATTCAAAAAACCTTCATACAGTGTATTTATGAAAGTCGGTGCTTAACCATAGCAGAAAATGTGAATTTAAAGAATTGTTTTGGAAAATATTTGCCTATAAGGTGCACCCTAAGTCTAAGAATAATTTTCTGTCAAAATAGTGATTATCTTCAAACAAACAGTGCGTCTTATAACTGAAAAACTATGGTACATGACGACTTCAGCGTGGTCAAAGTGTGTAATTATGCGAACCCCACTCGACTGGGGTTTGTGCATATGTATATGAGCATTGTTTTCCCTTGTGGGCATTACGTATGAGCATTGTTTTCCCTTGTCACATAACTTTTCTTGTGTCACGTGCCATCAGTAGTCGACAGAGAAGACAAAACAGGTTTGTGAGATCGATCATGACAAATGTTGTTGGTTCTTGCGAAATTTCGAGCAAAAGTTTGCACGAATTTTTTGCGCAATGTCAAGCGAAAAGTTTCACCTCCAAATGAGATATTTCGCAGTAAATAGCGTGTGATATTTCAGAAGGTCAGACGAAACATAACTCTTGTGTAAATTATTTAAACCAAAGCAAAAATTTGCTCGGCAACTATAAACAGTGAATAAGAAACGATTAAATATTCTCGTCTGAGTGTGATTCAAAACTTATCATAATCTGACTTGTAAACATTTTCTAACAAATAGACATCAAACTTAGCAAAACAACATCAAAATACGGAAAACAGAACGCCTGATCGCAGGTTAAACGTATATGTAAGGAAGAAATGTTTGCGTTATGACAAGAAAATATTAAACTCGGCGCGTAACACCTTTTAGTCAAGGTGTAAACATTAACTTTGTGTTTATTAATTTGCTTCCTACATGTTAATCTTTACATCACATATCCGTGATGGGAGGGAGATGAAATGAAATGAGATGTATCATTTATAGCAAGCAAAAAGGCAGTGGATACAAACGACAATTCACTCAAACAGTGCCGCAAAATTTCACTTGAACTATTGGGAAGGTCCGCAGAATTTCACTCAAACTACATGTATAACAGAGTGCCGCAAAAATTTCTCTCAAACTATTGCGGAGTGCGAAATATTGTGGAGGGCTGGAAAATTTCGCTCGAACTATCGTGGAGGGTCGCAAAATTTCGCTCAAACTGTCGTGGAGTGCAGCAAAATTTTGCTCGAGCTATCGTGTACTGGCACGAAATTACATTTGAATTATCACGTGTGTGAGTGCTGCAAAATTTGGCTCAAACTCGCAGAGGGCTTCAGAAGTTTGCTCGTACTATTGCGGAGTTCCGCAAAATTTCACTCAAACTTTTGTGACACCGCATGCTATCATCATTTACTGCCTCTGCTTTGCAGCCTACTAGAAAGTTCTCAATTGAACGCCATTGTTTGCTAGTGTTGTCAGTGTTTCACGCTTCACAACTCGTTTGATCGATCAAAAGAAAACCGGATATTTCTGTTAAAAACCTGCATTTGGTTGCTATGATACTATGCAGGTCCAAGTCTCCCTCCATAACAATTTCGCTAAACTGCACGTGTCTAGACTAATCTATGCATACATAATGAATGACACGCTTTGACCGTGTTGAAGTCCTAATGATTATAATTTGCAGTGTAGATGATATCCATCATCGTCGTCATCAACTCCTCCTCCTCCTTCTCCTCCTCTTTCTTCTCCTACTCCCTGGTCTTCTCCTTCATCACCCCCTCCTCCTCCTCCTCCTCCTCCCTGGTCTTCTCCTTCGTCAACCCCTCTTCCTCCTCCTCTTCCCTTGTCTTCTCCTTCTTCACCCCCTCCTCCTCCTCCTCCTTCCCCCTCCTCTTCCCTCCTCCTCTTCCTCCTCCCTTGTCTTCTCCTTTGTCACCCCCTCCTCCTCCTCCTCCTTCCCCCTCCTCTTCCCTCCCCCTCCTCCTCCTCCCTTGTCTTCTCCTTCATCACCCCCTCCTCCTCCTCCTCCTACTCCTTCTTCCCCTCCTCTTCCCTCCTCCTCTTCCTCCTCCCTGGTCTTCTCCTTCGTCACCTCCTCCTCTTCCTCCTCCTTGTTCTTGTTCTTCATCATCATCATCTTAGCCATCATCATCATCAGGTACACTATTTGGAATGTGTAAAAGGTCCATTGGGTTTTAATCCTGTGTGTCTTACTAGTTACAAATACAGTGTACATGTACATGTACATGACTGTATAATTATTTTAAGGAAAATGTAATTTAGGCTAGCTGAGTAATTGAAAATCAACATCTTATTAGGGCTTTTTTTTAATACATTGTCTTTAACTATTCTCTCCAAACTTAATTGCATCTGAAAAAAGTAAGATATCATTAATTTTTCTCTCTCCTAGGGAAATCACATGTGCAAGTATACAAGTGTAGTTCTAAAAAATTAATTATTGGTGATCTGTGTTTCTGTTAGGGAGGAAACTGAGATAATTGAAGGTGAAGTTGTTGAAATACAAATTGACAGACCTGCAAGTGGAACGGTGTGTTGCTTATTTATGTATTGTCAAACTGTGTATTATGTTTTAATGTGTGCTGTACTTTTCACCTTTTTCACCATTGTTACTTAGAGACAATTAAGTGCATTTACAGTTGTACAAATTTAAAAAGGGCAAATTTTTAGCCATCACTAAAATCTCAATGGACACCTTAATTCACCAAAATAGTAACCATAGTTTTAGTTTGTTTTTTTGTTTGTTACATTGTACATGTAGATGTCTACTCTATGTACAGTATGCCATTTTAGGATAAATTAACACTCCTTGTTCTTTGTTAGCTAATTTATAACACCATCTTTCTCACCACTATTTACAGTATACCTTTTCTGCAAAACTGAATAGTTAAATAACATGACGGCAAGAATATAATAATTAATTCTTCATCCACTTATTTTATTTTTACCTCGTTAAATTCTTCTAGGGGGCCAAGGTTGGCAAACTCACACTAAAAACAACAGAAATGGAAACAGTGTATGACCTTGGAACAAAGATGATAGAATCACTCACAAAAGAAAAAGTGCAAGCTGGGTTAGTATTGGTTTTTTCCAAAACCAAATAAATTTCTGTGATAGCCCTTAAGCCTTTAAGCCCTGAGGGAAATGCCAAGTGTTTCTAGCATGATCACAACGAGCAAAAGTTCTACAAGGCACTAAGATAGAATCGGCAAAAATGCTGTCTTAGTAATTAATGAATATTCGGTATACTTACTCTTGCTATTCAGTCTATTCAATATTGACAACGACACAACAACAAAAGGCAGACAATGAGTAAGCTCATACATACTAATAAGCCATTTTGTGTATGTGTAGGCACGCATCTCTATATTTTTTGACTCGTCTATGCGGCTGTTGTATGCGCATTTTTTGCATATATTTTGGTGCACTTATCTGCAAGCTGTACTGTAAATTGTTAACTATGAACCATGAGACCACATGTGATACACCATTTGAAAGGTATTTTCAGGGGTATGCTACAAATCACACCAAACAAAATGGAGGAGGCCACAGATTGGATTGACAAGTGCCCAAAATGAAAAAATAAAAACGTATAAAATTTTCCTGTTTCATGTACACATTGGGTATCCCCCTACACTATAGCTTACCAGTAATTTGCAGCTCTCAGTGCATTGCTTGTTGTCAGATATTAACTCGGTCTAAAAAGTACAAAGATAAAAAGGCCCAAAAGTTGCAGGGGTGGTAAATCAAGTGTTGTATAGGAGGGGGCATGATATTATGCCTTCAATGTGCAGATTGTTCCAAGATCTTTTGGTTGTGCAAATTAATTTCATCCAAATTGACAGAATATTGAGGATGTTATTGCATATTGTGCCATATGGCACAATTGGGAGTTAAAGGGAAAGACTTAAAAAAGACTTAAAATTTAATATCTCTTTACTCCTTGCTCCATGCCAAGAGGTGCCAAGGAAGGATGTTTGCAGCCACATCATGTTTTCCGTCATTTGCAAAGTGCTTGGGTAAAACTGTAACGGACATCATCTGTACAATCATGAACTTTCCCATCCAGGGGTACCGTACCGCTGTACATGTAGATAATGTAATAGTTACAGCTTCTGCTTGCTTCATGAACTCAAGGATAATGATCCAACCTGTTAAACCACTACAGATTGGATCAGTCTTTACTCATGATGCATGTTTCCATGGGTATCATTAATAATAATAATAATAATAATAATCACTTTGTTTAAGTCTGAAATCTTTCTAGCCAAGGTGATGCTATTTTATGCTATTTGAGTGACATTTGAATGAGCTAATCACACTTCTGTTAAACTTGATGTTTTACGAATAAATCATTCCTATAACAGTCAAGTTTGCCTATGGGGTGTATAACATTAAGTTCCCATCAAGGGAATTCAGTCACAACTGGCATATATGTCATGGTCTTTGATGATGGCTCTGCATCTCTTTAAGATGGACAGTTAAAGTCAGTTCAAAGTGGGTTACTCTTGACAGGACTTTTATGCCAACTTACATACCCTGTAACACCTGTAATGAGCTGAGTTCACCCTTTCACAATGTTTACATGGATATGGCATTGTTTAACCAAAGCAGAGATTGCAAACATGTTGTGGGTGAAAATTTGTCACTATGCCTGTAGAAATGTTAACGATTGCACTGCTTACTTAACGTAAAAGCTCTGTTAAGCCCCCCTCTCTTTTAACCCCCCCTCTCTAATAAGCCCCCCCCCCCCCCATTTGGGTGTCGTTTTTTGTAATAAGCCCTCCCCCCCCATTTTTGGGACACAAAATTTTGTAATTATTCCCTCCTATTCCCTCTTACGAAATACACTTAATGAGGCCCAGTTGGTTTGTTTTTAAACAAATATACATATACTGGTTTCTGCTCAGTATTAAATAATAAAGTTCTACTGCAGTTGTTTGAGATTTGTACAGAAACTATTTAATACAAAAACGGCATGTTCAAAGATTTGAAATAAGCCCCCCCCCCCCCCCTTTCCATTAAGCGTCCCTCTCTAATAAGCTCCCCCGTTAATAAGACCTGAAATTAAATAAGCCTCCCAGGGGCTTAATAGAGCTTTTACAGTAGATAGTGTACACTATGTCAGGATGACCATAAACACTGGGTTCTGTCACAATAATTCTTACATGTATTTTAAATTTTCTGTGTTTGTAGAGACATTATTACCATTGACAAAGCAACAGGGAAAGTGTCCAAGCTTGGTCGCTCATTTAACAGAGCCAGAGATTATGATGCCATGGGACCACAGGTACAAACTCCCTGTCTCTTGAATCGCTTTCAGTGTGCTGTGATTGGAGGATTTTATCATGGTCAACTTTGTCAGTTTCTGTTTTTCAATCAAGTGCAGTGTTTTGGTTGTAGCCTTATGGTTGTACCAGTAAAAACTTGCTTGTAATTATAGCAGTAGTTGGGTTTCTACATTGTTCCTTGAATTCAAATGTGCAGTAAACTAAGCCACAGGGGGCACTTTGAAGTGCACTTATTTGGATGACTGGTTCTATAAATGAAATTTAAGTTATTTCCAAATGTCACAATCTGACCTTTCTGGCCATCCAGTTCTGACAATATTATTGGAGAGTGCACTACTGTATACCCATGAGAAGTCACAGTTTTCAATGAAAGAGTAACATGTCCCATTGTTTTCTTTTTACATTTTAGACCAGGTTTGTTCAGTGTCCAGAGGGTGAAATACAGAAGAGAAAAGAAGTTGTTCATACTGTCACTCTTCATGAGATTGATGTCATCAACAGCAGAACACAGGGTTTCCTAGCTCTTTTCTCGGGTAAGTTAAAGCTTTTTCATTCTTTTTTTAAACATCTGTGGGAACATACACTGTAATGTGCTCCTATGTTTTCTTTTTTGTTGCATTCCAAGATCATTCAAGAAAATTAGGGTTCAATGGTCTCTTTGGAATATTAAATTTATTTTTTGAGGCCCTTTTTCATAAGAAAGGGATTATCTAACGAAAACATGACCACAGTTAGTATAAAAATAATAGTAAATCACCACTGAACCCTAGTTTAAAATAGTAAATTGTTCCAGGGGTACTTTTGGATGAATTTCTTCTTCTAAAGGTGTATACCCTTGTTAAGATCAAAGAAAACAGTCATGCATTGTAGCAGGTGCAGCATTTCTTAGAGAAGTAAGGACTCCTTTGTAAATCACTTATATATACGTGTTTCATCCCTGAAGGTGACACCGGTGAAATCAAGGGAGAAGTCCGTGAACAGATCAATGCTAAAGTGGCAGAATGGAGGGAAGAGGGAAAAGCTGATATCGTACCAGGGGTAAGAGAATTTCAAATGCTACCCAGGTATTGCCTGTGTACTTTGACAATAAGGAATGAAAATGAAGTACCATAAAATAATTTCCTAATGTATGCCAGTGCAGAAACGCCCCTCTTAAGGGCCCTTGGAATGATGTATAACACCAGGGTGTATATCAGCAATTCTACCTTTCCGGTGTAACTGCAGTTTGTAACTTGACTCAAAGTATACTACATGTAGTTGTAAAACCAACCATTCTTTAATGGACAGTGATGTACATGTACAAGTGTACAGTATCTCAATACATTTGGGTTAGATTTTACGGCAGTGTATTTTTTTAATCTTATTGCGTTGTTCTTCTTCCAGGTCTTGTTTATCGATGAAGTTCACATGCTCGACATTGAATGCTTCTCGTTTCTCAACCGTGCGTTGGAAAACGACATGGCACCGGTTCTTATAATGGCGACAAATAGGGGAATCACCAAGTAAGGCTTTTCTCGTCAAAAAGGTTGATTCTCCCAAATCTCAACTGAATCTTTTGTTAAATGTATATAATTATATAACATAACTCCTAGTATAGTGTATACTGTTTTAGGATTATGTCTATTTAAGTATTAAAGTATTAAACATTGATTAGTTAATCAAGCAATCAACCAATCCGGCAATCAATTAATTTATTAATTTATAATTTCCTTTACTGCATCTGCGACTTCCGCCAACCTCACCTTCAAAATCATTTTTTGTGTGCGCGTGCGTGCGAAGAATTACAGTAGTTGTTTATAGTTCGAATCTTTTTTAGAATCCGTGGTACAAATTACAAGAGCCCTCATGGTATTCCAATCGATCTTCTGGACCGGCTGTTGATTATTTCTACATCGCCTTATCAAGAGAAAGATCTGCGGCAAATTCTCTCGATACGGTAAGGAAGCAAATCCCGTCACTTAAATTATCCGCACATCTTCATTTCGTCCTCTGTGGCTTATAGTCTAATCCAGGGAATTTAATTGAGGCTTTTTTTTTTCATTTGGCCAGGGTGCAGTGCTACTTACATTACGCCACAGCCAATCGGCTTGCACCATTTTCCAAATTCTTTGTACCTGACTGGGTACCTGACTGGGTTTAGTCTGTACCGAGTCGATATTATCATGAGTGTTGACAGCAGCTTATGCACTGTTGGCAGATTCTAAGAAAGAGCCAATCAGAGTTTTGCGCTTGGAATGTACGCGCTTAATTCAAACTCCCTGGCTTTGTCTGTAGTCTTTAATTTTCGGCGCTCCCCTCGCGTCGCGTGGCCTCGCAACTTCGCGCGCGAGTGTCTTTCGCCCGCCCCAGAATCCATCGCCGAAATTAGAGGCTACTACTGTCACGGGTTCCGAAGGAAACATTGGTTAATCTTGGAACATAAGAGTGCTGACGAATTCAATTCTGAACTGAGCTGCAATAAAACTTGAGAGCTAGCCAGGTGGTTTTGACTACGTCCCGTGTTTGCGACGACTCAAAACTTTTACTGGACCAATAATGGCAAGTGGTATAGTTAGGGTCATGGTATGTTATCTTTCAGATGCGAAGAAGAAGATGTGGAAATGTCAGAGGACGCTATCTTCTTGCTGACGAAAATTGCTCAGGAAACGTCGCTGAGATACTCCATCCAACTTATTACAGCCGCTAGTCTAGTGTGCCGGAAGCGAAAGGTACTTGATTACTGATTGCTTTTTTACTTGCCACCGTTCACTTATGCTGAAATCGGAGTTAAGAAAAAGACGCTATTTCAACTTACTTGTGTTATTTCTCGTAGGGAACTGAAGTTAATGTTGCTGACATTAAGCGGGTATATTCGTTATTCTTGGATGAGGCGCGTTCGGCCCAATTCCTCAAAGAATACCAGACAGAATTCATGTTTCACGAGGACGAGGCAGCCGAGCCAGCATCGGAAGCCATGGAGACTGAGGCAGAGACTTCCTAATGATTTGTTTTTATCCCAGTCTGCATCGCATGCGTGCGTTTGTTCCCAGATCTCCCACAGTATGCACAAGCTGCACTCGAAGTTTTGTCCAAACGTTTGTTACAGGCTGAAACTCCTCAAAAACCGAACTTCAGCTAAATAGAATTTTCCCTTTGAGTTTGTTACACATGTTATAATAGTAGAGCTTTGACAGCTGGAGGAATAAAGCACCTGCCCCCTTTGGAAACACCCACATGTTACGTCTTATCCCTTGGAAGCACTGAAGCATTCGCGTGTGTTGTCACCTTTCTGTATATCCGTGACTGCAACTGTTGTGGTTTTATTTATGTGATATAGTTTGTCGTTTTGTGACTTTATGCACTTTTATGTGACAAAAATATATTTTTTAGGTCCCGTCGTATATTTGTGTTGACTCTTACTAACTCTCCTCCTATCTTTAAATTCCTGGTTGGATCGGGAATAAAAAGCTATTTAACTTTGAAGAAAGTCTCCAGATTCTCTTGGCATCTTTTGCAATCTATTCAAGACAGTCGGAAAGTTTTATAAAGGTATTCGTTCCTCCCTTCGTCGAGAATCGTTACGACAGAGAACAATTCAGCAGCAGAAATCTGTGATTCAGTTCAGTTTAGTTTGGATTTCAAGCGCCTTCGTATCAAAATGACCACCGCACGCAGAAGGGTAAATTTATACTGCCACATTCAAAGACCCCAGGCTTCACTGTGCACAACACTTGCTAGTCTCCAACGCAGTCGTTTTTAGGGGACTCGTATTCACCTCCTAAAAACGACTGCGTGGGAAGCTATGCACTTACGGCCGGAATAGAACAACCGAAACGTGGGAATCTCATTTGACTGTCTGCGGTAGGAATGATCGAGAGAGCAGAAAGTAAACTGGAGTGTTTATTGGAGGACTTCCTGACCTCGTATTTTTATCTTGTGCAGTAAAGTACATATATAACCCTTACGGATTAAGTATCGCCGAATTCTAACAAATATTCACCTTTATACCATGCCATAGAAAATACAGCCAATCAGAATGCAGGAAAGCCGTTGTATATTCGTCAGTATTCCACTGAACCTTCCCATCGATCAGTGCAATTCAACTGTTTCACACCCAACCTTCTCATAGTGCGTTGAGATTGTTTTTAGCGCTTCAAAATTAGTACGAATTTCGCAACCGTTTGACTAATATATAGATTTAGCCAAGCCTAAAAGCGGAGCTCCACGATTATTATTCTTTTACTGGTATTGAAGAACACCGCACGGCTTTCCTTGCGCCAATATTTTATGTTTAGAGCAGACAACGGGAATTGACCGCGGTTCAAAAACATCAAAACATTACGAGAAAACAATACAGTCGACACGTGTGTTTGTTCAAAAACAAATTTAGCAATCAAAGAATGGTCAAATATTTTCATCCAACATCGTTGGACGAGCATGTTTGACGGTTTAGCCACCTCTCACAATAGTGCATTAAATGGCTTTCCATGTTTGATCGAAAGCAAACATGTTCATCAAAAATTTCGCATTACGAACAAATGTTTGATCGTTTAGCCACCCCAACAAACAAATCGTGCACAAACGGTAAAAAGCAACCAAATGAGCCACGTAACGTCGAAAATTTCAGCAATAATACGCAAAAATCATTTATTTTGGACTCACTTGGTCTCGTGTTTGGTCAAACATTGTTTTGCGTTTAGCCACCAAACGTTATGCTTGACAAAGATGATAATGGAAGAAAATGTTTGATCTTTTAGCCGGGACTTAACAAACATATTTCATAGTACGTTAAGTTTAGACATAGCTTAAATGTCGTAGAAAAGAGAAAAAGGAAAACAATCCTGATAGTTTGGACAGGTAATCGCATGGGGCCGAGTAAATATCACTTGTGCCAGTTTTCAGAAAGTTGCTGAAATTGCCCTCATCGCGCAAAACACTTAAGTGATACTAATCCTTAATTTTACGAGGATTCATTGCGATTAAGCTTACGTGTTAATAACATAAGGGTAAACGTTTCTTTCAGTTTTTAACACTGCAGAAACACAGACGCCGAAAAACATGTACAGTCAGCCAAGCGGAGGAAAACACTCGTTCGCTTGTAAAACAACAAACAAACAATTCAACTAGCTACTTCTTTGTGTCCAAAACGAGTAGACTGTTATTTATATCCATTCGAGACAGAAATACAAGTTTCCTTCCTGAACAAAATTAACAACGATTAAACCAAATGCTAAGCTTCAATTTATTTAAGTTACCTGTGTTGTCGAGGTTTCTACCACTTGAAAATACGCATCGATCCACTATAGTAAAAACACGCATCTACAAAAATAGCAAACGGTTTGTTCAAAGAAAGAACTTCTTCCACCAAGTGTGAGCTACTCGTTCCTCCCATTAATGCCGGTGAGTTGTTAAGAACTTTCTTGGTGAGCTGCAAGATGTCGCGGTAAAGTGAACAAGCCCTGAAGCATTAAATCATTTTGTTTTTCAACCACACAATCCGGGCGCCATAGAAGTGGATCCAAAAATTGAAGAATTTCCTGCGAACAACCTTTTGCTCTTCCATTTTCCAGTTGAAAATTCACCTTCCGGAGTATCTTTTAAGTAGTTCTTGATTTTTATGCCCTTTATGCGAATTAAGAGACAGAAACTGAACTTCGAAGATGATGTTGTTTTGCTCAAAATGAAGACACCAACTGAATGTGAAATCTCGAGCCGCAGAAAGCGCGCGAAAAATTAAGCCTCGTTGTGGCTTGGGTGTCTCGTTTTGGTTAAATTAACTTGACTTGAGCCTGCGATCCAATTGAAAACCATTACCTGATCAGCGGTCAACTCCAACAAAACAGCGGACCTCGATGAGCTCTAACTTGAGCCCGCGATATGGTCAGGTGATACTGGTCAGCGGAAACCTTGTTTTGACAGGTGTCAATTAGCCATGACGACAGCCATGACACGGATGCCCTATATCAAAGATGTACGCTGTAAACTAGGTGATCAGCTGGAGTATGGCCGCCATGTTGGGTTATTATGATTATTATTAGGATATTATTAATTATTGGGCGACTCCGTCGTCGTCGTCGTGCGTACGCGCCCACGAGCAATACCGCTAGCCATTTTTACCATGAGAAAAGCAGTTGACGGGTTTCTATAAGTATGGTGCTCCGCCGGAGCTCCGCTATAATAACTTTATTTTACATTAATATTTTATTATTTGTAATTTAGTCATGAATTATAATTAATAAAAGTTTTGAAAAAGGTTTAAAAACGCTGTCAAGAGGGTGGACATAAGGTAGCCATTTCAAAACCATTCAAGTTTGCGCGTATCTCGCATGGATTATGCTGGCCACTGTATTTTCTATGGCATGGTATAAAATAGTTATGCAACCCTTTCTCGTGGCATACCGTGGAATATCCCACTCGTCACTTGTATTTTCTTGGTATACACACTCGCCTAAAGGCTCTATACCTAGAAAATACAAGTGACTCGTGGGATATTCCACGGTATACCACTCGAAAACGTTGGATAACTAGTATTTACCCCACCTATTTCTTATATTTTTGGCCATAATTCAATTTCCCGCCATTTTTCTGAGCGCGCGTCCGGCCTTAGCAGCCGCTTAGAGTTTCCCGCCTAAAGAATTAGCCCAATTTTAACCGTTATCAAGCAGATTTACGGTCGGCAGAAAATGCATTTTATGATGGCTAGTTGACTACGCAAACCGTGCTTTGCTTATTCCGTTTCTGAAAGAAAGGACAACTGAATCATCTCTCGAGTCTCTATCCTTTTGTCTGAAGAAACCAAGGAGCTAAAGAACAAAGCCTTACGTCGGCGATGAGACAAGCGAAGTACAGTGAGTGAAGTAACGATGCTTTTAGCAACTGTTTTAAGCTCAGTTATAATTCTCATTAATACTTTTCATCCTTAACTGCATTTAAAAGAAGGAAACTTTATTTTCTCATACTGCAAAAGGTAAGCCTTAACGAAAGCGTCTGCTCAATTTTTCATCATTTCGAAAAACCGTCGAACGTTCTCGACAGAAACTGCTTAAGAATTTTAACAGTTTCTACTCGTGCGGGAATCCTCAATGTCCATAGAATTTCTATGGATTTTTTTATTATTATTTTGCTGGTGCAAATTGTTTGTTTTGGTGCATTAAAGCGAAATTGAGGACTCCGTACGAGTAGAAAATCAAAGTCTTTGGACGGGTGCCGCACGAATAGCCACTGCAAAGAATTTTTTGAAATATCGCGTGTAATCTTTAATAAGGTCTTGGAGAAAGAGAAAAAGAAAACACAGAGATGAGGTGTAAACTTCAACTTCCTCTCTTTAAATGTGTGCAATGACGTAGGCTAGGCTTCTTGTCTGCGTAAACCGACAAAACAAACCTGTTTATCGCATTTAAATTATTTCTTCCCACTTTTAAGTCCCCTTCACGCTGGAAAACTTCATTTTCAATTGATATCATCTTGATTCATTTTGAGAAATTGAAGCGAACACGAGAGGCTTATGGTACTTTGCTAAAAACACAAACGAACATAATTTTCCCTATTCTATGACGCGCAGTGAAAGTACCATTTCGCAAACTACCATTTCGTAAAGTATCATTTCGCAAACTACCATTTCGTTTCGTTTCGTTTCGTTTCGCAAAGTACCGTAAGCCAACACGAGACCTATATAAAAACCAGTTATAGTACGTTTTATCACGTTTTATCACGTAGGCTTTGAGCTGGATACCTCCACCTCTGGTACTACCGGTGTACATGGATCAGCCTCAACTAGTTCTTTTCTCAGTGGCGGTTCTGCTACCGGCTTCATACTGCCTGGGCCAAGCACCTCATCAAGGACACTCTCAGCAAACAATTGCTCAAGGTTTGTAACATAATATCTATTTAATGTTACGCTGCGAAATAGTGAATATTTTGATAGTCACGTGCTAATAATTAGTATATTAATCCATTTCTTTTTTCATAAATGGAAATTTTCTTAGCATAATTTGCAACAACCGGCTCAGGGAATTGTAATCATCCGTGTGGTAAAGTAATGAGCAACAATTAGAAACAGGTTCTATCTAGGAATGCGATGCTTTCTTTGCGAAAACTGAATAGTATTATAATTAGACTGAAGATTGTATTCTGTGACAAAATTGGCTTGTACAGTGAGAAATCAATGGGGATATTTCGTATAATCACTATCTTTCATGTAAATTTCTAAATACGTAGGTTGTTCCACTGGATGTATTGAGCCATCCCAAATGTGGATAAATGAGCTTACGCTGTAAGCTGGGATATAAGTTTATTTTAAATTTTAATTGGATAAATACTAGGATAGCTTTTTTTTGTAAGTTTCAAATCCACAGACTCAGTTAATGCAATTATTTCTCCTAACATTTTTTGACCTTATAATCTTCTCAATAGTTCTAGTAGAACACAAACTCCAGGTGGTTCTCTCCGTACACCTGCTCCAGGCACCAGCTTTGTCACCTCAAGCAGTACCTCTCACAGGACTCCTAACTCACGCCGCACACCACATGTCCCAAGTGTCACACCTGGTATACCATCGTCTTCTGTAGTGGTTGGTACGTCTTACATTGCTAACTCTCAAAAACGCCTAACCTCAAAAAGTAATAAGAAAACTCTCAATTAAAAGGAAAGAGATATTCAAGAACCTGCATTTGAATAGTCTCCTTTAAGGATTTTATCGGCGAAAGTTGAAACTTGTACAGTTGGGAACATGATTAAAGACCCGGACGCAAAATGCGTCAACGCACCGTGCCAAAAGTTTATACCGACCTAATAAATTGTTGCCAACAACATCCTTAGTAGAATCATGATGAAATGATATTCTCGTTGGAATATGCGTTTCAGACATGTGAACTAAAGCCTTTATCGAGACACAGTTCCCCTTTGGCTATAAATCGAGTTTTCCTCTTACTAAAATACATTTTAACAACAACTATTCACTCGCGTCATTTATTCTCGAAAACTTTGTTCTTGTAGCAATTGTGGAAGGGCGTGGGTTAGCAAAAGGAGAGATTGGAATGGCCAGTATTGATTTAAAGAAGCCAGAACTTATTCTTTCACAGGTACGTCAACATGGGCTGATATGTAGAAATTCGTTGTATTTAGTATAGCACGAAATCATTCAAATAATAAGAGCCTGTTGCTGTTACTGCTGACTCCTTGCGGATGGATTCGCTTCTTTTGCTTGAAAGTATCTAGCTATAGCATTCTTTGGTCAATGTCAGACCTATTAATAAGAAACGTTACGATGCTTTCGTTTTATATCAGTTTTCAGATAACCAGACCTATGTGAAGGTGTTAACAAGACTGCAGATTCTGGAACCGTTGGAAGTATGTTCTGATATACCACTTAATTTATTAACTTTTTATTCTTTTTTATCGATTTCCGACCTTTTTCTCTTTTAAATCGGCACTCTGTTAGAAATATTTCAGACGCGGTAGACACGTTCATTTGTTAAATCACTGTGAACCGATGAAATTATTTGTTTCTTCTTCTTTCTTCTTCTTGTACTTAGATCATCATGCCTAATACAGCATGTGAAAATGGAAATATGACTGCGCTCTTCAAGCTCCTAAGCGATCAGCTTCCTTACACAAACCTTTCAGCAGTACAAAGAAAATATTTCAACGAAGCCAAAGGTACAGTATAAGTTTATTTTTCAATGCAGACGAGACAACTGTCCGGCTTTAAATCGTCAAATTCGGACACTGCCTATAAATTACTCGTATCAATATAGCTATCTGAATGGCTATATAAGTATAAAAATATATACAGAGCAATTGAACTCTATATAAGCAGTTCAAAATGAGACCAACGCTGAGGCCTCGCGAGCCAATACAAGAAACGAGCTGATTTGTTCCACGGTTTCAGTGCCTTCGCTCTGGAGAAAAACGCAAATTCCTAAACGTGACTTGAAGCTTTTGTGTCGCTGTAGATAGATAGACACATACAGTAGCTAGATATGATCTTGTTTGGTCTTGTTCCCCCTTTTCAGGTCTAGATTATGTGAAGCAACTTTGCGTTCCTGAATACAACACAGTAGAAATGGAGGTCGCTTCAAAGTAAGTAGAGCAGTGTACAAGAATTGTGCAAGACGTTTGTGACCATCTCAAAAAACACAGTCACCGAAACAAATAAGTAAATGAAATATTTTCTATGCTTGCTCAGTGCATTTAAAGTTATCCAAGCTGTTTGATGACCAGTTTATATATATATTACATTCTATATTTGTATTTCAGGTATTACTGTCTGGCAACTGCATCCGTAAGTGTTCAAATACGGTCTGTCATTTCCCGCTTCATGAAGTCTGGTTGAGTTAAAAATAGCTATAGCAAAGAACACGTTTTACGGGGCACTGTCGCGTAATTTGGATCTGCACCCAAACTTGTGTTTTCAAAAGTGGAACATTAGATTTTGCAGTACTTCGTAGGAAAAGTGTGTGCAATGAAACTATTTGCGGTTGTCTATGGTCACGCAAGACGAGAAGGAATTGATTACAACTTGAAAAAGTTAGGTTAACATTTTCAAGTTTCGTCATCGTGTTATAGTTTCTGTTCCGTCCAAGAAATAATTCCAAATCTACCTTTTCGTGTTACACGGGCCATTCGCTACTGGTACAAACTTATAGTAATAATTGACATGACAGTACCCCTTTAGTTTTCGTCCTTGTGCGGGAGAGATAGTACAATGCCTTAAATTTTAATTACAAATACTACAATGACGTAGCGAAATTGAATATTGTACAGGCACTGCTTAAGTATGTGGAGTTTATACAGAATATTGTTTACGCTCCTGGTTCCGTCAAAGTCGTCTTCAAAGGAAGTGAGAAGACTGCAATTATAGGTAAGGCATTTGTCTTATTTGTCTCAACCTTGCTCTAAGGTATGATTCATGGAGTGAGATTCCAGTGAGACACGGAACTACTGGCAGTTCTGTTAAGTAATATGTACTATTATGAGAGATTTCTCCCTCTCAGTCCGTATATGTAAAATAGAGCATTAAAAACACTAATGCAATCCACATCGGAATCTGTAAACCGGTGAATTCAAATTTGATGCTAATTCTGAAGTAAGCTTATCTCACTTTGAACCGCCGAATTTAGAACTTTGAATAAGTTTCAATTGTCTCAAGAAAGCGCTTTGTTCAATGTTACAGATGCATCCACAGCTAAAAACTTGGAACTAATTCAGAATGCCAGAGACCCTAAAAGCGTCCACTGCCTTTACGGAGTTTTAAACCACACCAAGACTTCTGGAGGAGGTACACTGTAACATGAAATTCTTGAATCAGTATCACTAACTTAGAGTATGTAGGCGTACGCCTTTTGAAACAAATTTACCCACTGGGTGTAAGAAGTGAATTAGTTAAGTCTTTGCTGTGATTTCTTTAATTTTTACAGCTCGTCTTTTGAGATCAAATGTTCTTCAACCTCCATGTGGTAAGTTCATTAAACTTCAATACTCGCCGAGTTTAAAAATTGACACACTGATGTATGGTATTTTGACAAATCGATGAAAGGATCGAGTGCGAGGTAAAGCTGAACATCAATTCAGTCGTCTTGGATGGATGGATGGATGGATGGATGGATGGATGGGTGGATGGATGGATGGGTGGATGGATGGATGGATGGATGGATGGATGGATGGATGGATGGAGGGAGGGAGAGAGGGAGGAATGGAGGGATGGCATCATTTGAAAGATGAATAAATGGTTCCCACAAATTGATGTTGTTAGGTTTACTTGGTGTACAAAGTACATTTTCTAGCAGTCTCAACATCTACGTTCCTTCTGTCTCTTTCTCCCAGATGAAGACACTGTAAACGTACGCCTGGACTGCATAGCAGGTGTGTCTCTATACCATACTGAATATTGTTTTCAAGTGCCATTAGTGAGTCCACGTAGGTTACAGACGGAGCCACGAAGCATGCATGTCCTTGTCTTTAATATCCAGCGTATAGTATGATATTTAATTCAGTAGTTACCACCTATTTTTTTTTTCTTTTCCAGAATTGACGGACAAGGAGGTGGAGTAATTTTGGTTTATATGTTTTCTGGATTGATATGTGAAGTTTAATTTGGTTTGATAATTAACAATTAGATTATTCGCTCTTGATTTCTATCGCGTGATAGCTGATGAGGGCGCAGCCCCAATCAGCTATCACGCATAGAAATCGAGAGCGAATAATCTAATAATTGATTTAGTATAAATCTACTAGTCGTTCAAAACTAAACAAGTAAATTATCAAAATTCTCCTCACAGACACTTCGAAAACGCCAAGAAGCGGGCGCCATTTTGTTGACAGCCGCTACTCACTATCTATCACAGAATAGATAGCAAGTAGCGTAACCAATCAGAAAACGGCATTCGTGATAGAACGCTAGTAGGTTTAGACTAATAGCCAATAGATTACCAGTCCTGTTCACAGAGCACTTGGTGTTTTCTGTTGATGAAGGAAGTTGGAGAGCGATGGGGCAATAAAAAGAAATGTGGGTTGTACGCTTGTACTTAATCCCCTTGATAGCCGTCCGATCTTGTACTTTTAAATGATGAAGACAGTCATTCATTCATTCATTCATTCATTCATTCATTCATTTTTTCATTCTTTCTTTCATTCATTCATTCATTCATTCATACATTCATTCCTTTATTCAGGAGCTTTTCTATGGATTGCAATCCGGTAAGTTAAATATCTTTTCTAAGAAATTAGATTTGCATAAGGCTAGTTGAAACTATTCTTGATCGTATGCTCGTATTTGTTCCTGTGATGGTGTTGTTGATGCATTTGTCGTCGTAGTTGCTGTTGTTTATATCAGTTTGCTGTTGTTAAATTACAAATGCTAGAGTAAAGTAAACAGCAAGCAAAGTAACTTCTGGTGAATTTAACTTTCCCATTTTGTTAGTGATAGGACGATTCTTGGATGTTGACCATCTAACTTCCATGTGCGTTCAAATTCCCAAACAAGAAACAGTCAAAACTGCAGAATCCAAGATTACTACCGTTATCTATTTAAAGCACACTCTGGAACTGGTTGAGCCTCTGAGAGAGGCCCTCAAGGACACAGAGGCAGAGCTCTTTAAGGCTTATTACGAGGTAACTGAGTTGTGGGAGTATATGTTTGATTTGTAATTGATTTGCTTGGATAAGAGGTCAAGGCACAGGTGGACCAACGACCTGAATGAGAATTCAACCCACCATAGGGTTACCCTTTACATTTTTGTAGATTTCTTTCACGATTTGCCAGTTCGCGCATAGTATGGAAGTTTTAGAGGAGATAGTTTATTTATTTCAGTAAATGCTGCAAAGAATTAACACCGTTTAATTAATATATCGCGCATGCAAAATGCACATCAAATTTGTACGTTGAACGCAAATGAGTAGTCATGGACGCCTGGTGGGAGTTAACACTGAGACAGTTCAGTTTTTGGTGTGAACCTACTGTCATCAAAATGTTTTCCAATACAATCTATATTTTTTTACTTAAGGAACATCGTGTTCATTTTGAATTTTAGATTATTACAGAGTTGAACTAATGAAAGTAATTTGCGGTATGTATCTCAGTCTCTCAATGACAGCAGGTTCGCGACTATTATAGAGAGGATTCAAACGGTTATTCACGATGATACTCGGTATCAGAAAGGAACTCTCAACATGAGGACCCAAAAGTGCTTTGCCGTCAAGGTATTGATGTCAATTTCATTCTTCTTTGACGTTCTTCCATTGGACTATGTTGATTTACAGTTATAATAAATCAATTTCCCAAATGGCTTCCGGTATTTGGGCTTCTTTGCGATGAAAAACTAGTTTTTTTCTCTGTGAGGTCTCCCCAATCTTCGTGATTATTTCAAAATCCATACCCGTTGTTTCTGGACTTGATTAAACACCCCCTCTCCCCTTTGTAGGTGGGTGAACAAATACAACTTTCCAAGGTTTTTGCTTAACGTTCCTTTACAAGCGCACCATTTTTATTATACGGGCAAAATATCTCGCAAAATGACAATGAAAATAATCTGGCAACAATTCATCTCGTGTAGTCGTTGCTCTTTCAAAGTAACTCATTACAGGAAATTAACGATGCACTTCATGAACGCGCTTTTGAAAAAATCAAGTCAATTTAATGCATCTTAATTTACGACGATGTTAATTTAAATCACATTATTTTACATCGTTGTTTTACAGCACCTTTATTTCAATAACAAAACCTCGTTTGCTCATAGCTCCTCTATCAACGCCTCGTAATCACTATCTGACAGTTTTTCTTTAAGAAATGAGTTCAAAATGTCTTTCGACTGGTCTTCGTATTGATCCGTTTCCTCCCACTGCACTGTCACCTCTATGGCGCACATTGTTTTCGCAAATTTCGTGTTAATTTGATGTATGTAAACCAAACTTTTGAAAAATTCGCGTTAATTTTGTGTAACGTAAATTTTCTTCGCGTTGTCAACGTGCATCGTTAATTTCCTATAATAAGGTATGCTAAGGGTGAAAAAGCTTTGGACTGAATATTTGAAACTTCCTAACAACTGAAGATCGTGCTGTTTGCCACTAAATTGGTTTTCGGATTAGACTAAAAAACGGTTTGGTACTACAGTGTATGGACATTAATTAGATAGTCTGTGATTATATGGTGATTATCACAGGCATTTTCCTTGTTCTTTATCACAATCTTTCTCCAGAAGGTTCAAAGAAATTGTAATATACTAATTCTAATTTCTTTTCTTTTTTCTTTCTCGATTATTAAAAACTTTGAAAACGTTTCTGGACGAAAGCCTCACATAAACGGTTAGTACAAATTTACGTTGTATTCATATTGAAATACTCGTTTCTGGGCAGATTGATTTCTAATATCAAGCTGACCTTTCGAATCAGAATTTTCAAACGGTTTACGGATGTTATGCGTCGTTGATCCTGCTTTAACTGCGGAAAACCCAGAGTATTAGGTTCCCTTCAATACATTTTTGTATCCAATCAGTCTCTTTTAACTTATATATATATTTTTATTCACTGATAAAAACCTACGGTGTTTGTCTGTACATGCTTCTCAGAAGGCCTTAAATTCATTGAACTTGATAATTCGCTGAAATCAATCCACCTGTTACGCTAGTACATTTTTGTACCAGGAGCATATCTCACTGATTGACTGTAATGGAACAAGCAAATTGTGTATTCGTGTTATACTCCACATGCAACTGCGATGAACAGTTAGTGTAATGAATGTTTTATACTTTTTGTGTCATATACTTTATCTGAGTATTTCGTTAATTTTCGACAGGTCTTCTGGACGTGGCAAGAAGAACCTATACGGAGATTGTTGACGACATTACTGGTCAGTGAATCGGGAAGTCACGAGACCTCTCTTCACAGCATAGTCCTTTGCAGAAGAAACTCACCTTTAATATCCATCTTAAATAACCACTTAAATACTCTAGAGCTCTGGACCACCTTCGGGCAATTAAAACAATGCTTACTATGGACTCCTCTTAAATGCAACTTCATCGTTATCATGACTATTTCTTTGAAATTGAATAGAAACGTTTTTATTTTCTTGTCAAAAAAACGTCCTTATTCAGTAACTCAGATAATGCAACAAAAAATAATAATAAACACAGATAATGCAGAGGATCCTCGTTGAAGGAGTAGCCAGTAATAAGGCGAGGACAGGGACTGGGTGGTGGATGTAGGGGCTTTATTGGCTCACGCTTCATAATGATGACTGTGTAGTTTCCAAACCGTGTAGTTTTATGATCATGCCAGCTATAACGTTTCCCTTTGTCTATTATTATCGTATTTGTTTCCTAGTTGGACCAGTTCATTAAGTCATATTACCAAGTAGGACACATGCAGTTCGGACGCTCTTTCTATGAACATTTCTGTATGGGGGGAGGGGGGCGGGGCTGTGCTTATTACTATCGTGTATTGTGTGCATCGCATTTGCAGAAATGATCAAGCAGTTGGGCGAGAAGCACAACCTACCCCTGAAAACTGGCTTCAACGCCACCAGAGGATTCTTTGTTCAACTCAACTTCAACAAGGATCAAGATATTGACCTCAAAACCCTTCCCAGTGACTTTCTAAAAGCAGTTAAAGTCCGAAGCGTGGTCAGCTTCACGACAGTAGATCTGGTGAGTGATAACTAATAAAACAAAACACGTTCAGAATTCTGGCTAGACGTGAATGCACTGGGACACGGTCGAGTAATAAAGTTAAGAACTTTCGAACATATGTTCCGTATGCATAATTATTCTGAACTAAAAACCAGAACTTTACAACTAGTAGTATCACTGTATCTTTAATAGATCACTGATTATTTAGTAGGCTGGCTGTTCCTGGCTGGCAGCTAATATACATACTTCTCTTGTAATATAGTAACTAAGCTGGTATAGTTGTAGTGTTATTTTTGATACAGATACTTTGTTTTGTTCTAATCTGATCGTTTTCTCTACCTGCATGATTTCAGATAAAACTAAATGGTAAGTAATACCTGTAACTATTCTTTTTATCATTTTATGAATAATTCTTTAAGTTCAAGCTCAAATCCTCCTTTATGATCTTTTGCAGACAGAATCAAAGAGTCTTTGAACGAAATTTACCTCATGACCAACGTGTGAGCAATTTTTTTCCAAGAAAATAATAACAAGTTCTTTATCAGACCTAAAACAAAAATGCTTACACCCCTATTATTTTTTCTCTAAGAACAGTGTTGTATCTGAGCTTCTGGGTGAAATCCGAGAGCACATGGGTTGCTTGTACAAACTTGCTGAGCTCGTCAGTGTTTTGGACATGCTTGTTTCGTTTGCTCACCTTTGCACTCTCTCTGACTATGGTAAGCCTAAAATTTATGCGTACTTAAAATATTTCTCCCACTCTGTTAGCTATCGAGGAACGATCACATCCTGTATTAAGAGGGTGGTAAAGGGTGTTTTCGTGAGCCGTGAATTGCCTTTTTAATTTCCCGTGAAATGTGAAATGGCCGTTTTTTTCCTCGTGAAATGTGATTTTGATAATAACCGTGAGCCGTGATTTTTTATTATAATTATCCATGAAATGAGAATCGGATGTTTAATTCACTGTAAACTGTGATTTTGTTTCATGTTTCTTTAATTTTGAGAGAAAATGTAACAATAGATGCCATATGGTACGGTTCGGTACAAACTATATTGCGTTCCATTGCAATCTGAAACGTCATTCTTGACCCAGGGCCGTGATTGCCATGGTAACGTGCCTGGAATAGCTTTGCTCGCCAATGGAAACCGCCTCTGAAGGTCGCGAGATTCTACCAAATGTAACTGTTTTGATGAGTTACATGGCAGAAAATAACAAGAAATCCTTAATCCACAAGAAGAAGGCCCATTTTCCAATGTTTACCACGTTAAATCGTGAGCCCCAAAATTAAAGAATAACTGCAAGCCCCCCGGTAGGGGGGTACTCCCCTATATGGCCTATACGAGGACGTGCTGCTGGATAGGGTATGGTTTTGGCTCCTCCGCCCTAAACCGGGTATATAATTTCAAGCGAGTTGTCCTGAGAAGGATCTGGACCCGTCCTAGTCCGGGTATTTTTTTTAAGACTGTCGTCAACTATATAGCCTGCAAGCAGGCTCTCCAGTTTTTTGGATACTTCACAAATTCATGTGATCAAGTAAGCTGAAGCCACTCATAGGGCACTAAGGCCACAAGGTAGCGGGCATTACCCCCTTTAATCTACCAAAGCAAAGATTGAGCCCAAGCATTAGCTTGTTAGGCCTCATCGGCATGGCATAGCTAATACTCAGGTTCAAGTACCCACATATCAATAAAACAAGCAATGAAAACGTAAAGCTTGTGGGATGTGGCTGGAGTGACAAGGATACTTCACAAATTAATGTGATCAAGTAAGCTGAAGCCACTCAAAGGCCATATCCCACAAGCTTTACGTTTTCATTGCTTGTTTTATTGATATGTGGGTACTTGAGCCTGAGTATTAGCTATGCCATGCTGATGAGGCCTAACAAGGCCGAAACAGCTGTCCATGGCTGCTAATGCTTGGGCTCAATCTTTGCTTTGGTAGATTTAAGGGGTAATGCCCGCTACCTTGTGGCCTTAGTGCCCTTTGAGTGGCTTCAGCTTACTTGATCACATTAATTTGTGAAGTATCCTTGTCACTCCAGCCACATCCCACAAGCTTTACGTTTTCATCTCCAGTTTTTTTGTTGCGGCGCGACCGCATGATTCGCGCCGCAACAAAAAACTGGAGAGCCTTCTTGCAAGCTATCGACTATTTAGCGATCCGAACGGATTCAGAAATGGGAGACGTTTATCTGTATTTATTCAGCGGGTCATCAGTCAACATTACACCATTTTCAGGACTGACAAAAAACACTTGTGTAAACAAGAGAGTGTGGATATACGATATTATTAAATTCTCAACCTCGGATAATGCAATTCTAGCTTTCTCATTGGTTCACTGGATCTCGGTTACCAGCCATTATACCTGCGTTTGACCTTATATGGAAATGAATACGTCAAATGTCGCTCAGCATAAAAGGTTTTCACGGGAAGCCAAGTTTCGTTGACAAAAAAAATGGATGCTAAGAACGGATTCGGTGAGCTATCTACAGACGAAATACAAGAAATTGTGGACTATGTCGTCCCATTAACAACAAAAAATCCACAAAGTTCGGGATGAGATTATTTAACGGTACATATCAGTTACATTTCCGTTAAAAGTTGCAAAATTTCAAATTTGACCGTCGAGACTTTACGCATTCACTGAATATTACGTAACAACAACAACGTTTACCTTATTGTTACAGAATGGCTTGCTAGTCCTGGTGGCACCAAATTTTCGAAACCGATGGAAGAAATGTCAAAAGAAGAACTGAATGTTTGTCTGAAGTGTTTTTACACCTCTGCGAGGAAGAAAGATGGCACGTATTACAAAAGTTCATCGATGAAGTCCATGCATAAGATCGCCATTGATCAGAACTTTCCTTCGCTCGCCGCTGCACAACAAACCGTTTTCCATTATCTCTGATCCCGCTTTTACTGAGGCAAATAAAGTTTTAGTTAAATCCAGGAGCATTGCCGACCAACCCCAGACGAATTTCCACTTGAAGAGCCCGGGAAAGCAGTAAAATAAATAAAATAATTTTTCAACCAGTACAACCTCCGTTTCACATGGCGATCAAAGACGCTTTCCCCAGTATTTTTAAAACTGCAGTGTAAATAACCACAATTATTACACTTCCCAATTAGTTTGAACTTTGAACACTTGAGAACACTGCATTAAGGTTTTTAGCCGAACGTAACAAAACAGTCCGTGAAGCTTGGATTGCAGTAATTTCAGTTCAGCTGTAATTTGGGGTCGGTACATTTCACTGACCCCCAGTCCATGGACTACCATGATGGACTACCGAAATGGACTACCTATATGGACTGCTAATTGGACTACCAAAAATGGACTACCCTTAATTACAGCATTTAAAAAATAACAAGATGGTGGAGATCACGATCAATCGATGAAAACAACCACACTTTACTAATTTTTTTTTTCAAGGTAGGTAATTAAGGGTAGTCCATTTTTGGTAGTCCATTTAGCAGTCCATATAGGTAGTCCATTTCGGTAGTCCATCATGGTAGTCCATGGACTGGGGGTCAGTGAAATGTACCGACCTTGTAATTTGCTTCGCTTTTGATTTTTCATTCAACTGTTCGCACGGCGGTGCCCGTATCATGTGATCATGTCGTTTTGGCACCCGGAAGTCACATCACTTTCCGGTTTCTTAAACTTAAATAAAATTTAACAAAGCCGAAGGTTGAGAATTTAATAAAACAATTATTCCATTCGCCCTTGTTGGATACGAGATTGGTAAGAGCCAACTCGGCGCTACGCGCCTCGTTGGCTATTTACCATCTCGTATTCAACGCGGGCTCATGGAATAATTGTTAATTATCCTTTGTCCTTTGTCCTTTGTCCCAAACAGGGTCTTAAAATAGAGGGCGTTGTCCTACACAGGGTCGGTATTTAAGGTTATTTTTGTCCTAAACAGGGTCAGGGTTTCAACCCCCAGCGGCACCTCTATACCCAAACGTGGGTCAAGTACCCCCCCCCCCCCCCCGGGCTGCAAGCACATTCTTACTTTATATCTTGTGTGCATTTGTTTGTTTGTGGGTGTTTTTTGGCTGTTCACACCGTAAATTGAATTTTCTTTGGACTGTAAACATGTTGTTGCACCAATCTCAATCTCACCAATGAAACTGTGTGATCACAGGAAACCGGTCGAATAGCAAACATGTTAACAAAAGCTGTGGCTGTGTGCCGCTCACTAGTTTTTATTTTAAAAAGCACATCAGACAAGGGAGAGCTTTGACTGTAGTTCTTGGGGGAGGGTCACCGAAAAAAAAAATCATCGTTAGGTGGTGGGTCAGCCATTTATCAAACAGCATTTCTAGTCTGAGTTAAAACATCTCGTTATAGGTTCGCGAGTTTCCTTTACTGTTCAGTTTCGAATAAATAAATGGAAAATAGGCAAAATGAAACTTACAGCGTATTGGGGGGGAGAGTCATCCTTTTTACTCTGACTATATGTGAAGGGTCATGCTTTATTTTCAAGACATAAGTGGAGGGCCAAAATGCAAGGGTATCCTATTTAACTATAGCAAAGTTACTCAAGCCAACCTCCTCCCCCTCCACTCCCGCCCCCCATCCCGACATTATATAGACTCCCTAAGAAAATTGCTTTTTTTCTCGTGAAACGTGAAGTCCCCATTTTATTATCCGTGAAATGTGAAACGGCCATTTTAATTCCCGTGAAACGTGATCAAGACCCCCCTTTACCACCCTCTATTAAATTACTCATCTGTAGAAGAATAGCTGAACATCGGTGTTAGTAATTTACTCTTTACGTCATAGATATCGGATTGACTCAAGCAGTCACGGGTATTGTACATGAGTTTGGTGTTAGGACTTGGACCCGGGTAACCACGGCTATGATGGACTGCAGACTTCTGTAACAATTATGCTACTGTTACTCCATACTTTTATTGACTTAGCTTCTTAGTCCGAAAGTCTATGATGTTGCAAAATTCTCACCATGCGCCTTTTTTTTTTTCTTGTTAAGAACAAGGACTCCTGAATACGATTTTAATCTGGACTAATTTTTCTTGTTGCTCTTATTGCATACTTAACCCACTCAATAGTGCGACCAGAATTCACGGACACCTTAGCAATAAAAGATGGACGTCATCCAATTCTGGATAAAATTCTCCCAGAGCCACCAGTGGCCAACAACACGGTTGGTATAGATAATCTTCCGTTACTGCAGACTTAAAAAATCTGGAAAATGGAGTCATGATGAGCGTATGTTCTCTAAATGCGGTGGAATCTTGATATGTCTGACATTGTTGACATTGACATTGTGCGACGAAGTCCTTGAACAAGTTCGTGAACAAGGAATGATGTTCTTCCTTAGGTTCAGAGTTTGATACAGTAAAGTCGCAATACTGCGTTGACTAGTGCTATCGAACAGAACCTCGATACAACGCGCCCAAAGGTAGTCTAACGAATTCTCCGTCATAACGAACACATTTCAGAAGCGGAAAGATTGTGCCATCATGTGACTGTAGCTGAATGCAAAACAGATCAAATTGGTACACGTAAACAGAAAGTGTGGGATGACATAGCGATGGGATAGAATGTCATTTGAAGAAAGTTAAAACTGAAAATTCCAACTACCCTATGTTACAGTACCAAAAATAAATACCAATCTTGCATGTATGCCGTTCACGGCTAAAGTGGGACTTTATATGTAACACCTTCATCTTTGTCACCTTTCAGTACGCCACTGATGGATCAAATTTGCTTCTCATTACAGGGCCTAACATGGTAAGACTGCAAATAACAATTGTTACCTTGATTTTTTTATAACATTATTAAGCCTTTTGCCCTTCATTAACAGAAAATAGAAATTCATTTTAATTTACGGAAATTCAATAACATCTTCGGAAGAACACTTTCACGAATAAATTTTCATTTTAATCACCGGTTGGTTCATTTGCGCAATTATCATGCTGATGTTCTTTCAATAACATCATTGGAATGTCATTTTATTTATCGTAAAGTCTATTATGTCTTCGGAAAAGACGTTAGCATCAATAACACTGTCGTTTACATTTTTAGAAAGTCATTATGGACGGTCATGTACTAGCCAGTAATGACTTTCAAAAAATATAAACGACAGTGTTATTGATGTTAATGTTTCTTCCGGAGACAAAATAGACTTAACGATAAATAAAATGACATTCCAATGATGTTATTGAAATTGCATGAGCATGTTTATTGCGCAAATGAACCAACGGATGATTAAAATGAAAATTTATTCGTGAAAATGTTCTTCCGAAGATGTTATTGAATTCCTGTAAATTAAAACGAGTTTCCATTTTCTGTTAACGAAGGGCAAAAGGTGTATTACTTAATTGGATGCCTGTTGCTTTCTCTCCCAACTCACAGAGTGGAAAGTCCACATACTTGAAACAAATAGCATTGCTTCAGATTATGGCACAGATTGGATGCTATGTGCCAGCGGAGTACGCCTCCTTCAGAACAGCGGACCAAATATTCTCAAGGATAGGAAGTGACGATGACATCGAAACCAATTCCTCCACGTTTATGCTTGAGGTCATTTAACTAGTTTTGTCAGTTTGTGGTTCAGAAAATTAGAATGGTTTTAAATTGAGAGTCCATTGATAAAACAACTTTGCGTTTGCTTTGGTTTTCCTTAATATACGTTTAGTATACGTCCTTGATAGGATTATGAACCCCACTTTCTTTAATCAATATCAGTTAAAAATGAAACGCAAATGAACTTTGACTTTCTCACACGAGTTTTTGGAGATGCTGGCGGCATTGTGTTTGGTTGCAATGGTTCTACAACGCTCTGTTGAAACACCAATGTGGTGTTGTTTGTTTGTTTGTTTGTTTGCTACTTTCTTTCGTACGTCACAAGATTAAAAATTAAGTGTGTTTTAAAATCTTTGTTTCGATTACAGCACATTTCATATTCCTGTTCTAGATAACATCTTGTTCTATTTTCAGATGAAAGAAATAAACTACATAATTCAGGTGTGTAAAATGTCAACGTTTGTCAGCAATCGGTTTGTCCCTAAACTGCTCTTGGTATCTCAGTTTTGATAGGAAATTGTTTAAGAGTTGCTTCTTTGCAACATAACTTTTGTTTTTCAATATCCGCCAATACATTATACACTGCGTTCAGCTCTTTTGCTTTGTTTAGAATGCAAGCAACAAATCCCTCATCATCATTGACGAACTTGGACGAGGTAGGTGTACAAAGAAAACGCATGTGTCGTAGCCTATGTGTCGTAGCCAATACCTTAAATGGGCACTTTTTTCTATCCATAAACAAGACCATTCCATGGAATTAGTAGTGCCTACTTCTATCTATATGCAATATACACAGTAATACATCTCAAATCAAAGACGTGTTTCCACTTCCTAGTTCTTGTTAAGCCTATCTGATCGAAATTTCATCATGAAGACAACTAATATGATTTCCTGCTAGGTCCTCACTCGCATTTAATGTCCATTTCCTGATTGTCATACCCTAGGACTTTAAGCGTTTAGCTGTTATAATTGCTGTTAAGTATATGTTTCTTTACACAAGAAATGTTCTAAAAAGCACCTCACTTCAACGGTGTAGCTTCAATCAAACGATGTTTGTCCGTTTTCAGTTCTCTATTGTCTCAGTTGTGTTCTGGCAATAGTAAATACTATATGCCCAGCTTGAAACGCATACTATTTAATCTTCTCATTCACTGAAGAAATAAAGGGCCTCCATCTAATTCCATGCCTTATTGTTTTAACACAACTGGTCTGGCAACATTAGACCCCTTTTAAGGTGGCTAACACCGGTTTTTATTACTTTCCAGCTCTTGCACTTTGATGAATCATCACTACCAATCTTCGCAGATTTGTTACCTTTATAGTGGTATCAAACAAATGCCCAATCATTGGTGAACAGGTTTTGGAAATGATTTCCACTTAATAGGTTACCAAAGCAACAATATAACCTGTTAGAAATGTCCCTAATTTCAGCTTTAGGCGAAAATAGCTAGTAAACGAGTTCAGTGAGCCCGATTTTTTATTCTTGAAAAGTAACAACCATGTCAAGACCCAACATTTTGCAAAGTTTAAAAAATGTAGGAGCGGATTCAGATCCACCTTAATTTTTGAAAATTTAAGGTGGCTCTGAATCCTCTCCAACATTTTTTTTTTTACTTTGCAAAAAGTGTTATTTTAATATACTAATTATTTCCCGACAATAGAAATGGGGGTCACCTAGCTCGTTTTTGAGTTACTGTCGCTTAAAGGTAAAATTAAGGGTGATTCTGTTAACGCGTTAAAGTGTTGCTGTAGTAATCTAGTGTCAGGAAAAGTTTCATTTAACAAATTGACGTCAGTTTTTTATGTGTCTGTCCTCTTATTGATTATGAATTTCGTCATATTCGGAAACAAGGTTGTTTTTCTTTCGGTTGCTTCATTTTCAGGATCTTCTACATAAGACACGAGTTCAGCATGATAATTCTAGCTCTTTTTCCAAGTCAGGGCGGGTGTCATCAACAAAACTAAAGTTAAAAACAATATGAAAGTCCTGCGTGTCGCCCTACTCCATCTTGCTACAAATTTTCGCATAAATTTAAATTTTTAATTTGTCTGTACTCTTATTGATGATAAAAATTAGCCAATTAGCGCGCGAGAATTTTGACAGTTGTTGTAAAAAACTTGGTCACGACCAATGACTGGGCATTTGTTTGATACAACTATTATGGTTATAACGTATAAAGATTAGTAGTAATAATCCATCAAAATAAAAGTGCTGGAAACCAGGGTGAACAACCTGGATTTCCTTATAATTTTTCTTTCCTTTCCTGGGGTTTATTCGTAGTTTTGAATTGAGACGCAGTAAAAAGTAACAGCAAACTTAACATTGTCGATATATCTTATACTTTTTTAGGAACAAGCAGCGAGGAAGGGGTTGGAATTTGTTTCTCGATATGCGAGAATCTCTTGCAGAAGAAAGTAAGATTTCACTTGACACTTTCAGGGAGCATTACAGTGATAGTGACGGGAAGCTTTCGGGTTAAGGAGGAAAGTGTAACTGAAACGAATATGGTTCTACATTTTGTGACTCCCAGAAACGTTTTCGTCCTTCGCAGGCATTTACCTTCTTTGCAACCCATTTTCTTGAGTTAACGACAATGGACACCTTGTATCCAAACGTCGAAAAGTAAGTTGACACAATCATGCAAAACAGGCTATTAAGTACTCCACTATTAAGCACTTCACTGTTCGCCAATAATGAAATAAAGGCATCATATTATTAACAACTACTTTATTTCTTTTGCAGCTTGCATTTCAAGATTCAGGTAATGTAATTAATGTCGAATCTTGTAAGAAATATTATGATCTCCTTATTGAACTGATTAGTCACTCGCGTTAAGGATAGAAAGAGCAAAGTAAGCCCTAAGTACCTCTTCTATTGTAGAGGTAGTAAGAGGTCTCTAAATAGGAACTAAAACCTGACAGCACATCGTAAAAAGAAAAGAATGTTGAAATGCAAATATCAACCCATCTGAAAATCAGAAATATCCTGGACCCTCTTATTCACCTGTTGAAGATGTGGTCTTCCCTTACAATTATGCCCGTGTCCCCTGTACCTGTTGTTTGTCTTTATCCTTAAGGAGGGTCTGAATGGGGTTTAGTGTTTAGTGTTATTTGCCCATAATTTTTAGTGTTTGCTGTTAAATTGGCCAAGTTTTTAATGTTTACTGTTTCTGGAGAAAATACTGTTAAATAAGTGTTTGGAAGGTTTTTTGTGAAAACCCCATGGTCTTTTATCATTGTCAATTCTTATCTGCTCTTGGAAAATCGGTAATAAAATCACTCTTGAACCTTGAGCCTGTGCTCAAAAGGGGCTGTAGAAACTTGTAGACTCTTTTTTCGACCCATGGCCATCAGTATTCTGGGAAACCTGAAGGCTGTATGGTTATGGAGGCAACATTGTTTTCACCGACAACAAAGATCACAAGGTTAAGACCTTTAATCCCTATAACTGCAACAGTCGAGACTTTGATGGGCACTGGCCATGAAGGAACTGCCAATGGAACTGAAGAAAACTGCATCTTTACGCAAGTCCATGGAATCTGTTCCTTGCAGAACACTATTTTTGTGTCGGACATAGCTGCTGGAACAATCAAATTAGTTTCGGGGCTTACTGGCACAGTATCCTTCCTTCACAACCTCGGATGTCTCTATGAAAACGCGGCCCAATTATCTCTTCAAGATGCTACGCGCAACGTTTCATCTGTGAATGAATATATTAGGATCACAGTCGCTGAAGTAAAGCACTACTACAACATGAAAGAAACCGCAGGAACAAATGGCCCTGAAGGAACTGGCTCAAACAAAACACAGATATCGTTGGTGCTCCTCAAACAAGGGATGAAACGACTACAAGATAACGTGCAGAATATAAACGAGGACTATCTTGGTGACATTGACCTGCGTACATTGCTAACAACTCAAGTGGAGAACCTTCATGCAGTCTCCCACTTCAAAAACGAGACTTTCACTGCTCTGCAGTATGCCCAAGACTTTGGCACGATTTCCAAGGAATCTTTAAAAAGAACAACGAAGTGGGGTGCCAAGTACTTTACACAAGAGAAATCGTACTATCCGGTTCCGAAATCCAGTTTGAAGTTAGGAGATGTAAACATGATGAAACCTCCTCCAGCTGGTAGCATAGATCCTCAGATTGAAAAAGCCATGAAGGAGTTGGTTGACCGATATCGTCCTGTCAGGCAAAGAACGGTACGCAGTGAAACTACGAAGGACAAACAGGAGCCCTGCGGCTAGCAGTATATTCCAGTATGAAGGTCATATTCCACAAGTATTGTACAAGACGATCCAGACACAGAAAATCGAGGAGGAATCGAGCAAAATACCTGTATGCCACGAGTTACAGATCACAGTCATGGCGTACCCGGAATCACATTTGTGAACGAAAGCATGGTTGCAGTTGTTGCTGTTGATGACATGACTGATCTACCTGTGCAAGAGAATGAATATGACAGCGACTCAGACAGTGATGTGGATGACAGTGATGATACCCCATCTGACATAACGTTCAGCAGATGAGGTCGTGCCATCCGCGCTCCTTTTCGCCTTGATTTGTAGGAACATCTGGACAATCAGGTATGGCACATATCCATAAGCTTTTGGGAAGGATGGAGTGACATTAATCTTTTATTTTTGTTGAGCATTGTACATTGTATCCTATCTTAATGATTAAAAAATATTCTGTTATTACATTAATTACAGGGAATTACAAGGATTTCTCTCCCTGAAAAAATTCGAATCTGTAAACTGCAAAAAATATTTCTTTCCCATGTGAATATAACTACAAAAATGAAGTAGAAAATTTTCGGATTTCTTCTTGGAAATCTTCGGTAGTCTTCAGACATCTTCGGTAGTCTTCGGAAATCTTCGCCAGTCTTCGGAAATCTTGAAATAATCGGGAATTGTTGGAAAATGGCCAAAAACTCCGTTATATACTAAACATAGTGTATTGGCCTTTTGGGGGCCCATTTTGTTTCTTTCTGGAAAAACGTTACTGTTACACTGAAATTTTTTACTGTTAGTGTTAAATGCCTAAAATTTAACTGTTTCATTTCATGTTACAGAGCCAAAAACTTAAATGTTAAGTGTTGTCGAGTTACCCCCATTCAGACCCTCCTTAAGTTGTACACCTTTCACAGTGACTATATATACCCGCCTTTTGCTCGTCGTGGTATTTATGTGCTATTTGAGTCTGTTAATTGTTTATTAGAGCAACCCAGTCTTTCCTGCAGTTTGCGAATGATGTTGTAATTTAAAATAAGACACCTGAGGCACATATCTGATCAGTTGCAAAACGAAAGTCATGTGACAGTTTAGCGCTTAATAATATACATGAAAAAATTTCTCGATTCTGATTGGCTAAGAGAAATGCAGTTTTTAGGAAACACGATGCAGAAAAAAGGTAATTCAGTGCAAAAAAGTGGTAAACAACAGACGATTCTGATTGGTTAATTAACAAATTAACTGAAATTGAGCCAATCAAACGCAGCCTTTGAATGGCGCAAAGTCTGAAGAGCTGCAAGCGACTCTGCGAGCGAAAACAATGGCTGGCTTTTTGAGCAGGCTTTCTTTCTTCGTGACCGCAATAACAGCAGAGAAGCTGCAAAACAGCTCTAAAAAGGAGAAACGGCTGCGAAAAGCACTGTATTTTAGCTGTCTGTTTGGAAACAGTGGTGTCCAGAGAAGGGAATTACCGACGTAATTGGAATTACGAGTCCGTTGAATTCAACACTACACTGGAGGTGACGCCGAGATTAATAAACAAACAAGGACAAACAAGGCGAAGATAACGAACTAGAAAGCCTGAAGGTAATGATTACAGCGCTTGATAGACACTTAGCAAACAAAGTAGCCTTATAGCTATAGCCTATAATTGTTTAGCCAATCTTTACAGCTAAAAACGCTTTAAAAACTTTGAGAAAACTGTTGTTTTGATTCACCTTTATAGCTTCGTTGCGTTGCTTCTGCAAAGTTAAGAAGCTATCTCGCAATTTTTTCATGTATATTATTAATAAGTAATCACATGATTTTTCCGTGCAATTTGGAATAAATAAGCACTTGTAAATTTTTTGAAAGACCACAAATTGCACTCGCCCTACGTGCTCGTGCAATTTTGTCTTTGAAAAAGTTTACTCGTGCTTATTTATTCCAAATTGCACTCGAAATCATGTCATTACCCATACAAATCAGGAGATCATGACCACGTGCTCCTGACTATATCTCTGATACACTAAAAGTTCAAGGTAAGGGTACGGGAAGAGAGGGTAAGCCCATGAGTAATTTCGATGGTTCCTGAGACACAAAACCCAGGGAATAAACTTTCCTCTCAAATGTTCTTTTTTTTTAGAAAAAATTTAGTGACGAAGCCGCTTGTGAGAAGATAACTTATACCCACGTATTATCAAAAGGAAGAACAGAAGAGAAACACTATGGTAAGATTCTTTTACTATGCTGAGTGGTTAACTATAGAAAGTTTTATAAATATACTTTTAAGCTCTAAAGCTATCAAACCTGAATCGCGCATTCGACGGGTACATGTTCAAGGTTTTGATCCCTCATGCTCCTGTGTTTGAGTTATTGTTGCGAGCTTTTGCAAAACGTCAACCCCGGCACACTTTTAATTAATTCCTATCGCTTGCCATAGAAAGGGGAATTCAGGAGGGTGAGGGAGAGGGGGCTTACAGACCTTCAACAGTAATAAATGATCTGGCATAATTACGCGATATGCTAAGATAACTGCATGTATATCGTATAACACCCGGGAAATCGAATTAGAATGTCTCGTATCAAGGCTGCGGCAGGTTGACATACCCCGTATTTAAATAAAAGCTTTCTTTTGTCGGTAAAATAAATGAAACTAATAAAAAATGTAGTGTTTATTCAGGTGACGAGTAAACAACTTGTCACATCATCACTTCAGTACTTTGGTGCTTCTTTTCATCCTTGAAAAGGTCTTCAGCTTGCAGAGATCTCGACCCTACCCCAGTCGATAGTGAGGGAAGCTCGCGAAGTTTCAAAGGAATTAACAAGGCAAAAGGAGGTTATAAGTATATATTTATGCCGGCCTCTTTCGTCTTTGTATCTCGCCTGCAGGATGTCATGGTAATAGTCCTTACTACCTTAGTCATGCACGCAGCCATATTACAAGAGGAGTTGCGACCATTGACAGCTGTTTCGTCCTTGTTAAAACTCTGTAGCATGGCACAGACTCTGGTAGCGAGCAAAAATCCGAAAGACTCGCGTATCACTGCGATTAACTCCATTTGAGACTTAAATAAAGTTATTATTATTGTTAGCGGAGTTGGTGAAGTATGTGCCTCTTGCATTAGTTGTCATGGTAGCAACAAAAAAAACAAATAAAGAAACAAGCAAAACTTTTGCATAAGACTGGTCGATGAAATTATCTAGGACGAATAATAATTACAGCTGTTCAACTCTTAAGTGGAGTTGGTAGAATACTTGAAAACGACAAGAGAGAGCTGGTGGTGGAACTAAGTTTTCAAAACTTTTAACTTCTCTTTAGGAAGTCGGGCGGAATTTGTCTTGAAGGTGCCCACCTCAGAGAGAGTTAGTTGACTGTAATTGTTAGTTGTAAACAGTTGAAACGTTACTGGTTACTTAGTGACCAAGCGTAAGTTCGGTTCCCGGAGCTACTGCCTGGCTTTCTTTGTTTACTCATGAACCGAGTGCTCTTGTTCCACGTGCAAACAATGAAAGCAATAAGCTAAGGACACTTTTTTTTACATTTTGGCTAACTAGCAGTTCACTGAGAAGACAGAATCTAAGTGGCTTGCATAACCAATTAGATCGTACGGATGAAAGTTAATATTGATACCAGTGTGTATCTTAATTCATACTTTGTTGTTTCAATTTAGAAAAGTCACCTTTTGTCCACGGAAAGTCGTCAACAAAGAGCCGTGTTCAGACTTGCAACAAAGCTCATCCAAGCTGCACGAAACTCACGCCTGGACAGCGCAGGACTTCGAACTTATCTCTTGGGGCTTCGAAACCAGTTTGAACGCGAATCTTTTCCTGAAGTTGAAGAATAAAAGTTCTTAGGACTGCAAGCATGCATCATGCATTGGGACTTCTAAACTGCAGCTTAACAAGAACCTTTTTCTTAGGCTGAAGCGACTACCACCTCGTATAGTGGTTATAAGGGTTGTTTGACCCTAACAATCTGCTAACTGACGGCTTCATGGACGTTCTTTGAAAAATTCTAATAAACAACGAAAAACAATGAAAGCTTTTCTTTAATCTGATCACGGTCATGGAAAAATACGAAGCACGGAAGCGGGGGCACGCGTGGTACAATTTGTGAACCACGAAGTCCTTGAAATGCCCGGCCGCTCCTCCAGTTTGATGCTGTTTCAATGAGCTGTTCTGTGGTCGACACAAAATTGCAAAGTAGCAAGGGGTGGGGGAGTGGGGCTACCCTTCAAACTGTTTTATAGTGACCGGGATGGCAGCTAAACTGGCCCTATCGAGGTAATTAATTGCTTGTGTGTGTGTTTTTGTGTTGCTGTTTTGTCGTTGCATGTTTCTTTTTTACCCCATCGCAGATGCAAAATAATTCAAACGCTAACTACGTTCGACGCTCAGTTTAATAATTCTGGTTTTGACCAAGAAAGAGGACTTCAACCAGACAACATGGAAGGCGAGACGATAACTAGATAGCAGCTCGTATTCGATGCGATTGTAAAGAGTTAGTAACATGTCGCATGTCCAGAAAAAGAGGCAGAAAAAATCCAGTTACAAAGTCTTTATTCGAAGTATTTCTTTCTGGATTTTATATCTACTTACAGTTATTACGAGATGTGTGTCAAAACTACAAGAAGTAGAGCAACGATTTATTAGGGGGCTGTTTACAAGAGAAAACTCGCACCGGCGCGAGTTTCATACCGCGGCGACGTTTTTCGCAGCTCTCTTACCACCGGAAAATGTCATGCCGCCGCGAGTCGCACCGGTGCGAGTTTACCCCGGTTCCTTTCACCGGAGCGAGAATTTCGTTCCGGTGCGAAATCTCGCAACGGTACTATGTAAACGAATACAGATTTTAAAGAGGGAACCGGAGTGAACTTGCGCCGGGGCGACTTCGGTATCATGTAAACACCCCCTTAGATCACTGACCCCAGGGTCCGGTTGTTCAAAAGCCGATTAGCGCTTTTCCATGATTAAAATGTTAAGCAAGGTCGCAGAGAGTGTTTTTAACAACAGACTTTAAGCTCATGGTAAAGGAAAGTACAGCTCAAATCTAGAGAGCGAAAATCCTTTGGAATGCCTTCACTGAATAATCATTTACTGAGCCGTAATTAAAGTTTACATGAACCCGAGATTAACATAATCGTGCTTTGAACAACTGGGCCCCGTAGATAAACATTTCTGTTCCAATAAAGTTAACTTACATAGTCATAAATTAGCGGTAAAGATAAATATAATTCTTGGGAACTGAAAGGATATCGATGTCATCGAAAGGGTGCAGGCTTATTTTCCTTTATGTAATAGCCAAAGTCAATTCGCGCGCTTTGATTGGTCAATCAGCTGTGGTTTATTGTACCAGTAAACTCATGGAAATTTCGCGCGTCTTCTGAATTATTATATAAAAGCAATATGCCACAAGTTTCTATGGTTTATAGGCTGATAAACCACTTGGGATGTGGATGCGGCTCGTGATTCACGAATTCTTCGAGTGTTCTTCCAACATCCCGCGTGGTTTATCAGCCTATAAACCATAGAAACTTGTGATCATGATTGAATGCAGTTGGTAGAAATGAACTAGGTAATTTTTCTTCTTGGGAAAAATTGATGTGTATAATAATCTCAACAACGTCGTTAATAAAATTTTGGCTGACATACGTTCAACGTTAAAATTGAATCGGGTAGAAACAACAGAAAAGATTTGAGGGCTTATTCCTTCTCTATTTGTTTCAATAAAACGAACGGAATATCGTTTTTTCTTGTCATCACCACATAAATATTGCCATGCAATCAAAGAATGCCTAGTATCGTAAAGGGATGATATAGTTTAGGTTTCAATGGGTGATAACATGTTTGCTTCTTCTCTCAAAGTGTTTCTCTATTCCAATGTACTTTCATTTCTCCTGGTAAAATGAATCACATAAAAAAGTAGATTAATAAACATAACAAATTAACTGATTCACTGGCTGAAGATATAAAATGTGTCTAAACGTATCTAACACATACACATGCAAATGAAAGTATCGAGAAGCACGTACCCTGCGTTTTACAATGAAAAATAGTAGGACTCAATGCCTATTCTAATTATGGACATTGCCGTAATGATGTATCAGTACTCGATCGGTTGAGAGCTGGTGAAACATCAGTGAAATATCGGCGAAGTATCGATGAAGGAGGGTGGCAAAAGTGGTATACCTATCACGTATCACGCATTACGGAAAAATTTCAACCCATTATGCACCTGAAACACTTCAGCTCGTGCCAAGCCCCAGGCGTAAAAATTGGTTTCATTACTGAGGCGAAGCAATAAAATTGCTTATAGGCGTATGCACGTTAGGTCATCACCGCCATGTTGGTGTGCCGTGAACAAAAGATTTCTCATTAGCTTCTTTTGTTATTGTCCACCAACATGGCCGCCAACCCATTGTCATTCGAATCTCTGGAGACTGGTTGCATACCCTCTATACAAAAACTCTTGGAAAACGGCATTTGAGGGGAGTGCCTTGTGAAACTCAAACCACCTCAGAGCACGCGCCTCTCTTTAACCCTCTGGAGTTGAAACCACGATACAGACCACCGATACAAAACTTGAGCAGTCCAGTTTAAATATTTTAAAACTTCTGTCTATATTAAAAAAAAGACTATTTTTTGGACAAGAAACTGGTTACACGACTACCTATTTTGGATGTCTGTGCATCTTGTTCTTCAAATCTTATAAGAGGGTTTTCATTAATTACGGAAATCTAAAAGGAAATCATGCCTCACACGTTTGGGAACTAGTAGATCATGCGTCAAGCTGCATTCTATGTCCAATCATGCGTTACGTGGCTAATTTGATTCTGATCACGCATCACGATGGTAATTTTGGACCCACCAAGCGTCAAGAAAATACCTATTTGCTTCTCTACACTGGGGGTATGTGGCGCCACATAAGAAGCGTTCGTCGCAGGGACAGAATCAGAATGCAGGCGTCAGAAGTCAGGCTTGTGCACACTAAGCTATACTGAAAATTTGGGTCATTTTCCCCAGATTTCTTCATGGTAAAAAAAAAAAAAAAAAAAAAAAAACAGCTGTATTTCGAACAACTTCACTGAGAGGGGGCAAATGATGTTCCGGGTAAAAACTTGTTCGTAAGGGGACGTCTCACGCCGCTATCATCCTATGCACCATGTCGTCCACGTGTCCCTTTAATTGATAAATTAGGTTGAATCGGTGTTTTTTGCACTAAAAGATATATATATATATATATATATATATATATATATATATATATATATATATATATATATATATAGACAAGGTTAATTTGGGAACAGAAATCATCAACTAAGTAATTAAGTGAAAATGTGGCTCAGCCAGGAATCGAACCTGGGTCTCCAGATTACCGGTCGGATGCCTTAACCACTAGGCCACTGAACCAACCACACTGGGTTGACACATATTTTTACTGTACAACACATACACAATGTGGCCTTATTTTTATGGTAAGGTCCTAGGAGACAAAATTGCCAATATATCCCCTCCCTACCTTACTGTACTTAATTAATTTCCAGGGGGATTTGGCCTTGCATCGCTGATCGATCGGGGAGTAGTGACGTGATCCTGGTTGCAGAAAATGTGTGAAATTGTCTCCTGGGACCTTACCATAAAAATAAGGCCACATTGTGTATGTGTTGTACAGTAAAAATATGTGTCAACCCAGTGTGGTTGGTTCAGTGGCCTAGTGGTTAAGGCATCCGACCGGTAATCTGGAGACCCAGGTTCGATTCCTGGCTGAGCCACATTTTCACTTAATTACTTTGTTGATGATTTCTGTTCCCAAATTAACCTTGTCTGTTTGTATAACTCAGAAATCGCTAATGAATCGCCATCCAAATGGGAATAGGCTGGTGATCCTAAGTAATTAAGGCAATCAGTTGCCAATATATCCCCTCCCTACCTTACTGTACTATATATATATATATATATATATATATATATATATATATATATATATATATATATATATATATATATATATAGCTGGAGTTTTCAAAACAGGGCTCCTGGGAGTCCATACTAACTCCTATTACATGTCTCTCACTCTTTTTCTTTTTTATCTTATTTGGACGGGGCAGGGGGCATGCTAGCTACATTAATAATTAGAAGAAGAGAAAGAAACTGTCCCTGACTTAAACTTTGCATTAAGGTCCTATCCCCACTCCCCCCCCCCCCTCCCCCCACATCCACTCCAGTTTTATTTGTCAGTTAGTTTCCACTCTCTCTCAAAGAAAGAAACGTGCATTTGAAGTCTTCGCGCGGTCAGTTAGCTCGCAATAGCGTCGTTAGAGTTTGATTTTCCGTTGGCCTCCTAGAGCAGAGTATTCCTTAGGACATCATTAAGTCCAGTGAGGGAGAAAGTCTTGCGAGGTGCAGTGTCTGCCTCGTCTAATATCCTGCTGTGCAGTTATTTGCTAAACGAGTACTTTGTTTACCCGGGCGGTACTGCTGGAAAAATGCAGGGATTTTGAGAGCTCTGCTTTGAGAGGTAACAAGTCTTTAGCCTCAGAAAGTAGGTGTCGGTGATCATTTCAAGGCTCAGGGAGAGAAACTGGTGTAGAATTTGGAGCATGCTAAAGACTTAGTAAAAATGCTGTGGCTAGATGGTCGTCAACAGCTCCTCGCTAACACGGACAGTAAACATCCGGGACCTCATGAAGTTTCCCCAAAAGCACAAGGCATGGCTGGGAATTTGTCTGCAAAAAGCGTAAGTTTGAACACTTTTTTGACTAGTTTCCGCCCTCGCAAATTTCTCGATCTTAAGCTAGTGATGTGATAGTGTGAAAGTGTCATAATGACTGGTTTCCGGTGTCAGAAGTGATCACAAAATCGAGCGATAATTTACACAAATAAAATTCGACAATAATTAGCTGTGATTCTTCGTAGCAATCACGAACGCTCGGTTGAAAACGCTGCTATACTTCGCCTAAATCGATGCCGCTAATTCCAAAGCTAACTTTGCCGTCAGAAAGAGCGTATTGTAGAGAGATTTGACCGACTAACGCACCAAAATTCTCATGTCAGAGGTCACGTCAATTTCATGTCTAATTGCAAGATAAATAACATGTATTCTTCGTCTTCCCTTTGACAGAGACTGTAGGCTCGTAACGGGCCTAAATGCAAGTCTCCCTTTTGATAAACCGAGGTATTGATAAAGAAAGTTCTAAAACCCCTCAAATTTTCATGAGCCTGGTTTTGAAAAGTTCGGCTAGATATATAAATGAAGATAACCCACATGTTATGTTCCACACCTATATTTCGACCACATAAAGTGGTCTTCATCAGGGTAAAATTACAATTACAACCGCACGCGTCATACTACTTTTAAAAGTGTAAACTTAAACAGCCTCGCGCGCGCGCATCAACAAACGATCTCCTTCCCGCGCGCATAATGCCATTATAAACCATCAACAAATTACGTGCGTCTGGAACGCCTGTTCTGACCGAAGAAAAAGTCATTGTCATTAAGACCATAAGGACTCAAAGTATTAAGCTTATATGCCCATTGGCCCTCCTTGTCCCTCAGCTCCTCTTCCCCATTGACCCTGTCTATCAACTGAATGTTCATATCATCCAAACCGCTATGTCCATCACTCCAAAAGTGTTTATACAGTAGGTCGTCATTCTCCCGCTGTGCCTCATTCAATCTTGCATGGCGTCTTATTGGAGATACATTGATGATATATTTATCATATGGACGGCGGGTGAAAGGAAGTTGGAGGAATTTATAAAATATTTAAACAATGCCCATAACACGATCAAATTTACTTCAAAGTGTTCTGTGAATGAAATAGAATTTTTAGATGTTAGGGTGATCAACAAGTCAGGTGTATTGGAGACGGACGTATTTGTTAAACCAACGGACAGTCACCAATATTTACATTACAGTTCCTGTCATCCGGGTGCCTGTAAGAAGAGCATACCGTATGCTCAAGCGATGCGATTGCGTAGGATTTGTTCCAAGCCCTATTTTTTTCGAAGCGGGCGGAGAATTTGGTGGAATACTTAATTGAAAGGGGTCATCAGAGGAACTTCGTGGAAAAACAAATCGGGAGAGTCAGGCGTATGACCAGAGAAGAGGCTTTTAGAAGTAAACAGCAAACACGCAGTGCAAAAACACCTTTCGTGGTAACTTACCATCCTGGCTTGCCGAACATAAGTAAAATACTCAGAGAGCTACATCCCATTTTGAAGTCATCGGATCGATGTAAAAAAGCCATCAAGGATATCCCTTTGGTGGCATTCAGAAAACCTAAAAGTTTGGGGGACTACCTGGTACGTGCGAAGATAAATAGCCGTGGTTCTGCAGAAAATGAGCGAGGAACGTGTAAATGTAAATCAAGTCGATGTGAAGTCTGTAGGTATTTAGAGGAAAAGGACTGCTTTGTGTGTACTCATAATGACAGGAAGTACTCTATTAACTATAGTCTTGATTGTAACTCAAGTAATGTGGTTTACTTGATCACATGTAAGAGGTGTTCAGTACAGTATGTGGGGTCCACTGTTACAAAGTTTAGAATAAGGTTTAACAACCATAAATCCAGAATAAGACGCCATGCAAGATTGAATGAGGCACAGCGGGAGAATGACGACCTACTGTATAAACACTTTTGGAGTGATGGACATAGCGGTTTGGATGATATGAACATTCAGTTGATAGACAGGGTCAATGGGGAAGAGGAGCTGAGGGACAAGGAGGGCCAATGGGCATATAAGCTTAATACTTTGAGTCCTTATGGTCTTAATGACAATGACTTTTTCTTCGGTCAGAACAGGCGTTCCAGACGCACGTAATTTGTTGATGGGTTATAATGGCATTATGCGCGCGGGGAGGAGATCGTTTGTTGATGCGCGCGCGCGAGGCTGTTTAAGTTTACACTTTTAAAAGTAGTATGACGCGTGCGGTTGTAACTGTAATTTTACCCTGATGAAGACCACTTTATGTGGTCGAAATATAGGTGTGGAACATAACATGTGGGTTATCTTCATTTGTGATAGTGTATGTTTCTTCATGAAGATTAACTGTTTGTGACTGATGCTTCACAAGCATCAGTCACAAACAGTTAATCTTCATGAAGAAACATACACTATCACAAATGAAGATAACCCACATGTTTTGGTGTGGAACAAAACATGTGGGTTACCTTCATTTGTGATAGTGTATATATATATATATATATATATATATATAATAATGTCAAAAACATCCACTGTCGTGGTTGTGTCTCCAGACGAATTAAAATAATAGCCAAGAACTTTACAGCGCGCGAGCAGCTTTAAGTCTCGTATTAGCGTCTCACATCAGCTAGCGTATATCTTATAACGGTTTTAACCGCTTTCACATCAGTTGCCCTGATGAAGTCTTTTAATAAAGACGAAATATTGGCAAAGTCGTATTTTCCAGTTCTTGGCTATTATATATATATATATATATATATATATATATATATATATATATATATATATATATATATATATATATATATATATATAATAATGTCAAAAGCATCCACTGTCGTGGTTGTGTCTCCAGACGAATTAAAATAATAGCCAAGAACTGGAAAATACGACTTTGCCAATATTTCGTCTTTATTAAAAGACTTCATCAGGGCAACTGATGTGAAAGCGGTTAAAACCGTTATAAGATATACGCTAGCTGATGTGAGACGCTAATACGAGACTTAAAGCTGCTCGCGCGCTGTAAAGCGCGCGCGTTACATATAAGTGAAGCAATGAGAGCGATATTAAAATAAATCCCTTCGAGGATTCCTACTACAGAAAAAATCATCACTATTAAGACCCAGTGGATAAATACATCGAAGACGGTATGCCCACTGGGCCTCCCTATCCCTAAGATATTCCTCACTTGAACACTTGTCTATTAACTGTATTCTAACATCACTCAAACCATGATGGTCTGCCTGATTGAAATGCCTGTATATAACATCGTCTTTAAGTTTATTCTCAGAGGATAGTCCTCTGTGTGCATTAATCCTAGACTTGTGGTTATTAAATCTAGTCCTAAATTTGTTAATAGTAGATCCCACATACTGCATTTGACACATTGCACAAGACAATAGGTACACTACGTGGTCTGAATTACAATCCAGCTTAAAATTAATCACAAAATCTCTCCCAGTAACTCTACTTTTGAAACAAATGCCCTCATCCAAGAAATCACAAACCCTGCATCGTCTATCCCCACATCTACCACAACCCTTAACAGTAACTGGTGTCTTAAGTTCGGAATGTACCAGAATGTCCTTAAGGCATTTAGGCCGCCGGAAAGCCACCATGGGCACCTGTTCCAAGGCCAGCTGGCAACGCCTAGAAGATTGCAAAACAGGATGAAGCCTGTGTAATATTTTAGAAATACAAGGGAGTGCCGGATGAAATGTGACCACAAAAGGAATACGTTTATTACAAGCAGGCTGCTTATCCCTAAGGGTTTGTTCCCTGGGAATCCTACGCGCTCGATCTATTTGCCCCTCCACATGCTCCCTGTTATAACCCCTTTTAACCAAGTAACTGCACAATTCCTCAGCCCGTTTATCAAACAAAGCATCCGTGGAACATATACGTCTTATTCTAAGGGCCTGACCATAAGGGATACCTTTCTTACATGAATTAGGGTGACAAGAGGAATGAAACAAATATTGGTGTTTGTCCGTAGGCTTACTATATAAATCTGTGGAAATTACCCCCTCGTTTAACAAGACACTAACATCTAAAAAGTTGACTTGCTCAGACGACCAGCTAAAAGTGAATTTAATGGTATTATGAAACGAGTTCATAAGCCCCATAAACTCTTTGAGTCTCTCCTCTCCCTCCGTCCAAATAAAAAAGATGTCATCTATAAATCTACGCCAGAAAAGCGGCGTTATTGATGCTTGTTCAAATAGGTCCGATTCTAGTTTACCCATAAAGATATTGGCATAAGACGGCGCCATTTTTGTCCCTATTGCTGTCCCCAGGACCTGTAGGAAATGTCTACCATTAAAAGTAAGGTTGTTGTTAGTGAGCACCAACCTAGCCAAATCCACTAAAACATCAGGAGGGACAGTAGTGTGGGTGGATCTAGTCAAAGCTTCCCCCAAAGCCTTTAACCCCTCCTCATGGGGAATGTGAGGATATAGGCCGACTACATCGGCTGTAACCAATATAGCCCCCTCCGGCAACCTCCCCAAGTCATTAAGCACCTGTAAAAAATGTTTAGTGTCCCTAATGTAGGATGGTATTTCAGGAACCAAATGTTTAATATGAAAATCCACAAATTCCGAGACCCTCTCCGTGCACGTCCCACACCCCGAGATAACCGGCCTCCCCGGGCAACCCTTCTTATGTATTTTAGGTAATAAATAAAACCGACCCGCCCTAGGCTTGCTGTTTATCAAAAGATATTCAAGCGTCTTGTCATCAATGTAACCATCATCAAAAACCTTCTGAATTCTATCATTAACCAGTTCAGAAATCCGTTGAGTAAGATCAACAGGAGTCTCCCTATAAACATTACGGTCCTCTAGTTGTCTAAAAGCCTCAGTAATATATTTATCTTTATCCATTACTACAACCCCAGACCCTTTATCTGCCTCTTTGATAATAATGTCATCATACGATTTAAGATTTCTTAGCGCATCGCGCTCAGTCTCTGACAAATTGCTGTAAACACCTCTCTCATTAATAATGGATGATAATATCTCTTGCTCTACCGCCTGAGCATATGCTTCAATGGCCAACTCCCTTCCCCGCTCTGGGCACCACACAGATTTATTCCTAAAGGCGGGAAAACTCGAAAAATCCCCCCGACATTATCCCCATCATAGAAGTACTCCTTAAGTCTTATACGTCTAATAAAGTTGTTAATGTCCTTACGTAAACTATATCTATCAAGGTCTCTCGGAGTTGGGCAAAATTTTAAGCCCTTAGATAATAAAGCTACCTCACTATCAGTCAACTCCCGAAGTGAGAGATTCACGACCGTATTCAATCCCAACGTAGTTTCTGCAACAGTTTGCATCTCTCCACGAGCATCCAAGTAAGTAAATTCTTCATTAACTGCACCTAACTGACCTCCGTCATTGTTATTCGCTTCGATATCCGTGTATGTCTCTAATCTTCCCTCCCCAGGATGTAGTTCACCATCGATCCGCTCGCGGCTTAATTGATTCACTACCAAATTTAAACCTGCCGTTGTTTCCGCAACAGTCCGCGCTGTCCCTGGACTCTCCATTTGTCTCGTTTCTAGCGAGGTGTAAGATCGCTAGAAACGAGACAAATGGAGAGTCCAGGGACAGCGCGGACTGTTGCGGAAACAACGGCAGGTTTAAATTTGGTAGTGAATCAATTAAGCCGCGAGCGGATCGATGGTGAACTACATCCTGGGGAGGGAAGATTAGAGACATACACGGATATCGAAGCGAATAACAATGACGGAGGTCAGTTAGGTGCAGTTAATGAAGAATTTACTTACTTGGATGCTCGTGGAGAGATGCAAACTGTTGCAGAAACTACGTTGGGATTGAATACGGTCGTGAATCTCTCACTTCGGGAGTTGACTGATAGTGAGGTAGCTTTATTATCTAAGGGCTTAAAATTTTGCCCAACTCCGAGAGACCTTGATAGATATAGTTTACGTAAGGACATTAACAACTTTATTAGACGTATAAGACTTAAGGAGTACTTCTATGATGGGGATAATGTCGGGGGGGATTTTTCGAGTTTTCCCGCCTTTAGGAATAAATCTGTGTGGTGCCCAGAGCGGGGAAGGGAGTTGGCCATTGAAGCATATGCTCAGGCGGTAGAGCAAGAGATATTATCATCCATTATTAATGAGAGAGGTGTTTACAGCAATTTGTCAGAGACTGAGCGCGATGCGCTAAGAAATCTTAAATCGTATGATGACATTATTATCAAAGAGGCAGATAAAGGGTCTGGGGTTGTAGTAATGGATAAAGATAAATATATTACTGAGGCTTTTAGACAACTAGAGGACCGTAATGTTTATAGGGAGACTCCTGTTGATCTTACTCAACGGATTTCTGAACTGGTTAATGATAGAATTCAGAAGGTTTTTGATGATGGTTACATTGATGACAAGACGCTTGAATATCTTTTGATAAACAGCAAGCCTAGGGCGGGTCGGTTTTATTTATTACCTAAAATACATAAGAAGGGTTGCCCGGGGAGGCCGGTTATCTCGGGGTGTGGGACGTGCACGGAGAGGGTCTCGGAATTTGTGGATTTTCATATTAAACATTTGGTTCCTGAAATACCATCCTACATTAGGGACACTAAACATTTTTTACAGGTGCTTAATGACTTGGGGAGGTTGCCGGAGGGGGCTATATTGGTTACAGCCGATGTAGTCGGCCTATATCCTCACATTCCCCATGAGGAGGGGTTAAAGGCTTTGGGGGAAGCTTTGACTAGATCCACCCACACTACTGTCCCTCCTGATGTTTTAGTGGATTTGGCTAGGTTGGTGCTCACTAACAACAACCTTACTTTTAATGGTAGACATTTCCTACAGGTCCTGGGGACAGCAATAGGGACAAAAATGGCGCCGTCTTATGCCAATATCTTTATGGGTAAACTAGAATCGGACCTATTTGAACAAGCATCAATAACGCCGCTTTTCTGGCGTAGATTTATAGATGACATCTTTTTTATTTGGACGGAGGGAGAGGAGAGACTCAAAGAGTTTATGGGGCTTATGAACTCGTTTCATAATACCATTAAATTCACTTTTAGCTGGTCGTCTGAGCAAGTCAACTTTTTAGATGTTAGTGTCTTGTTAAACGAGGGGGTAATTTCCACAGATTTATATAGTAAGCCTACGGACAAACACCAATATTTGTTTCATTCCTCTTGTCACCCTAATTCATGTAAGAAAGGTATCCCTTATGGTCAGGCCCTTAGAATAAGACGTATATGTTCCACGGATGCTTTGTTTGATAAACGGGCTGAGGAATTGTGCAGTTACTTGGTTAAAAGGGGTTATAACAGGGAGCATGTGGAGGGGCAAATAGATCGAGCGCGTAGGATTCCCAGGGAACAAACCCTTAGGGATAAGCAGCCTGCTTGTAATAAACGTATTCCTTTTGTGGTCACATTTCATCCGGCACTCCCTTGTATTTCTAAAATATTACACAGGCTTCATCCTGTTTTGCAATCTTCTAGGCGTTGCCAGCTGGCCTTGGAACAGGTGCCCATGGTGGCTTTCCGGCGGCCTAAATGCCTTAAGGACATTCTGGTACATTCCGAACTTAAGACACCAGTTACTGTTAAGGGTTGTGGTAGATGTGGGGATAGACGATGCAGGGTTTGTGATTTCTTGGATGAGGGCATTTGTTTCAAAAGTAGAGTTACTGGGAGAGATTTTGTGATTAATTTTAAGCTGGATTGTAATTCAGACCACGTAGTGTACCTATTGTCTTGTGCAATGTGTCAAATGCAGTATGTGGGATCTACTATTAACAAATTTAGGACTAGATTTAATAACCACAAGTCTAGGATTAATGCACACAGAGGACTATCCTCTGAGAATAAACTTAAAGACGATGTTATATACAGGCATTTCAATCAGGCAGACCATCATGGTTTGAGTGATGTTAGAATACAGTTAATAGACAAGTGTTCAAGTGAGGAATATCTTAGGGATAGGGAGGCCCAGTGGGCATACCGTCTTCGATGTATTTATCCACTGGGTCTTAATAGTGATGATTTTTTCTGTAGTAGGAATCCTCGAAGGGATTTATTTTAATATCGCTCTCATTGCTTCACTTATATGTAACGCGCGCGCTTTACAGCGCGCGAGCAGCTTTAAGTCTCGTATTAGCGTCTCACATCAGCTAGCGTATATCTTATAACGGTTTTAACCGCTTTCACATCAGTTGCCCTGATGAAGTCTTTTAATAAAGACGAAATATTGGCAAAGTCGTATTTTCCAGTTCTTGGCTATTATATATATATATATATATATATATATATATATATATATATATATATATATATATATATATATAACTCTTCACAAGCATCAGTCACAAACAGTTAATCTTCATGAAGAAACATACACTATCACAAATGAAGATAACCCACATGTTTTGTTCCACACCTATATTTCGACCACATAAAGTGGTCTTCATCAGGGTAAAATTACAGTTACCACCGCACGCGTCATACTACTTTTAAAAGTGTAAACTTAAACAGCCTCGCGCGCGCGCATCAACAAACTATCTCCTCCCCGCGCGCATAATGCCATTATAAACCATCAACAAATTACGTGCGTCTGGAACGCCTGTTCTGACCGAAGAAAAAGTCATTGTCATTAAGACCATAAGGACTCAAAGTATTAAGCTTATATGCCCATTGGCCCTCCTTATCCCTCAGCTCCTCTTCCCCATTGACCCTGTCTATCAACTGAATGTTCATATCATCCAAACCGCTATGTCCATCACTCCAAAAGTGTTTATACAGTAGGTCGTCATTCTCCCGCTGTGCCTCATTCAATCTTGCATGGCGTCTTATTCTGGATTTATGGTTGGATTTATGGTTTATTAACTATAGTCTTGATTGTAACTCAAGTAATGTGGTTTACTTGATCACATGTAAGAGGTGTTCAGTACAGTATGTGGGGTCCACTGTTACAAAGTTTAGAATAAGGTTTAACAACCATAAATCCAGAATAAGACGCCATGCAAGATTGAATGAGGCACAGCGGGAGAATGACGACCTACTGTATAAACACTTTTGGAGTGATGGACATAGCGGTTTGGATGATATGAACATTCAGTTGATAGACAGGGTCAATGGGGAAGAGGAGCTGAGGGATAAGGAGGGCCAATGGGCATATAAGCTTAATACTTTGAGTCCTTATGGTCTTAATGACAATGACTTTTTCTTCGGTCAGAACAGGCGTTCCAGACGCACGTAATTTGTTGATGGTTTATAATGGCATTATGCGCGCGGGGAGGAGATAGTTTGTTGATGCGCGCGCGCGAGGCTGTTTAAGTTTACACTTTTAAAAGTAGTATGACGCGTGCGGTGGTAACTGTAATTTTACCCTGATGAAGACCACTTTATGTGGTCGAAATATAGGTGTGGAACAAAACATGTGGGTTATCTTCATTTGTGATAGTGTATATATATATATATATATATATATATAACATTGCCATAACTTCGTGACAATAACAGTATTAACAGAAATTTCAAGCTCACGATACAACTTTTTAAAGACATGTTTTGGCATGACTCATGCCATCATCAGTTTAATGTGTTGTTTCCTTTTCCAGTGTTTATAAGTACGTTTACAATTTGACTACGTTAGCAATTTGAAATTTAAAATACAGTAACAGTTACAATTATGCGCGTGCAAATGCATGAGTGTGAATTACGTAATCGAATCACAATCGTTGTTGTGTTGTAATTTGCGCATTTAGTTCTGGTTTTAAGCGGCTGATATAGATCGCTTCTTTGAGCTTAAGACAACGTCTAGTTTTAGCTGAATCTATAATCTTGAAGCAGCCAACCGAGCATTTGCGTTTACAACTAAGTGAACCGTTCAGGTGTTTGGAAACATGAGAATTTTTGTCAGTTAAGAGATGCTCTTTTACCCTGGTTGTAAAGTGGCGTGACGTCTCGCCAATGTAACGGGAGTTACATCCCGCACAAGTAAATTGATACACAACCAGAGATTTTAACGCATCTGGAATAGGATCTTTAAAACTGAAAAAATTCTTGATTTTGAAAGAAGAAAAACCAATTCTGATGTCTATATCTTTGCAATAAACGTTTAACAAGCGTTTTAGTCTTTTGGATGTAACTCCCGTTACATTGGCGAGACGTCACGCCACTTTACAACCAGGGTAAAAGAGCATCTCTCAACTTTTGAAAATGGTGTCACGACTAGCTGTCACGACTACCAAATTTTGAATGTCTGTGCTTCTAGTTCCTCAAATCATATTAGAGGGTCTTCACTGACTAATAGACCTCTTTAGCTGTAAATTTTGTTTTCCCAATGTAGACCACGTGATGTTACCCTAGAGAACTGTTTCTTTGAAATTTCGCCTTATTCACGTGCATATGTACGCATAATTTATGAAAAGAAAAAAAGGCAAACCCCCTTGGGAAGATCACATAGTCTACATTGGGAAAACAAAATCTACAAGCTAAAAAGGTTTATTATGGTACGGCTAAAGCCCCTTCCAAACAAGAAATGTTTGGTAACAAAACATTGTTTGGTATCCAAACATGTTGATTTTTGAAGCCACTTCCAAACGGTTATCAAACACGACCAAACACAAGCATCAAGCTGCTATGACTAAGTGTTATAATAGCTTTAGCTATTATTCCAATTTATTTAACTTGGAAAATACTGGCGAACTATAGAGGGTATGCAAGCAGTCTCCAGAGATTCGAATGACAATGGTTGGTGGCCATGTTGGTGCACAATAACAAAAGAAGCTAATGAGAAATCTTTTTTTCACGATACACCAACATGGCGGTGATGACGTAACATGCATACTCCCTATTCAGGGAGTAAATGGGCCCTTTGCAGCTGGTAGTCACGTGGTACAAAAAACGCCATGCTGGAGAGCAAGCAACGCACTGGGACATGACAAACAAAGAAAATTACCATTTTAAATGATGTAAGCTCTTTGTTTGTCATGTCCCAGTGCGTTGCTTGCCCTCCAGCAGGGTGTTTTTGTACCACGCAACTGACCAGCTGCAAAGGGCCCACTTTCATGAACGGCGGCGTTAAAGTAAGGAAAAAGAAACAAAACTTTACAGTCATGCGCTCACGTTCTCGAGAAAACCTAAACTTTGGTCATTTCACGTTGTTTTGCAGAGGACGAGAAAGAAATTTAAAAAAGGTTCTTTATAGGGGAATCCTTGTTTACAATATTTGCCTCATTAGCATGAAGAATTCAGTTTCTCATGGAACTATAAATAAATCAGTTCTGAATATTGAAAGGTCATAGTATGAATAACTCTGCCAATGAATATGAGCCTCATGTATTGAATACTTTTTGTGCAACGCGGGTTTAAAAACTCAAAATTTTACAAAGAATGTATGAGCTCATTAGTGCTTTTGCCACCCAGACATTTTGCAGTTTTTGGAAGACAATATCTCCTTGAATACTACACCTAAATAGCTAAAAATTTCACAATGTATTAAATTTCACTAGCTCTTTAGCTGCCTGGAGTCAAATCACATCTAACATCTTTCCTTCTGTAAGCAAAGTTGTATGCAAATGAGCAAAAATGTAAACAATGACGTAAGCATGAATCCCCCTATAGGGGTGACACAATTACTGGTAGCCCAGTAGTTTCCATTGTGACCCACAAACGTTCCAAAATGTAAAACGCACGTGCAGAGCGATTGTTTTTGCTCATTAAACGTATTGTTTTGTGGCGTTCTCGTTGCCGTTGCCGTCCTCGTTGCTAATGCTCCCCGATAAGTAGAGAGCTCAAGCAACGACGGTGGCAACGGCATCGAAAACGTCATTTTAAAATGTATCCTCTCGTTGTTATAGGTTTTATAACTCTTTCGTGATTTTTCCAACTTGTTTTAACTTGTAAAATAGGGGTGAACTATCCTGGCGTTGAAGTTGGGCAAAGAAAGAAGATTTCACTGTCATACGCTCACGTTCTCCACAAAACCTAAAATTTGGTCATTTCACCATCCACGTTGTTGTTTTGCTGAGCACGGCAAGAAATGTACCAAAATGTAAAGAGCACCTGCAGACTGCCTATTGTTTAGTGGAGTTCTCGTTGCTAAGCTCTGCATTAATTATGGGCCCATCACGAGTCACGGAAACTCCTTTGCCGATCTCGTGAAGTAGGTGCTATATCGGCCCGGCAAGAGAAATATTTTGTCGACCGACTTGCAGAATCTCTATCCGAAAATCCACGAACGCGAACATACAATAGCAAGCAACGTCCTGTTTCAGTGTGACTTGTTACAAAACTTGCCGAGTTCAAAGTGGCGGTTTGTCCAACTCAGAAAATTTTGACAACTGGCACGCGTAATAACCTGCGAACGCAAGACGTAAGCGACAACCGGAAATACGTCTGTACTACACGCGTAATTGTCACGCGTTAAAAATTGTCGGGCCTTAGTTTGAATCTTCTAAACCCTTTTTCAGATCGATTAAAGATGTTACTGCGCATAACAGAACTGCAATAGACCAAAGGGGAAATTTGCAATAATGCTTACACCGTTCCTAATCATTCAAGTTTTTTATCCAGACTTCATTCATATTGAATTGCTAGATTACCTTCGCGATTAGAACTAATTATATAATATATAATAAAATGTTTATGACTGCCAGGTCAAAGTCTAAAGCTCTCGTATTTCGACAGCTATAGTACAGATATGCACATATCTGGTATCCGGCACAGTTCCTGACTTCCGCATTCACAATGAGATCACGCAACGATCGAATCGTTTGATTTTCATGAGATGCGAATTCCACATTCAAACAACCGAAAGCAGTAAAAGCCACTCGTTCATTTATATTTACGTGCTTCCGTTGGACTGGCCACATTGTCAAACTGATGAAAAATGCAAAGCGTCCACGGAGACTCAGCTTTTTCTTTGAGCCAATTTTCACAACAATGGCCAAACTCATAAAGAAAAGTCAAAGAGCTTTGCTTGAGAGAAACACCCTTTTCCCTCAACCAAAACACAAATCACGAAACAGCGTTTATAAACAACTACATCGGACTGAGCAGTTATTTATGACTTCCAGCAGCAGCACTCCATTTTAACAAAAATGCTTCATTCATTTGTCATTTTATGACGAAACAAAATCGTACATCCCTTTCAAATCAGAACTGACGTGTGACAAGGTTGAAATGACCGATGCATAATTTAGCCCAAATTAATCCGACTTATCTTTTGGCTAATGCCGGACATCTTTGTTTCGGAGGAGTCAAAGTCTATATGCAAATGCACTCATCATATCTCATGCATACGAATTTTTCGCCTTGGCTGAACAACACTCCTTCGTCACGTGTATTTACTATTAAAACAAGGCATTTGTTCTTGACTAAAACGCATGAGAATACACGTGAGGTGAAGTGCTCGCACTAGTTTGTAGGCTATTCTGCTCTTTGTAGCCAAACCACAAGCAGTTTCGAAGCTAAAAGAATCGCTGGGCCCTATTCGTTGTATGTAATTAACAACAGTATTTTTCAACGACACTTCAGCCAAAATTCAAAATGGCCAGCAACTCTTCAGTCGACCTACAAAGTTTCAACAAACTTGAAACCAGTGTGACAGCCATTAGCGGAAACATTGACCAGCTATTTTTGTTGGTCATGGGCTGCCTTATTTTCTGTAAGTATTCAGTTCTTTTCTTGTTGGTACTAATCCAGTTCACTTATTAGTTTAGACAATTTAGCAGAAAATATTCGCTTTCAAAAATGGCTTTCTTTCTTTGTTATTGTTCAATGGCATCCATGGCATTTGAAAACAAATAAGCACCCCGGCAAGAAAACTGTACAACTTTATCGCCTTGTTCTCATTTAACAATGTCAAAGTTCCCTCATCTAACAGTTCTATGCGTGTTCAAATTTAAGAAGCTTTTCCTTAAACATTTCAATCCCCGTAGAATAAGACCGCCTCAGAAGCCAGCTACGCTTTTGTTTGCCTTAGGGAGTTTGTTTGATTGTGTCAGGACGGTTCACGAAATCAAACGCTAAGCCTTGTCTTCAGATTAAATACTCTCTTGCCCTTGCTTTAGACCTTCTTCATCACTTGAGGAGTATTTTAGGTTTAACTTGATTTACGGTAAGTGCAAGTAAAAGTTGGTCAACTGTTCGTGGTTTGTGTGCCTCGTTCATTTACACGCACGAGCGCGCCAAATTGTTCGCCGATTCAGTTGTACAAGAGGCTGTTGGCTACCCAGGGTGCCAGAGGTTATTTTTTTTCGTTTGAAGGAGGAAGATTACGCGGCCAAGCCGCGTTAACGAGGCGCGAAGCGCCGAGAGAATAGTCTCCGTTTGCTTTGCGTTTAGCGGGTTAACCGCCGGCCTTACTAAGAAAAATAAAACCTCTGGCGCCCAGGGTACCTGTTGTTCAGTAAGTAGAGCGACGCTAGAGCAAGTAAAACAGCGATCTCAAATTTCTCTTATCTGTTTTGTTCATATTTTCCTACTGTTATCGTTACTCTTGTTGGTGTTGTTTTGATTGTCGTGATTACGAGTCAGATTTTTGTGTCAAACTAGCGGAAGGGACCTTTTTAAACATTGCGGTAGGGCTATAAACTCTCAGATCAACAGGACCCTGATCAGTTTAGCCGCTTCCCAAGACAAAATAAGTGTGAACTTGTATCCACTAAAAGCGGGTGTATCTCGATATTCCATCGGGATAAAAATCGATACTTGAGTAAATCACACTTAAACTTATAATAAGATACTTCCACAGAAATATTTCAGTCGACGACGTTGGATTTAATGGTTTGGGAATGATCAAGATGGATGGCAGATCTATTAGTCCTGAGTTTAGGTGACAGCTTCAAATTCGGTTTGGGCTTACGAGGTGCACTTTTACTTTTCAGTCAGTCTTTGCTCAAATACTGGCCCATCAGTTGCCTCGATCGCGAAGAAAGCCCCTTTAATAAAAACAAAAACTCGTCGCAAATACCAAGTTCAGTAGCAACAGAGATCATCTAATTAAAGGAAAGTTTTACTATTTAAAGGGCTTTGAACTTTACTTTGACTAAGGTAAATTTATAATGTGTATTGTAATTTGCTCGTGCCAAGGTGGACTCGGGAGATTAGACAAATAAAAATTCTTGTGTGCTTGCATACAGAATTTTGTACTTGGTATATGAAATGCATATTCCAAAATCCCATACGCTTGGTCATGTTGTAAGGTGATTCAAATGCATATTTCAACCTCATGGTGACGATGCAAGAATTTCCACCATCGGGACATTCCTTACATTTTATTTATAACAATTTCTTCTTTAAATAGCCACATCCCAGCAAAAGGCAAGATTCATAGCCAAAACATCAAGGTTGAAGAGCAGATATTTCGTCATTATCCTAAGTAGCAAAGGTTATCTATTGATGTTATGATAACGCGACAGTCGCACCGCATATTGGCAACGTCCAATTGAAATTCCTTATACACAAAATCCTTGACAAAATACAAGTTTCGTCCGCTTCAAAACCTTCGCGTAAGTGCCCAGTTTACTGGTTGCATTTTAGTCGCGTTGAATATCAAAGTTACAGATGAGAACTGAACGTGCTTCAAGAAAATTTGCCGAGTATATCGAGGCTGGTATTCAGCAATTTTCGATAAGTTTCACAGTGCCTAATAACAAAGCTAACTGTCTAGGGACGGGTAGGGTAAAGATGTATCGGGGATGGGAGGTACGCGGAGAGGGGCCTTTAGGCGTTCACAGAGAGGCTACACTTCACAGATTAACCACTTAAGTGACTTAAATGGAGCATAAAACGGTGACAAAGCGACATAACCGGAACGTAATGCAATGCAAGAAACTCTTGAACCAGCTTGGGCAATTTAACATGCTAATACAGTAGGACTGATCGCTTTTTATGTCGTTTAGTAGGTGCCCGCTGAGGAAATACATCTTCGGTTATTAGTACTTTATGCAAAATTCTTCATGCTACCGGAAAATTATACCCGCCGTAAATGTGCGCTTTAGCGCGTTGTTCACTCGAGTGTCGAAAGTGACCCGTGTTTGCTTTGGTTTTGCTCTACTTAGTCTTGCGAGTGACTGGCAAAAGTTGCGCCACTTTCTCCACCAATGACAACTAAACCCCAATCACTATACTTAAACGCACGCACTTTCCCGAGCTTAGCGCCGGCTATTCATGTAAGTGCTTCGACTGATTTCTGATTGGCTGAGCGCGCTGTTTCCATCTGTTGTAACTGGCCAGAATAATTGCTTTGGTTTTGCTTTTATGACACTCAATTGAAAATTGTTCTAAACTAATGAAAGCAATTCATGTTAAATACAGGTTAAATGTCGCTTTCCACTTGAGAAAACTAACTGTGGTCTTGAGACAGACAAGCATTAATTTGCGATGCGTCGGCGAGTCAGTCAAGGCTCAGTAACCCCAATACACAAGGCATCTGTGTCGCGCAGCGCATAATGATTAACAATTATTCACCGAAGTGGAGGTGAATACCGAGCTGCGAAGCGGCGAGGTAATTATCCACCACTTTCACCGATACTGAGGTGAATAATTGTTTTAGTATATACCACACAAGCTGAATAATTAGCTGACAAAAACGTTTCTTTGTGTGTGACCATATACCGACAAGCGGTCGGAAATTGTAAAATCTCGCGCGCCGGCTGCTCGGAGGTGAATAGTACTTGCTAATCACCTCTGAGTTAACCAATCAGAGCGCGCGAAAAGCACTATTCACTTGTGTGGTGCTGACAATACTTAATTAAGCCGTAGCAAAATTGCCGTAATGAATAAATCATTTGAAGTGATCCTTACATGCTGAAAATCACGGCTAGAACGATGGCTCTAACACCCAAACAAAAGTTAATCGGCTTGGTTCTGCGACAATTTAACCTAGCTATAATTTTTGCTAATTTACCCTTTCCCGTTACATTTGCCAATATTTTTATGTTAACTGTTATTTTGAAAATGTAGATTTTAAACTGAAGTTTAATGAATACTTAATTGATGCCAACACGTCTCATTAAACTATTTTGATGCTTCCGGCAGGAAAATGTCTAGGATATCAGTACTGATGTGGTTCAGAAATAGATCTAGGTATGATGAGCACAGTCACCTCCTCAGAGATGGCCGCTAGCCAAGTTGTGAGTCTTTGGTTTAGTCGATATAAGCGATTGACTTAAGTAACTCTCGTCAAAGAACTGTACTGAGCTCTGGATTATGTTAATCATACGCTAGGTATTCGTAGGCATTAGCTTCGAGGAGTTCTGTGAATCTTTTTGAAAACGTGTACGGTTGAATTGGATTCCTTTTTTAATTTCATTTTCCACAGAGAAGCCATCGTTTACTCGACTTAGGATCTTAAAGGTGTCATCTGCGTAGCGCTTCGAAATTGTAGGTGAACTTCTTCCTCTTCTTCTCTTCTTCTTCTTCTTCTTCTTCTTCTTCTTCTTCTTCTTCTTCTTCTTCTTCTTCTTCTTCTTCTTCTTCTTCTTCTTCTTTTATCGTCCTCGTCACCTTCCTCCTTTGAAGCACCTGCTTGCTTGTTTTATGGACTTTAGTAGGCGTGTTGCGAGATTGATACAAGGCAAATTACTTCTCAATACCCTTTCAGGTAGAGTTGACAGGAATACTCTTTCCCGAAACTTAAAGGACTTTTCAAATTCCAAACCTGGCGAGCTTTCTCAATTCTTTAACCCGCACCTTCAGCCAAACATTCTAGCTTAATTTCAATGACATCATGTTGAGGTTATAAACTAGTCCGGAAAAACACAAGAAAATAGAAAGAAGAAAAACTGCGGAGGTTGATTCGTTATCATGGTAAGCAATGGTTTGCTATGTTTTGCTATGTTTTGCTTTGTTTTGTTTTGTTCTTCTTGATCAGACTTTGACAACGAAAGTGACAGGCATAATAGATATACAAATTCACCCAGCATGTGGTAGTTGGCTGCATGGCAACCGAATATAAATAGACCTTTCAGTGCAAAACTTAACAATGCTTCCTAATTTTTCAATTAAATTTCGCGCGCTCTGATTGGTCAATCAACTGTGGTTTATTGTATCAGTAAACTCATGGAAATTTCGCGCGTCTTCTGAATTATTATATAAAAGCAATAGACCTCAAGTTTCTATGGTTTTATAGGCTGATAAACCACTTGGGATGTTGGAAGAACACTCGAAGAATCCGTAAATCACTCGCCTGCGGCTCGTGATTTACGAATTCTTCGAGTATTCTTCCAACATCCCGCATGGTTTATCAGCCTATAAACCATAGAAACTTATGGTCTATTGTTTAAATAGCCTCGTGAGACGTTCCCTTTTTATCAGTGAAAAAATTCTGTTACCGGGACAACATTTTTCTTCTCTCAGTGAAGGTGTACGAAATTACGCTGGTTTTACCATGAAGAACGCTGACAAGCCTGTGTTCTGATGCCTGCAATTTTATGTCCCTGCGTCGATCGCTTCTTATGTGGCGCCACATGCCCCCTTAGGCTAGTGTTCCTAATGTACTTCGACCTTGGCACTAACGGTCATAAGCTTTTAATAATAATTGTCAATCTATTTTTAATCTATCACCGGGTAGATTCAGTTTGAACAGAAGTGATAAATTGAACTTTTAGCTTACACCAATTGCATAGCTTTAGCAATTCCTGAGTTATGAGAATAAAATCAAGCTTTCGGGTATGGAAGTTTGAAGGTTTCGACGACGGACCTTTTGAAGTCAATCTCTGATTTACCTTTCCCAGAAATAGAAAAAAATATATACCAATACAAGAAAAATTACGATACTGATATTCTCTTTTTTTGTGGAAGTGAAACAACGGATTTTACCAGTCCGGAAACGTTTCCCACCCATGCCAATATTCTTACGTTTCCTAATCCTGCCCGTTCTCAACTCAATAGCTGCTGTTCTTGAAACTTAAGCGTAGACTTTTAGGTAAACAATAAACGATCAGAGGCAATGACGTTAGGGTTCATTTCCGAGGAGCAGTCAAGAGTCAGTGTCGGTGTCTCAATGATGCAGGTAGTTGTCATCTCGAACTCTACGTGATTTCCAATCTACTTCGAACTGATAACATCCCCAGAACATAGATTATGAAAGCTATATATAAACTCCTTTATCTTTGTCTTTCAGTTTAATCTTTTTCTTTTTTCAGTTTGAATACCTTAAATTTGTTTTTAGTTTAAATGAATGATGAATTTCGTAATAAGCAGATTTGAATAGCAATGTGTTGCTCTTAGTTGTACAAAACTTGTTTCAGATCCTTGCGATCTTCTGCTTTCGCGAACCCTTGTCGCAAACCCGGCCATGAATTCTGCGAGCATTCAAAAGCCATCAAAATTCCATAGCTGTCATTTGCAATAAAATGCGTTTAATGACTACAAAATTAGCATGTTTCTCTTCCAGTAGCATTTGGTCTGACCTCTCTAACCTACTGCTTCGAAAACGTTGTCTGGTTTGATGTACCGTGAAAACCCTTTCTGAGAAAAGCACAGGTCAGATAATTTTAGAGATTCAGATGGAATAAATAAGAGAGTTCGATTAGGCGCAGATTTCCGTTTCAAAGCTGGCCAATACAAATTATTTTGCTAACATCCCAACTGAGTGGTGCACTTTAGTGGTGAGTTCCATCCGCCCGGTCGTAAAAAAATGAATCCACAGTCTTGCAAGGAATTGAAAAGTTTCTAAATGTTTATATCAAAAGAACCAAGACTTTAAAGGAATTTTTTGATGATTAGATTTTAAACAATCCAAGCCACCCAGAGGCAGATATTTTTCTTTTATTTGTTTTTAGAGCTTTTTGTTTTTAGGTGTCAAAGTCTGTATGTAAAACAAAAGTTAACGTACGCATTTTATTTCTGCATGACGCGCAAAACACTCCCATATCACGTGTTCCAACAATGACAGGGTTTCTTGGTTTTGCATAACACTCGGCCTTATTTCTGAGTGTGTCACCACACGAATAGTACTCGACCATTTTCTGCGATTCTGTGATTTGGAATAAGGAGAAGACAAAATTGTGAAGACAAAATGACCAACGTTACCTTAGTCACGGCAGAGGACCATGAGAAACTTCTTGAAAACGTCAAAGTTATAAGCAGCAATTTGGATCAAATGTTTTTGATCTTCATGGGCTGCCTTATCTTTTGTAAGTACTGTCTTGACCGATCATTATTATCATTAATATTGGTTTTCAGATTTCATTCGCCACACCAAAATGCCGGCAATACTATAAATACTATAAATGTCGCCATCAATCTAATGCAAATTCTATAATCACTTTCCCTGTTCCATAAGTATCACTTTTCCTTTCCCTAACTCATGTTACTCATGGTTGTACAATTGGTTTTTGTTCTTTTAGTCATTTATTAGCCGGTTAATGCAATATTTGCTAAAACGCGAACAAGCCGGCAAATAAAACGTGACTTGAAGGTCACGACAAGAGGTCTTTACGTTCCTTATTTCATTATCTCACTATCGTCACAAGTACAATACACGTACAAATCGTACTTTACATTTTGCGATCGATTATGGAAGCATTCGTTTTGACTACGCGGCGTTTTGCGCGTGTATGTGACTTATGTGTCGAGTTATGTAATACAACAACCTGTCGTAAGTTTCCGCTTTATTGCCGTAGTGCTATGTATCGTTTCTTTGTTGACTCGCTTAATTACCGTCCTTTGTTAGCAATGTTTTGTCACGATCAATGTCCTTCTTAAAGATCATGCAACTATTGTCAGTCTTTAATCTTCCTTTTAACAATTAAGAAATAAATAAATAAAACACAAGAAGCACAGTTTGCATGCGTTTGCTTGCCTGTTTCTTTTCAATTAGTTAAGTCATTGAAATTGGAGCTTAGCTTAAACTACTACTTCAGTGCCGGGATGATATCTTTGGTTGCTAGCCCGGCAGTCAATAAAATCGATGATTTCAATGATTATATAATACCTCAACTTCCAACTGAAGGTTAACAGCAACGCGTGGGTCTTTTAAAGCGTTTAGGATTTAAATTCTCTTTATTTAAAAAAAATATATGAACAAGCATGGTTTACAGCCGGCACGCTAGATTCTTCACAAAACGCCGCGCACGTTATTTCCTGTACATCCGCCTACAACCACGTTCTTGAGTTGCGTGTTTGGTGGAGTCACGTTGTTGTTCTGCGCTGTCAAATGATGCGTTTACGCTTGTAGATAACACCCACTTGATGTTATATTGCCTTCTCTGTTCTCAGGAAGGGTTTTAACCGGTAAAAAATTCTGAATGATATTTGCCCGCGAACTAGAGCTTTATTGTTGCCATCTCTTGTCTGCACTGCTTCCCTTCCATTCAGCTATGGCCTATAAGATTAGACTGACAGAGCTGGTTGTGTTTTCAGGAAACTTAGTAAGTTTGTTAGTGTTCCTAGAGAGAACATTTGAGCAAGATTCTGAAAGCGTTTTCTCCTGATTTTCGAGACATTTTTGAGGCCTCTCATCAATAAAGGCATGCTTCTGCAAGCTCACACACTCAAACTTCCTTAGCTACAAATATAAGTACAAGCAAATTTTCAGAGCGACAAATTTCCAGATTACTTTCATGGTTTGCTCCAAAAAATGTTAGCTCAGAGCTCACTTTATTTCGCGCGTATAATGGCCCGAAATCAAAAGAAATTACTTTTCTAGTGCTGCGAAAAACTGTACCGCAACAAACAGTTGGATGCCACTGATTGAAGCTAATTTCTTTCGAATTAAAAAGCAGAGGACCATATTGATTTCTTGAAACATAACTATCAGTATAAAAGACGTTTGAAGTTTTCTCTTTGCTTTGTGAGGTTTGCCAACGTTTCTAGTTAGGATGTTTACTCATGTTCTTTCAAGGATTCTTGTAAACGTAACGGCTGTTGAAAGGAAAATTTTTCAGCACCAATGCGAGGAAACTGCCAGAACGACCAACCCAACTGCTGTTTATTTCGCAAAACCTCAAAACTGTGAGTCAAAGTGTGAACAAAAACGGGAGTGTTTCGGTTAATGAAATATTACCATTACCGACGACAAACTTTCGCCTCTTCTTGTATTTTCCATGGTATAACGTCTTTTGAAGTGCGCGATTATCCCCAGGCCAGTACATAAAATGTCGATAACAGCTCAGAAATTCGAAGAATAAAGTCATTTTCCCTAGGGCATCAATTTAGCCTTCTTTCAGTTCAAAAGCCCTAAAACCATATTGCAATGCAGAAAACATTTAATGTATATTGGATGCTCCTAAACTGAATGTCACAAAATAGGCTCACTTTTCATCGCTGCTATCTATTCAAACACCCATTACAGTCTAAGAAAATATAAGCATTAAAAGTGACAAAACGGCTATATCGAGGCTTTGCTTTTCAAAAGAGTTTGTTTGATTCGAGCTCGATCAGCTAGTCGCTCGAGAAACGAGGTGTTTGATGACGCAGTGGTTTAGCTTCCCACCCAAAATTATATTAATTACAATGCTGGAACGTTTGAACGGGGCTTTCGACTTTGTTTTTACTAGCAAAAGAATCCATGAAAACTGACGATGAGAAACAAAGGAGCAACATCAAGAAGCAGCTGGCACTGAGTTACTTGAACTCTGTCAGTGTACTTTCCTTTGAATGCTAACGAGTTTGCGTGGAATCAAATCCCCGCTGTATCGCTCGCATTTGCTTCTCTGCGAAGGTTTTAACCTGGCCAAGAAGAACTGTCTTTTTGAAGAATAGCAGGGTGGAAACTCTTCAAGTATTTTTGAATTTCGATGTGAAATTAACGTGAACTAAAGAATTAAAGAGAGCCTTTGGCGTGGAAAGAGATGGCTGACTGATAGCTTCATTCAGAATCTCAGATATTTCATTCACAGAATGCTTGAAAAGACAGAGTGAAAACGGACTTGCACTATTTTATACAAAGTCAAGAAAGGAAGGGATTGGTCAACATGTCAAACTATTTCCCAGTTTGCTTGTTAGCTCATTTGGTAGAGCACAGCACCGATATCGCAGAGGTCGTGGGTTCGATTCCCGTACAAGCCTGAATGGTTTTTTTTTGTTGTTGTTGTTTTGTTTTGTTTGTTTGTTTGTTTGTTTGTTTTGAGGCTTTATTTTCACTACTGGCTAAAGAAGTGTTCATAACTGCGATGATCATTCACATATTCATTCTAAATTATTTCATCGACAACCTCGGAACGAAAATCAATATGCAAATGATCGCAGTTTCAGTGATTGCACTATTGCTGACGAAGAATTTGCCTCCGGGTGTGAAAGAAGAACACAGCGATCGAAATCATTTTTCTTCCCTGTGTTTTCTTCAGACCTTTAGCTCGGCAACAGTTCATGAAATTTGTCTTAAAATCCTTGTTTTCTTTCCCCCACAAAAACTGTTTGGTGTCTCGCCAATAACCTTAAAATAACTGTCACATCAAGACCTTTAATCGCTGGTGTGATCATATTAAAATCCAAGCTTTGGCAGAAGCCCATGGCAGAAGATTTTAGCAAAGAATCGGTGCATAATTTTAAATTGGTCTCAACACATGCTACTCTTGTTTCGACATTTTTCACTTTGATTATTCGAGCAATATATCTGAAACAATTTGTTCTGGCAAATTTGTTCACCTTGGCCGAGTTTAGCCCATGAACAGTCAGTATGCAAATTGGTCTTAACCTTCTACTTTGTTTTGAGCTGGTCTGGAGTAATGAAGATAATATGTTTTGACATAGTCTTTTATTCGGGGTGTAAAGTCCATTGAAACCTTGGCGGCAAATTTTGGCTCAAAAACAGTTGATGTAAACTTTGTTTCAACGTGCCACCTCATTCCGCATTTTGTTTCGAACAAGCGTGAAAACAATTAGTTGTGGCAAAGTCTTCACTCTCACTGCGTTAAGTCCAAGTTTTGGCAGTAAAGTTTAGTTAACAGCAGTTGATAGAGAGCTTCAGAGACCTCGATGACAACGGGAATGAATAAACGTCATTGCAAATTGCAAATCCCGTCACTGTAACCGTTTCCCGATTCTTTCCGACCAATTCGTTCAACCTTAAAAATGTTGGCGAACTATCAAGGAACTAAATTACCGTAATCTGCGTTGCAGTGGAGAAAAAGGAGACCAAATTAATTTAACGTTATGTGCTCAAGTTCTAGAAAACACGTTGAATCTGGCCATGTCACTTTATGTCATAACCCATTGTTTTGTGGCGTTCTCGTTGGCATTGCTGTCCACGTTGCTAAAGCTCCCTTGCAACGTGCTTCTTTGTTTCGCAGTTTTCTGGAGTCTCATGGCTGAGCCGCCCTAAAGACAATTTGCTCAGATAACATCTTTGAGTGCAAAGTCCAGCCATTGAACCATTGCATTTCAGTCGAGTCGCATTTAACACAGTCCCAAACAGACAATGGATACGTTTCTTTAAAAGGGGCGAATGGCTTAAGGCGATCAGCCTCAACACAGATTGCTATCTTTCAGCCTTTAGAAATGGCCATGGTTCAACTCGACTACAGCGCTACGCGTACATTAGTCTTGACTAAGAATTAGTTGAGTGGCACTTGACTTAGCCCGTGCGCGTACTCTATGACAAGAGAGTAGGCGGAAAGACGCAAGGTAGTAGTGTACATCATAAACGCACTAGCACTTAATAAGGATTAACTCCCTCTACGACTCATTTCATCAGCAATACAGATAAAGAGATACTTAGCAAAGAGAACTAATCCCTCATAGCAACAGAAATAAACGTCACGATTGGCGGAGAAATAAGAAATTAATTGTCTCTCGCATTCCGGATCCCTGTGGCGTTATCATATAACTGGGAAAAGTTTATTTACTAATTATCTAGACCGTGGGTAAAATGAAGGTCTCATGAAATAGTAATTCCTTAAAGGTTGTTCGTATCTATCGATAGAATCTGATACTTTCGTCTGTCTATTTTCGCTATTCCACGCTGATTTGGTCAAATTTTAGTTGAACAAAGTTTGGTCATGATAAACAAGTTAAATCCGCACGCCGTTCCACTACTGACCTGTGACTGACCAGCGTTTATTGTATTAGAGAGATTAAGATACAGGTTTGGCCATCTTACCGCAAACGGCAAACCGCGGTTTGCGGTTAGCGGTTTTACGTTAACCGTCTGCCCATATTCGGGGCTTAAGTTTCGTGGTTGGTTCTAGCCGGCCGCCATGTTTGTTTTCATTCATTCGTTCACTTCTATCTGAGCTGAGAAATCGTCTTCAAAATTACGTTTCTATGAAAAAGAATTCGATAATCAATAAGCGAAAGAGTTCTAAAAGGTAGCATTTCCTCTCAAACGTGGGATTGTGATGTTTTAGGGTGCAAAAAACCTTGCGGTAAATCACTTACCTCTAGAGTGTGGTCTAGCCGTACAAACGTGAACCTCAAACCGCAAACCTGACGGCAAGGCACTGGTCACGAGACTTCTTGACGTTCGCGGTTCGCGGGAAAAGCCGAAAAACCTCGAACTTAATCTCTCTATTATGACTTGTTGCTGGTGTGTTTTTTTTCCCGACTGTTTAGTTAACTGTAACGTTTATGCCATTTTTCTGGCGCTACTTAGGTGTGACGAATGAATGCAATTGAATCCAAAATTTACTAACTCATGCCGGCACAGAAAGTTATCTATGAGATACGGCGGTAACTCAAAGGATGCTTCTTTAGCGTAACACTGTAATGACTTTTACGAGAGCTGGATTCTATTTTTACTGGTGAAAAAGAGAAACAAACAGGGACAATGGATTTCGATTTTTTAAATCACGAGTCTTCAATAGTCTTTCATCCCCTAAAGAATATCTCTAAGGAAAGTATAAAGAAAGTCTTGAATACAGGGAAGGCGCAAAAGAAAAGAGCGGCAAAATGTGTGGTCAAGAAGCCGGAGTGAATTAAACTGGACTAGTCGAACTGGAGTTAAAGCGTGTTAGAGCAGCATGTTATTATATAACTTTATATCAACCTAGCATCTTAAATTTGTGGTAGTATGATTTGAAACTGTGACCCTCCGTTTTGAATATCTGTGATATTCACCTGATCGCATGATCTTCTTAGATGTTAGAATTATCAGGATAGCCGGCCCTGTCGGCAGTATCTGATCAACTTAACGCGCATTACTCTTTGAACAGGAAAAACTTTCACCAACACGTGAACTGAGCGTAGTGAACAAACGGCCTTCATCACGTAACTCTGGGCAGATCTTCAAAATTGAAACTCTAAAAGTACTTGGAGTTTATACTGACATAGGAGAAACCGTTTGCACGTTCTTAAGTAAATACATATGTTGTTCTGAGTTACTCAGGGCCAAGATAAAGTCCTGTATCTTGTGGAAATGGGTGGGAGCACAGTGAAGATCTTCCGATTTTATCTAGGCTACTACCATTAAACCAATACTGCCCTTACTTACTGTTTGACGCGGGAATGGAGAGAAATAACTATCCAGGCATTGAAACCAATCCATTTGAAATTGAATTCAGCTGTCAAGACCACCAGGAGCCCAAAGTGAATTTTAAAACTTTTCCATGTTTTCAGTAATCTTTGTAGCTTTTACAGTCAAAGTCTATATGCAAAACAGGTGCATCGCCGTGCAGTCATCGCGCTATCACGTGGACACACAATCAAGTTTAGTTTCAGGGTCCTATATTAACACGTGCACTTGTCTGGTTTAGTTTATTTGTGAGAGTAAGGAAGCAGGTTCTTGTCTCTTGTTGTTGAATCCGGTCTAACTCATTCAATTCTTATTTCACTTAAAAGCGTTTCGCTCTCTCGACGTATCTGTTTGATTAAAAACCAGCTATTTAGACAGGCAAGTTGAGAACAAAATGGCCAACGTTACAGCAGCCGATTTTAAGGAACTCGGTGCTAAAGTCGATGTTATCGCAAGTAACCTCGATCAGGCGTTTTTAATATTCATGGGGTGCCTCATATTTTGTAAGTATTTGTTTTGGTCTTTTTATTTTAGTGACCTTAGGACTAAAAATCCAGACAGCTTTTAACTCTCGGCGACAGAAATAATCTATCGCGAAAATAGAAGATTTAATTTATTCAGTTTTGAGCGACTGTCTTTTTACTTAAACAAACATTTCTGTCGCTATAGTGTAATTCAAATGATTGTCATGGTTCTTCATTTCGTTTGTTTTTACTACTTTGTATGGCAGGCTTCTCTGCATGGGTTACTTAACAGTCGGTTTCTGTGAAATGCCTGCTCCAGTGGGATCTTGTCAGTGACTCAAGAACTGTGTGGGTTAAAAAGCGTTGAAGTAACGTTTCGGAAGGCCTCGTTAGGGGCTCAGAATATTCTCGTTAAATTGCGACGAAAAACTAAAAGGTTTTTCAGAAAATGGCAATCGCCAATGCTAAGTAACAATGTAATCACTTCCTTTGGTTTTCGGAAACTGGACAAATCTGAAGCATGTAAAAGTCCGATTGAGGGCGGCGAGTTTTCGGAAACTGGACAAATCTGAAGCATGTAAAAGTCCGATTAAGGGTGAGCTAACATTTTCAGAAAGCCAACGTCAGCGTGGAAAGACGAGTCCCAGAAGCTTTCTGCGAGTTAAATTTTCAGCTAAATGCGATTGGTCAGTCGGTGTTAGCTGACACAAATGCGTATTTAAAAAGCCACAAGCCCGTCTGGGAATACAGGCAGGAAACAAAGTTGACGTGTTTTCCATAATTCCGATCTACTCTTTAAATGCCGCTGTTCTCTTTTGCTCCGAGCGCACATAAACTGGTACTAACTACCGGCGTGTGCTTTGGAAGTCTAGTGATTTCTGGCGGCAGTTAATGGATCAAGATGTTTAGTTCACTTTCGTCAATTTTCTCGTTTGTGCGCCTAATATACCGAAAGGTCAAACTATAGACAAATGCGTCAAAACATGTAGCAAACTGTAGCAACAACCATTCCATACAAATTCAGTTTCTATATTCCATTTTTGTGTGTTTCGAGTTTTCTGTATAATTTGGCTTTCGTCTACGTTACTTACATAAACTTGCCGTGTTTTACTTTAACCATTTGGAAAAAGATCAGTAATTAATAAGAAACAGACATCACAACTTTGGTTTCTTGGCGGTAACACACTTCTCAGAAATGTTAATTTCCGGTTCGGTCAAGTTTCGGTAACGAGGTATTCAAAGGGATAAAAGAGAATGAGAATTGACGGGACTATGATGAGAACATTGGATAGGATTTTATGCAATGTTTGTGACACCAACAGCATCGCGTGGCGCAGTAATTTCGGCAAAGAGGCAAAGACATTATAGCTGCGTCCGCCTTCTAGCCAATCAGAAGAAAGTTCTCATTCATTAATGGATTACATAAGTTGTCAACTTCAACAGCGTGAGCGTTCATGGATGATTTCAGTTGGATTATGTAAAACATCCCCCAATAAAGGGTAACTTTCATTTTTTTTAACTAGGGCCAGTGTGCCTGTTTGAAAAGTATGTAGTCAGAGTGAGTTGCTTGCATGTAAGGTATAACAGTCCTTCTGGTGTCGTGAGCTTTTGTTTACTCAGTTATGTAAGTGGAAACGACAGGGCACAAGTAACCGGCAGAGCTCTTTCAAATAAAGAAACGCTGACTAATGTTTCATAAACGAAGCTTTCGTAGTTCAACTAAGTTGTATGATTCTGAAAATTTCATCATAAAAATTTCAATTGCGTTTGTTTTAACGGGAACAGCGCAACAGCATTGGTCACTTTATGCCACATGGCAAGGAGGGCCAATGAGTTTTTCTTCATTCGCCGAATGAAGCGAGGTTTACATTGCCGAGTGATTGGGCTTTCGGATGCTAATACCTATTGACTTTAAGAACACCTGATAAAAAGATTTCCTGAAAGCCAAAATCAGCATTAGCTCGCCGGTTTGAGGTTTTCAGTAACTGAACCTTCGACAGTTGATACCAAAATTCTGTAGACTCTGTACAATCATTGTTTCGCTGCTAAACTTTGCATGGCGCTTTTTAATCATGATAATAGTTCAAAAATTATAAAACTGCGTTTACTAAAAACGTTTGTATCCCTTTGTGGTTGAGAGATGTTTGGTTTTCTTGCCTGGAGAGAAGCTCTCTAGAATCAGTTGAAATTAGTCGAACTTTAAATAGCATCTTTTTCCTTGTAGCTATTTGAGATATTTGTTTGAAAATGTTTCGCATTTCTTGCGATTTGTTTTTATGTAGCCAGACAAGCTAATCTCGTAGCTATGAATTAAATTCAAGCACTTTCCCCCTAGCTTCCGTAATCAGAAAGGATCTAGCCAATTTGGCGCATTGATGTACACAGTGGCTGCCATTCGATGCAAAAGAGCGAAACGACAAAATGGCGGGTGCATTCCTATCCTGTTGCCAGTGTAATTATCAAATTATTCGAAGTTTTTGCCTGGTTTTATATTAAATTTATCTGATACATTTGCGTCACTGACTGGGGATATTGCATGACTCGGATCTTATTCAAGAACCTTGTGGTCTTTAAATAAAATAAGATAAAAATCAACCACAGAAGATAACCACCTCCACCGGCCATTACGTAATCGAGTATTTGCATAGTTTTTCTCGAAATTGTGCCTTGCGCCCATAGGCGTGTTGGATAGGTTTGTTAGGACTTTTCATCACCATAATACTCTCATATAGATATGTTAAAAATAAATAAATATGTTCTAGCAAAGCAAAGGCAACTCATTTGGACTATGCTGTATTGAGTGAATGAAAATTAACGTCAAACCATATACTTTCACACGATGTGGTGAAAATATTCGGTCGTGTGCGGAAATTCTAAACATACGTATTATGTTTTGTATGGGAAGTGACAATGCGAAATATTAATTAACGAAATTGCAATTATATGGCATCTGTTGACAATATTCCTGAATGGTTATTCCAAGAGCTCGTAAATCAAATCGCCCATGATCTCCTTGGCAACCGATCGATGTTTGAGCTGGCTGTAATTAGGAGAACGGATGAAAATGATTGTTTTGGTAAAACCCACGGAAGCGCGTCTGTCAGATGAATATCTCAATCTCTTTTGTATGGTTTTGCAACGTCTCTAGGACTGTCTGTACTACAACACGTATTTCTGTGGTCTTTTCCTTGATTATGACTGCCTTAACAAGTCGGCGCAAGCATTTATAGAAAGAATAAACGAGGTAAATTAAGACGCTCTCTGGCTAAAATGACCCACGACGCTTAATGGATGGAAATCTAAGAACTAGGAACGCTTTGTTTGAAAAATCTGGGGGTTTTTTTAATCCAAGATCCCTGAATTTGAAGTTTCGCGTTCAAACAATAACGTTGTCACGCAACTCATTAATGCCCGAAATTGCTACATAGCCCAGGGCCCGTTTCTCTAAAGTCCTGCTAACTTAACAGGCCCGAAACCATATTTTGAAATTCAAAATCTCAGGAAAAGTAGGGTGTTTCTGACCTCTAACGAAGTCCATTTTGTTTCTTTAGCCGATAACTTTACTGTATAATTTTCAAAACGTTTCAGTGAAACTCCCATATGGAATGGAAAACAAAACAGCTTAAACGGGCCCGGTAATTACCGGGAGCTTCGAGAAACGGACTCCTGGAGCGCATCCGGCCATATTGCTGCATTTTTTTCTCCGCCTCTGCCAGTACAACAACGCCTTTGCCTGTTCTCTCACAGTCGGTTGCGCTTGTAATACAAAAGAACAAAAAAACTGAATTGGGTGGTTGTCTCTGACAAAATCTGTCTTCAACGGCAAAGTTCAGAGAGAAAAATGCCTTCTCCCTGGAGCAAGAACTAAGTCAGTACCTCCTTTCTTGAAACAAGGAAGAAGCAAACACCCAAATACACTGATCGGCGCAAAGATACCTTTCACGGGTGGCTAGACATGGAATGCAGCAGTCAAATAAACACTTAGTTAGGCCCTACGTACTTCAAGATATCTTTTTCGTCAATATTTACGGAACCAATATAATAGTGGGGACGAGGTGACCAGAACATGTGATTGCTTTCACGTTCATGTGACTCTGCGCGTGTTGACAGAATGCGTTCACCTGAGCAGAGAAAGCTTAGAAAAAGAAAACTGCAGCATGCCAAACTAACCAAAGACCGAGCGATTATTTTAAGTGGCAATGATTTGCAAAACATGAAACTCGAATTATAATGTGGAATGTTCTCGTAAAGCCAGTAGTCTCTTGCTGAACCTTACTAAAGTGTGTTATCGTATGCAGTTTGAAAACAAAAATCATAAAAAATCATTGTGTTAAAGATTAACGTTAGCAAGCCATAGTTGTTTTCTTTTGCCGTTTCAGGGACTCAAATGGCGAATTTTTAGCGATTTGATTAACATTACCTAGACCATTTATTGTATCTTTTAATCAATTCCTAACAATCTGTGTGGGTGTCTTCTGCTGGCACACGTTTTATCACGTGTTTGGCACTGCACGTCTTACGCTAAACGCAGACGTTAGATCACGCTCAAGACCACTTCATCAACGAGCTGGCTTATCAATAATAATAAAACATGGATTATATAACACAGGCGAGTGATTCAAGTGAGGTGGAAATGCCTTCCAAAGGTTCTGCTATCCCTGTTTATTAAGCCCCTGTCCCCCACTCTAGTTATAGAACCTTTCTCATTTGGGAGGCACATTTGTATCAAACGTTTCTTCTTCCCATTATCCCTCAGCCCCCGCCCCTCCCCCACTACTAACCGCAATCTACATTTAGTGACTACAGGGAAAAACTGTGGAGAATGAAAGATGGAGTCAACAACAGTTATATTTAATTTATGTAAAGGAAATAAAAAAATCAAGTTTTAATCAATTTTGAATTAAAGGAGGTAAAACACCTTCAAAGGCTGTTAAGCCCCGTTTTCTGTTAAGGAGCGAAGGATAAAGTGGTAGAAACGTAAGATTTTGAAGCATAGGGCCCGTTGCGTTGCAAGGTCTTACAGAGATGTAGACTGAGTCAAAACTAATTTTATTGTTTCGTCCAAATGTCGACAATCAGTTCAACAACACTAGAGGTGGGTCCAGTTGTCTGAGCAACTAAAGGTCTGACCCTGATCCTCGTTTATTTCGTTTATATGGACATTTTTGCTGTGGCTTCAAACCCGAGTCAAACCCTCAACTTTGGACAAGACCATTTACACTGGATAAATTGGAAACTGACAACTTGAAGTTATGCAAAATCAGCGTTTGAGCAGTCTGGGGCAAAGGATACGCTTCCTGGTGTAAACATTTAACATCATTTTTGGCGTTGTTTTGCAGTTATGCAAACGGGTTTTGCTTTCCTTGAGGCCGGCTCAGTGAGATCCAAGAACACAACAAACATCCTGATTAAAAACGTGTTGGACGTGTGTAAGTATTGAACTCTTCTCATCCAGAGATTTCCCCTCAGTTTATCATTTGTGAAAAAAAAATTCTCAACTCTGAAAAAAGTAATTTGCTCAAATCATTTGTGTTATGTTTTTAGAACCTCATAGAGAGAAATGCAATTATAGCCCCCCTTTCCACTCTATATGCTGTGGCAGGCTCTCAAATAGGGGGCACGAGTGGGCACGAGCGAAGAAAATCTAGTGGAAGAGAATTGAGTGGGTCGGGGTAGAGCTTCGTCCTCTCTCCCGTGTCCCCTCTTATTTTTTTCTTCTCTCGTCCTAATTTAATTTGCTAGTCCCAACTACTCCAACAGCATGGAACAGGCTATTTCTACCAAGACCCGTCACACATTTTCTTTTAACAACCACCTTTTCCCCTTGAGGAAAAGTCAGAGAAAAAAAGCAACTTTTTCAACATGTTGTTTGATTTTCCCAGTTCTCGGTGCTATAGCCTACTGGCTGTTTGGCTACGCGTTTGCCTTTGGGAATCCAGGCAATGGTTTCATTGGACACAAGTACTTCGCCTTGGCGGATTTACCCGCTGATAAATACTCTCACTGGTTTTTCCACTTCGTGTTTGCTGCTACTGCTGCAACAATTGTCAGCGGTGCCATGGCGGAGAGGACTGAATTCAAGGCTTACCTAATGTATTCCGTCTTTTTAACCGGTAAGTTTGTTTTAAGGCGGCGTTTTATTTTACCTGCAGCGGGGTAAATATCCATCACTTTCACCGACACTGAGGTGAATAACTGTTTTAGTATATACCACGCAAGCTGAATAATTAAGCCTGGTTCACACTTGTGACATAAGCGTAAGCGTAAGCTTAAGCATAAGCATAATGATGTTCACACTAGCGACTTACGCATGTGCAGTGCGAATTACGTCGGTGGATAGACAAGATGGCGCTTATGCTTAAGCTTATGCTTATTTCACACCGGTTCCCACTTGTGAAATAAGCATAAGCATAAGAAAAAGGAAAATGTCTCTTTTTCTTATGCTTATGCTTATACTTATTTCACCTCAATGCACACTAGCGTTTTCTTATGCTTATGCTTACGCTTACGCTCATGCTTATGTCACAAGTGTGAACCAGGCTTTAGCGGACAAAAACATCACTTAATGTGTGACCACAAACCGACAAGCGGTCTGAAATTGTAAAATCTCGCGCGCCGGCTGCTCGGAGGTGAATAGTACTTGCTAATCAACTCCGAGTTAACCAATCAGAGCGCGCGAAAAGCACTATTCACTTGTGTGGTTTATACTAATGTGGTATGTACTAATGAAGATTCTACCTACCCATCTAAAACGGGGCAAGGAAGGATAAACGCTCAAAACGTCAGCTTTTGCATGCATCTCTTGACGGTAGCCAACTGACCTTGTCAACTTAGATGATAATTCTTGAAATTTGACTTCACTATCCCACCGTTGTAGAACCACGCTTAGTAGAAACTAACCCCCTAACCACTGGTGCAAAATGCTCTGCGCTTGGGCTGGTGGATTTTCTAGAGTTTGTAAGAAGAATTGTACTTTTGCCTGTCTTTGAGCTTATTCGCATCTTCCCTCTACTATCGTGAACTATATTTTATCAACGATGCATAACTATCAAATTAGTAGATGTGGAGGGGCCAGTTCCTGAAAGTTGTAATAACTCTATTGCAGGGATAAAGCTGCCTCATTCCAGGTATGCCTTTTGAAATAAGGCAGATTTATCACTGGAATAGACGGGCCCCTGGATAATAATAGCTTACAATGACTACGAAGATTTTACATAAACCAGAGGAAATTTCTACTCAATGGTTCCAAATTGAATTAGGGACAGTGAGGGTTTTTGTTTCATTTTATTTATTTATTTAATATTTATTTATTTATTTATTTATTTATTATTATTATTGTTATTATTATTATTTTGTTTTTTGTTATTTCTCGCTGCAAGGCGCTTATTGAACAAATTTCCCACGCCTAATTCCGATGTTGAGCATTGACCTTCAGGCGCATATCATCACACGTGTCGATTTCTTCCTTGAGGGTCCCGACGACGTTACGGGGCAGAACGAAAAACTATGTGCAGAATATAGCCCCGGTAAGGCCATCGTCCCATCCAAATTTGCCAGGATTGTAGCCGTGCGAGTATGAAAACCAGGTTGTAAGTTGCAAGACTGCAAGGAGGGTAACTCTCTTTATGGTAGAACTATGTGGTACCATGCTCAATTAATACCGGAATTTTGTCTTGAAGGATTCGTGTACCCAATCGTCACTCATTGGGCATGGGATGAAAATGGTTGGCTGTACAATGGCGTGACCTACTCTAATGGTGATGCTATAACATACCAGGTTAGTAATCTAAGACATAAATGTTTTTTAAGCAATCAGACAGCACAGAGAGGCAAAACCAAAGTTCCCACGTTAAACCAATGTGATGAGAGTGTGAATGTAGTACTGTAGCCACATCTTTTGTCCATTGCAGTGAGAAAGCCGATCTGAGTCAGTTGTCGAATTCACTCAGTTTTCAATGATGTATTCATGAACTTGCTTACCTTGTGCACGGGACCCACAAAATTAGTGACTTTTTGCTGTCAACCTTGCTGCAAGTTTTATAACTTTTTTGCATCATGACAGGATTTTGCTGGTAGTGGCGTTGTACACGCGCTCGGTGGTACAATTGCGCTAGTAGGAGCAGCAATCGTCGGTCCAAGAATCGGTAGATTCGATGAACACGGAACTCCTCAGATGATGCAAGGTCATACTGTGCCGGTGAGTGAATGGATTGTGGAGAGGCAAAAAGTAACGAAGAATTCACCAGAGGGGGGCTGTGAAGGGAGCGAAGGATCTTAGATTCCGCAAATTATTCGATCGGAGTCACTAACTCTCTTTGTTCTGTTAAGAGCGCGGCGGGGTGCAGAAGGAAAGGGTAATAAAGAAAATAGGGATAAGGAATGGCTGAACAACCCACAAAAGAGCCCCACTTTTCTATTTAGACTCATGTGAGTGCAGGTTGGTACAGTCGCAAAGTCTATGACTCTATGCGTTGTTCCAAATTGGGAAACCGAAAGGAAAACAAACCCGGCTGATTTTGCCACGGTAGGTTGTTGAGGACTTGTATTTAGCCTTTATAATAAACTGAAATGGATGCCTTCTCTTCCTTTTGTAGAAAGCAGCTTTAGGAGGATTTATCCTGTTTTTTGGCTTCTTGGCCTTCAATGGCGGTTCCCAGGCAGCCATCGCCAGTCCGGGAGATGCAGATGTAGTGGCGCTGGCTATCGTAAACACGATTCTGGGAGGTGAGCGATAACCTACATAACGCGGCTCGACGTATAACAGCCCAGTTTACAGTAGCGTTCTCAGTTATCTGGCTTTGAGTTAATGGAGACCGGAGCTGACCTTGGTATGATACAAATTAAGCCCCAGCGATTTTTACGGGTAAATGTTGCTGAATTGGTAACACAAAAACAAGCTGTGAGGTTTGTGTATAGGAAAATCAAGGCAACTCCAGCCTCTCTTTCACTGCCTTTCAAGGCACGGTACATAGTTCACTATGCGAAATAGTCGTAATATGGCATCAAGAGAGTCAGTGGTATTGATTGGGGGTTGGGAGGGAGGGGGGAATACGAAATGGCGAAACATATAAGCTGCTGTGTGCCTTTGCCGAGTGCATTGATAATTTCATGAACAAAATACGCCCACTTGGTTTATCTTAGCGTCCCTCGTCCCTCCAAATGATTCCACAATCCCTTTTTTAAAGTGACCTATAGGCACAGAAGCCTAAAAAGCGCAATTGTTCAGTATGTATTCTGTTGTCATCATCTCAACCAATGCCAGCAGACAATCCTTCACAAGCAACTCATTCATTTTTCAAGTTGACCGAGGAAGCAAAAAAAAATAAAAATAAAAATAACATTGACGTATCTGCTTCAAAATAACTAGAATGTCCCATCAATAATGAACTCGAAACGACACCTAGAAGAATGTTGGTCGACGCTTGTAAAATATATGTTCCACTTGAAACGATTGCTAATATGAGCGAATAAAATCTAAACGATAAATGCAGCTGAATTAACTGGGAGTATAAAATGCATGAATAAGTAAATAACTTTATTCAAAAACCTTGTATTAAACAGCAGGATAAAAGCAGGAGATTTGGGCACTCGCGAATAGATTGTTTTATTTTTATAGCAATAAGTAGCTTAAAAATTATTCAAAATTGGTGTCATGATACGATTGATACTGCTTTGATTGGCATAAGAATCAACTTTTGCTAAATGGTGTTGGCTCTTCTGTTAGATTCAAGCTGTTTGGCCTGCCTTCTCCAGGAACGGTGGGGACTAAACTCGAATGCCGAGCGCTCGCTTTAAAGGCTGGGCAAAATCAGCACGTTTGCTTCGTTCAAAACTGTGCCTTTGAGTGACAGCTGCTTTCTGTCGCCATTTGAATAGTTGCAGGGACCCTTTCCCCACAAGTTTGGTGCAAAAATCTGCCCCAGTTTTTGGAGTTGGCCTGTTGGGCAATAGGATCTCTAAACTTCAAAATACTACTTTTATTCAATAGCTTGCCTCTCTCTCCCTCCTTAACCAGCAGTTAAAATAATCGGCTTAAACACTTGAAATTCTAATACATGGTTTTGTGTATTTAAACGTAGTCTAATTAACCTTAACAAGAAGTAAACTATTGCATTTAGAGATCAAATCAAGCTAGTCCAGTTTCACTTGTGATAACATTTCACAGTAAACAAACTTTGATTTTTTAGTTTAAATCCAGCACGCAGCATATTTGGGTGGTAACCTTGTTAAACAAGCCGATTTTTTTCTTACGTAAATAAATCGCCTTTGTTTAGCGAGGTTTACACTTAATAAACTTTATAATACAAGAGCAAGGACAAACTTTACATTTTTTGTTTTCCTTTTTAGTCGCACGTTGGTGTAATTAACACGTTAATTCAGTTTAATACGAGCAAAACAATCAAGAGTTTTAATGTTGATCAGTATCGATTGTTACGGCATGCCGAGTTGTACTGATATGGATTGTTATTGCATGACAGGAGCCGCTGGTGCCATAACTGCCATGGTTATCAAGCGCTTGGGTTATGCGGAAAAGTACTGGAGTCTCCTTTTTACCATCAACGGAGGGTTGACTGGAATGGTAAGGGATGAAATTATGAACGTAGATGGCAAGATTAACAGCGGAGCTCCCTAGTATCGCGGAACATAATACCATCAGCTACATAATAGACTTTGAGTGCCATATTTCTTCCCCTAAATAACTTATTATAGGAAATTAACGATGCACTTTATTAACGCGATTTAAATGCATCTTAAAATCTCATTAATAATTCACGAAGGAAATACAAAAGAAATTAATTTTTAATGAGTGTCTTTATATCTGATAAAGACACGGCTAAATTTTACAACCGATTTTCCCGGCCAAAATAACCCAAAATCTGAATTTTAGTGTAAGAATGGATATATGTGCAGTAAATTTTTTTAAGCCGTGCAATAAATTCGCAATTCGTGTTTTATCAAGTCCTAAAACACTCGGCTGCGCCTCGTGTTTTAAACTTGATAAAACACTCCTGGAACCGGTTCCTGAAAGGTGTAATAACTCTATTCCAGGGAAAAATCTGCCTTATTCCAGGAATACCGTTTGGAATAAGGCAGATTTATCCCTGGAATAGACTTATTACACCTTTCAGGAACCGGCCCCTGCTCATTTATTAAACATTAGTTAATTTACGTCGATGCATACGTTAATTTAAATCACACTATTTTACATCATTGTTGTTTACAGCACCTTTATTTCAATAACAAAACCTCTTCTGCTCATAGCTCCTCTATCAACGCATCGGAGCCACTGACAGATCTTCTTTAAGAACTGCGTTCAAAATGCCTTTCGACTGGTCTTTGTATTGATCCGTTTTCCCGAGGGGATAGCTAACTTCCCCAGTCTTTCTTCTTAAAATTTCCGTGGCCCGTTCATCCTCCCACTGCACGGTCACCTCTATGGGGATTTCCAAACCTCCTTTAGATGTATTTTTTTGTTTCAATGAATTTTATTTTGCAATCTTATTTATACGATGAATGAAAAGCTAAAAGATTTCTAAAGATTTTTGCATTGAGGACCACCATTTGATCAGATATTTGGTATTTTTATCACCGTGGATAACAACGTTTTAAAAAAAAAATAACAGCAGAAATATCAAAAAAAAAGAAACAGTTTTACATTAAAATTCTGAATATTCTGTACGAAGTAATTTTTTTAATCAAATGAAGAATGATCCTCGCAGTTGTGAACGCAATTTATGCAATTGCGAAAAGAAGCCTGAAAAAAATTCAGGACTTCAACGGGGTTCGAACCCGTGACCTCGCGATTACCGGTGCGATGCTCTAACCAACTGAGCTATGAAGCCACTGATGTTGGGAGCAGGTCAATTGTGGGTTCTTATGTTCCCGTGAAAGAAATGAGTGTGAATGATATATGAATTGAATCATATATGAACTGCGGAAATGAAATCAAATGAAGAATGATCCTCGCAGTTGTGAACGCAATTTATGCAATTGCGAAAAGAAGCCTGAAAAAAATTCAGGACTTCAACGGGGTTCGAACCCGTGACCTCGCGATTACCGGTGCGATGCTCTAACCAACTGAGCTATGAAGCCACTGATGTTGGGAGCAGGTCAATTGTGGGTTCTTATGTTCCCGTGAAAGAAATGAGTGTGAA
>JAEMWC010000104.1:625000-700000 GCA_016490735.1 Pachyseris speciosa | reverse complement strand
AATCCGGGCGCTGTTACCGAAAATACGTCTTTTTAAATGTTATCCAACCAACACAGCTGGAAAGAATCGTCGAAGCTCATCAAGTCAATCTGATATGCACTTTTAAAAATATCTGTCTTGGTCATTGTTCTTTTAATTTTTTTGGTTTCCTTGTTTTTATTTGTGAGTGTACTTTTTTATATATAACAAATACGTACGTTGAAGAGGAAAACGCTCATGGTAGTATGCAAAATACGACGGCTTTCTCCACTGAGAGATAGTAGCCTTTAGGGAATGTATTGGTGTGTAGTGTGTTGATCATAAAGATTAGTTAGTTCTAGTAAAGGTAATTCTCGTTCGTCCCAAAATCCAAGTCATGAATTAGTGTGGATATTAAAAGAGTTTGCAGGGTAGTTTCTTTGACCTCCATTACTTCATGACGCAGAAACAGCCTGAAAGCGCAAACAGGCCAAATAAACACTTGGAAACGTAACTTGAACCTTGTGGATGCACTTATGCGCTAGAGTTTATATGGACTCTGAAATGGGCTCTTTTTTGTACTAAATTGGCAACTATATCTTGGGTTAAAAGCCTCCCTTCTTGAACGACGTGTTAACAGTTTAAATATAGCTTTCAAAATTGTGTTGCCATGGAAATATCAAATCACGTGAACAATGAAATGGCTTAGCAAATTATTTCCAGGGAAGTTGCGTTGAATGGTGTTTGCTTTGTTTGTGAGCACTACAATTCATAAACGCTTTATTAAGGACTTAATTTTATTTATTGTCATTAGTTTATTATTTACAAGTTTAACAATTGAAATGTTGGGCTAAGGTCTGATTACCTTTTCACCAATATTTTTGTTAACAATAATTTTAGCAAAACACTATCGAGAATCAAAGACCACTAATTTAGGCGACTTTAGCGAGTCTTTGCTGTCGCTATAAATCACTCGCGCCTCTTTTTTTTATTTGTTTGTTTCGTTGGGAGGAAGGCAAATAACTAAAATTTGGACTGTTTTGATTGGTCATATAATGCTTCAGAATAAGCACTTCACAAATTGATCCCTTATAATTGGGATGTGAAAGAAGATGAAATTTTTTGAATAGCGTTTGCGAGTAAAAGACTGGAAGTCTTCATGTCTACCAAAACTTCTCTGAAACCAGAAATCTAGATACTACTTCCTTACTTTCTTTTATCAGATTAAAATCAATAGAGGGTGATTTTTGTCTTTGAATTAATTTCTAATAATTCTGCCCTATTCAAACTTTAAAGGAAAAAGAAAGAAAATCCATTGACTTGGATTCACTAAGGCTATGTCAGCATTATTTTGAGCACGCTGTTTTGCAGTTGTATAAATAGCCTTTAACGGGAGCAATCGAGGGAATTTTCCTTATGTTGATTTAATTTAAGTAAATAAGTATTCTTATATTTTTGGCTCTCAGTTCAATTTAGCTGTATATTCGCTTTCTTATAATCGCCGAGACATTTTAAACTGTTTGAGGTCCAGAGGAGACCAGTATGTAATTTCTCCTTACGAAATCGATATCACCGTTGTTTGGTCATCAGCAAATTTGTAAGCTGGTAACGGAAATGATTAGCAAAAGTAAATACTATTAATTGTTATCATCAATGGTAGGCACCATTTTTATGGCAGTTGGCAGCCAATTTGCTTGGATAGATTTCGCCAAGGCATTTATGGCATATGTGAGACCGTTTATACTTGTCCATTGTGTAACAACCAATATTATGGCATGCACTAATATTTGTATTTCATTATTTTTGCCTACACATGTATCGAAATACCACTGTAATATTCTGAAGTGCATCTTGAAATAAAGCAAATTTAAGTGGAGACTCATTGACATAAGTGCATTGTTCATGAGTTCACTTCTCTAGGCGTGGCATTTGATGATCGTCTTAGTTGGAACAGTCATGTTAAGCAAATGATCTTTAAGGCGGTTAAGCGCGTAGGTATGTTAGGCCGTCTTCGCGGTAATTTAACAAGTCAGGGTGGCAATTTTGTTTATATCTCGTTAATTAGATCAATCCTAGATCAGAGGATGTGGCCGCAAGGACCTCGCAGCAGCTCGCAAAGGCACGTATCCTCCACTTTCCACCCGGAAAGATCCAGCATTGTAGACGTTTTTTATGACGTTTTCAATTTGTGTGCCCATTTCTACCCTATCCAGGCAATCCAGACTCTTACTCGATTCACACGGTTTCCTTGTTACAGCGCCTTGTTTCGGTGGTCTCCCTTTTCCACACAAGATGAAATTCGAAAGTCAATGCAACATTCGTAACCTTTTGTGTATTTCATCGGCATTCGGAAAATAATGTTAGCGATTTCGCATTCCTACTTACATGTGAAAATGTTTCGCCGGTCAATCTGTACTTGACAATAAGCAGCCTTGCAGGTGCAGCATATCCTGCTGTCTCTGGCAACGTACAGATACGGATGACCCAAGACAAGACTGGATTTTTCCGAGATAATTAGTAGCGGGCCAGGTTTGCCGTCGCCAAGCCTCTATTTTTTTTCCCATGGCCACACAACGCGCACTCAAAAACATTTTTACGAGGCTCTACTAAAACAACTATCGTAAGCAAAAAAAATTACCGTAGCTTTCCTGCCATGTTGATGTCGGCGATCATACACTCGTGGTCTGCGGTCACGCGCATGTTTCATGCAAAATCTCCCTCTGCTTATAAACCAATCTCGTACCCAGAGTCCTCGGGCTGTTTGGTCAGCAGGTGGACCCTCGGAGAAACTCTGGGATAATGGACCGCCATTTTCCCAGAAAATCTGGGGTAAGACAATGGAAGCCGTTACGGGCCAGCCAGTCCAAAAATTTCATTTTTTTTTCCATTATCCCAGAGTCTTTCCTGGCGACTAACCGCTGGCCAAACAGCCTGAGGACCCTAGGTACGAGATTGCTTATAAAGGGGATTCTGCCTTCGTATTCTTCATTGATGAGAAATACTAAATCATACAAACCGTATAAGATATGCGACTGACCTTCTTCTAACCTATATGAAATTTAGACTACCATTTAGGCTTGAACGGGATTTGAACCCATGACCTCTTCGTATCAATTAGTGCTGTATATTGGCTGAATCAACGTTGAAAAAGGGAAGTGAATGCTGTTCGATCATTCTGTTTCAAGGTTAGTGCTTATTGATTTTCTCAAGTGCCACAAAAAAAATTGAAAGCAGTTAGAAGCCACACTTTCTAGCGCAACACGCGCTGTAAAGGAGGACGAGGAGAGACGGTAATCGGGCGTTCGCGAACCGTGTGGGGTGAACACTGAGCGAGAAGTAAGGGATGGAGAAAAGGGAGGTTTCCTTTTCCTTTTTCCCTCTAACGCGCTACCTCGTTCACGAGTATTCTACAACTACTTTGCTTCCACGTTCTACCGCCTGCCAAAGCAGGCTAACTAACGCTGGGATGAAAGGATTCTACACAAGAAGTGATTACGATCCTTTACTACCTGTAGACTCTTCATAAGCTCAAGGACAGGTAACTTTCGGGCATACGTGTTTGCAGCATTCGCAGTGAAACTTAAACAGTGAAGCCAGTCAAACACATTTCCTCTTGACAGTGCTTAACGTATCACAAGAAGTTATCGATCGGGACACCAAAGCATTTTCAATTTACATTGCACCTCCTAAGGGCCTGATTACGTGCCGAATTTCAGCCGGGGCAGAAATTTCAGCCCGGTTAACGGGACTGAGATTTCGGCTCGGCTTGCAGAACAAATCTTGTTAGAAAGATGTTTGCGATAACATGAAGAGAATTTCAGCCCGGGATGAATGGCTGAAGAATCGCATGCAATCCCATTCAAATTTCAGCACGGGCTGGAAAGTGAGTTTGGAACATTTTTCACGTAGTATCAGCCTTGCATTTGTCATATTCTGTTTCTTTTGTCTGATTAGATCTCTTGTAGATCCTCCGTAAGCTATCAGCATTATTGTTGGCGGTTCTTTGCTTATTACTTTTTCTTCACCGTATTTTGGGACCGTAGATCTTTACAGATCCGATATGCTGTGTATACCTTCACCATGGTTTTGTCCATGCGTTTTTATGTTAAGATTGATGTTGGCAAATCTACATTTTATTTTGCGAGACACCATCGTGACACTTTGGATTTCTTGTTATCCGGTGCACGTGGTTTCCCATTGCTTCTAGTATTTAAAGCGTCATGTTGTAGTCGTTGAAAGTAATTTTTAAATGGAAAACATGCAGTTCCATTAAGGCAGTTAAATACAAAAGAGCATGCTCTTTACCCCCACCGAACAGATATCTACCGAAAATTGTCGTTGGGTGCCCCTGATAGCAACGTACAAAGAGGACTCCCTGCTCTTTCTTTCCGCTCCCTCTCGGTGACTTCCGCTCGTCCCAATTTCCGCTCGCTCGCGCTTCGCGTTCGTTAAAACACTCGACGAAGTAGTGACTGCTCGCAGTCTGGAAGGAGAGCGGAAAAGTTCTCTCTGCATTTACTATTATCAACGGGAAAAGTGGTGAAACATAACTAACTAGTTTGTTTTTCAAACAATTATTTTTTAGCTGTTTCGGTTTCTTTTGTTTCTTAAGGAAGTCTTTGGACCAAAGGTTGGTATAAATTATTCAATGCTCAGAGCTGGAAAGTGCATTTTGTTATTCTGTACATGAACACACAACATAAGCGAAGGTTATTGACCTGAAACGAGAAGATATTTGATTTTGGATTTGAGTGCACACCGCAGTTGTACGCCATATTTCATTCACACAAGAATGCGCTTTTACTATCCTTCAGAGGTGTTTGTGTGGATGCTGTTTTGAAACGATTGACGGTAAAAAAAACATCGATTTTCTAGGTTTTGTTTTTTGTTTTTGTTTGTTTTTTTCATTTTGACGAAAGCACGTCACCGCTTATGCTTTAGATAGCTGTAGTAACGAGAAGGCTGGTAATTAAGTTGACCGAACACTGTAACCAAACTGCATTACAATACCAATGTCGTATAAACAAAGAATCGTCACTTCACGGTTGGTGAGAGCGTATCATTTTTACCCATGCATTGGGTTTTGCGAAACACCACCAATGAACGCGCCAGCATGCAAGCGAGTGAGTGTGATGATTCATAAAACACAATGCAGTGACAGACAGTGATTGAAAATCGTGTGAATGAACCATGTATGAAGTTACTTGTTTATTTATCAGTAGGAGATTTACAGCAAGCAACTTACATCCATAAACTATAACAACGTCAATAAAAGACAACAGAACGCCTTAAGGGAACCATCTATCGAATCTTATTAAAGCACCGAGGCCTTGTTTACATGGGGATGCATCGCCCGGGGCGAGTGACGCGTGCTAGCAAGTACACACATCAATGCTTTTCGTAAAGAAATGTATTCCCCCCCACCAGGAACAACGAGGAAACTGGAACGAGCGAGCGAGCGAGCGAGAGTATATTAGCAAGAGCCACTGTTACAAAAGTAAAGTGCCATAAAATTGTATAATGAACAGTAAAAAGCAAGGTCGGATACTGATCTTCCACAAAAGGATCCCGCCTGCTCATTATACATTTCTTTGGCTGGTTAGATCTTCCACAACAGGATCAAGCACTTTTATTTTGTACCGGGGTCCTTGTTACAGTGTCCTCGCCATATAACCAGATAGTGAACTCCCTTGGGTGGACGGAAGATAACAAATGCTGCATTTTCGGTGTTCTCATAGCAAGTAAAGATCTCTTGTTCTGTCTGTTTCTCAAGAAACAACTTTTTCTTCACAGCAGACTACAGCTACCATTAATAACAGTTCCGTGTCTACCCAAACAATCCCACAAGCCCTCACTCTCACTTGTGCCAGTCTCCCACAGTTTCTGCAGTGGGGAATTGGGAGTTAGCTCGTGTAGGATACGTGAGTTGGGCATCCACGATGCAAACAGGCCATAAAATATGCAACAGGTTCAAGGTCACAAATCACACAAAAGTTTCTTTTTTAAACGAATAGCACAAAAATGTCGTTATTGGTAGTGCTGGTGAAACAACAATTAACACAATCAAGCCTAAAAATCACGTGCATGTTTTGTACTTGTAAGATATTCAAAATAGTAAAGCTCGCATTGGAAAGGACAGTGCCGCGAGAGCGATTGCGACATTGTTTTGGGGTGGGAAGCGAAAAAAAAAAACCCGAAGAAAAACAGAAAGAAACAAACAGGGCCGAAAATGCTCTACTCTTTCGTATTATGTAAAATGTTACATCCGAGGACTTTTGCATACAAAGAAAAATAACACCATACACGTTTTAGCATTTTCTTCATAGTCCCCCCTCCTCCTCCAAACAATCCCACAACTGCTTGCTTGGACACTATTCCCAAGCTATTACACTTACTCAAAGTGCCCTATTCAAGGAAAGTAATATTTTTGAATTTCTTGAAAATCCGTCCCTTTTTAAGAGGCAAAAACAGTAACTGATGAGGTCTCACATTTAACGTAATTAAACTTTTAAAATGTTCATTAAAACACAGCTATATAACTCATCCAGGATAGATCCTGGTTTAGGGAACACTTTTCACCCCTTTAAGACAAACCCTAGCAACAGAAAATTCAAAAGCTGTGGAACTGAATTTTTATCGGGATTATCTGTTTATCGAATGACAGTTTAAACTGGGTTTTGGAGCTGGGACCAGGGCATGAAACTGCCTTTTATCTTTTCATAAGGGGATAGTTTTGAAGGGTGAATTGAAATACTTGATTTGAGTAAATACGGTGCTTGTATGTAGTTTCCAAATGTTACAAAACCAAATAAAACGTACGATGGCATTCTACAAAATTGCTCTCAACTGCATTCTATTGTAGGATCAGTACTTAACCCTTACAGTAGGAAACCAAAGGTCAAAAATTATATGGGATAGATACCAGGCTAAAATACTCTTCTATGTTTTAAGTGTAAACTTAATCTGTTTTGGTTTCCTTTTTGTTTGAAGACAACTTGTTCTGAGATCTTTATGTTCTGTGAATTCATCTGCAATTCAAACACTTTCCTCATTGTTTGCATTGGTCAATTCAACCTCCAAGGTGGGTCCTGCAACAATTGAGCAAATTTCCTGCAAGGCCACGTCCCACACCGTTTCCACTGTTTTCTGCTTACAGTTGTTCTTCTCGTGAGCATGCAAATTTCCTTTTAAGGTGAAACACTTACCACAGTGTTTGCACTCAAATGGCTTATCCCCAGTGTGGAGCTTGTTGTGAATCCGTAGAGTGCTTGCTTGGCTAAAACACTTGTAGCACTGTTTGCACTGATAAGGCTTTTCTCCAGTGTGAGTTCTGATGTGAGCACGCAGCGTTGCTTTGGCATTGAAGCACCTTCCGCATTGTTCACATTCATAAGGTTTCTCTCCAGTGTGTGTTCTCTGATGAACTTCCAAATCGCTTGCATAATTAAAGCGCTTCACGCAATACTTGCACTGATATCGCTTCTCACCAGTATGGATTCTCTCATGAGTGCGCAAACTTCCTTTCTCAAGAAAACTCCTCCCACAGTGTTGGCATTCATATGGTTTTTCCCCAGTGTGGATTTTCTCGTGTCTCTGTAACACTGCCTTCTGGCTAAAAGCCTTCCCACAGTCCTTGCATTCATAATGCTTCTCTCCAGTGTGGTTTCTTTTATGAATCACTAAATATCGCTTGGAAGTAAAACATTTTCCACAGTGCTCGCACTCAAAAGGCTTCTCTCCAGTGTGAGTTCTTTCATGAATGCGCAAGCTAACTTTTACAGTAAAACTCTTTCCGCACTGCTGGCATTCAAAAGGCTTTTCTCCAGTATGAGTTCTTTCGTGCTTCTTCAATTCTCCACTTTGGCAAAACGATTTGTCACACTCCTTGCATTTGTAAGGTTTTTCGCCAGTGTGAGTTCTTACGTGTATCCGCAAATAGGACTTGCAGCTGAAACATTTCTCGCAGTAATTACATTGATAAGGCTTCTCACCAGTGTGGGTTCTATTATGTTTCTGTAAAGTTCCTGCTTCCGTGAAGCATCTCCCACAATGGTCACATTTATAGGGTTTCTCTCCAGTGTGGATTCTTACATGTTTCAACAAACTTCGCTTACAACCGAAGCGCTTTTGACACTGTTCACATTCAAAAGGCTTCTCAACATTGTGCGTTCTTTGATGAATTTTTAATGTTCCTGCCAAATTAAAGCTTTTACCACACTGTTCGCATTCAAAACGATTCTCTCCAGTGTGCATTCTTTCATGTTTTCGCAAATAACTTTTACTAGCGAAATATTTTCCACAGTGACTGCACGCAAAAGGCTTCTCTCCAGTGTGGCTTCTTTCATGAGTGCGTAAGCTTACTTTTAGAGTAAAGTTCTTCCCGCACTGATGACATTCAAAAGGCTTTTCTCCAGTATGAGTTCTTTCGTGCCTCTTCAATTCTCCACTTTGGCAAAACGATTTGTCACACTCCTTGCATTTGTAAGGTTTCTCTCCAGTGTGAGTTCTTGCATGTATCCGCAAATAACCACTACAGCTGAAAAACTTTCCACACTGGTTGCAAACGTAAGGCTTTTCTCCAGTGTGGGTTCTACTATGAACGCGCAAAGTTGTTGATTCTCTGAAACACTTACCACACTCCCCGCATTCATAGGGCTTCTCACCAGTGTGGATTCTTTCATGCTTCTGCAAACTTCCTCTCTCACTAAAGCACCTTGCACAATGTCGGCATTTATAGGGCTTCTCTCCGGTGTGGGTTCTTTGGTGCACTTTTAACGTTCTAGCTAGGCCGAAACACTTTCCACACTGCTGGCATTCAAAAGGTTTTTCTCCAGTGTGGATGCGTTCGTGTTTCTGCAAACTTGATTTGTTATAAAACCGCTTCTCACATTGTTGGCATTCGTAAGGCTTCTCTCCGGTGTGGGATCTCCTGTGTACTTTTAATGTGCTTGCTTGGGTAAAACACTTGCCACATTCTTGGCACTTGTAAGGCTTCTCTCCAGTGTGGGTTCGTTGATGCACTTGTAAATTTTGCATCCGTTTAAAACATCTACCACACTGAGTGCATTTCAGAGACTTGTCTTTAACCTCTGACATTTCCAAAAGCTGAAAAGAAAAATGAAATCCAACGTTTAACTTCACTGTCGACAAAGTTTTACTACTTAGAGCCTTCAACATGTTATCATCATCATCATCATCATCATCGTCATCGTCATTGTCATTATGTTAACAGAAATGGTTGTATCGATGGAAACGGAAAATTAAGGTCCAGTTTTGTTAAAAAACTACTCTGCTAGAGCAATGAAACTACAAATACACTGTAACTACCCTTACACTGTAGCTACATGTACGAATACAGCAACGCTTGAAACGAATTGCTTCAAACTAAAGACCGTTACGAAACGATCATGCTTCATACTCCTGTTCTTCTGTCATGAAATCAATTAACTATATTTCTTTCCAGAGGCGTTAAGACCACTTTGTGCACAAAAAATGTTCTCAGTTTCGATTACGCCAAACTTTGACCTCAAGACACAACAGATAGTAGTCAAGACAAAGCCCCTTCAAATGCGAAGGAGGTAAAGAAAAATACCCAGCCCATTCGACTGATTATTGATATCCTCATTAAAGAGGACAGGTAAGTGAGCAAGTGGAGTGGTCAGTTGCCATCTAATCACGCCCCCAAAATTTATGAATTCATTCAAAAGTTACAAATTATAACACGTTTAATTCACAAACAAGACCCTCGGGAGAGGGGGGGTCATCATCTGGGCATTGTACCCTGTCCACCTCTCAGGGATAACAGAATGCAATAATTATTTTATAGACGTTGTTACATGTATGACTAAGCTCAAATCAAAATTTATTTCTTGCACTCCAAGTGCAATGTAAACCAGGAATTCTTCAGAGAGAAACTCCCTTCAGTAATCCTACTCAAACAGTTTGAATCTTTTTTTTAATTCCTTGAGCCATGAAATAATTTACTGGTTCGGAACTTTCTTATTCATTATTTTTTTTTTTGGTGGCAGTCAGGTGAGACCTGCGAACAGTATTTGTTTTTACTGAATAATACAGATTCCAATTATTCTCGGTCCAGCTGCAGAGCTTGAGATTATAGTAGTCCACTAGTCAGGACAAATAAAAATTGAGCTATGAAGTCTTCTTGTCAGTACATGAATAAGCCCTTGGACCTGAAGCAATTGTTCATGGCCTTCCCTGTGTGGAAATGGTTCACACTCCATACTTATTCTCTTCCATGTTCCGTATTAAAGGCTTCCGTGGTAGAAGCACTTTGTCTGAAGCCGATGATTGTGACTGCCAATGTACAGTAACAGACATGGAAGCTAAAGGCAGGCAGTAGCGCCCTTATTCGCACTCCATACTCACATGACCTCTATTTTTAAGCAAGTCTGTTATCAGAAATAAACATCTGAAAGGGAGCTTTCAAGGTCGCAATTCTTGCATCCATAAGTGACAGTGGCAATTTTTTTCAAGGAAACTGGGTCCTCCAATTTGGTGAGTTACGTATCATGAGTTACCAGCGCCAGTTAATTTCATGTAAGTTACAGAATATTGAAATTTCAAGATTTGACATGCAGAATCTTGAAATTGTAGCTTAGGGTCTGGGGTTGGGGGGCGAAGGCGGTAAAGATACTCCCTATATATGGCCTGATTATAAATGGGGCCTTGCCGCTGGATGGGGTATAGGCGGTTTGCAGCCAATCTCTAGAGACACAGATAACAATGGTGAAACGAACAAATGCTGGTGGACGAACAAAAGGAGCTAATGAGAGATGTATTGTTTACGTCCACCTGCATCGCGGCGATGACGTAACGTGCAAACCACCTATAGTTTTCGGCCCCTCTGCTCTGAACAAGACATACAATTTTTATGTGAGCCAGTGTATAGGTTATCAGTCAACATCAGAACATTGTGAGGCCATTGTGTTCTGGTTTTTGTTGTCCTAATCAGGGTACAGTACCGCTCAGAGATATGCGGCCAAAAATCGACGCATTAAAACGCGTTGGCAAGAAACGCGTTAACGCATTTGCACTAACGCGTTGCGCATGGAAAACGCGCATACAGCTCATTAGTATGTATGAGATAGCTTATTGTTTTCTTTTTGTTGATACCTCATTGTTTGTTTAAAACGGCCTTCAATTCTGTCACAAAGCTGTCACAAAACTGAAACAACAGCGAGCGTGAATTTTCGGCATCACGGCAAACAAAAAATGGTGATACCTCCGGTTTTACAAGGCGCACAGAGACGATTAAAACGGCAAAATATTTCTTCAAGGCTGAAATTCGATATAAAGCTTATGATGCGCCGTTTGAAAAGAGTGATTTCTTTCCAAGCAAAGTCTATTGTGTTATTTTTAACTCCACGAGCGAGCGTGAATTTTCGGCGCACAGCAAACATAAAATAGTGATATCTCCGGTTCTACAAGGCGCACAGAGACGATTAAAACGGCAAAACACTCTTTCGTCAAGGCTGAAATTTGATATAAAGTTGTTTATGATGCGCCGTTTAAAAAGAGTAATTTCTTTGCAAGCAAAGTGTACTGTCATAAAATTCACAAAGTCTTCGGTGTTGTTATTTTTAGCAAGCACCAGCGAGCGTGAATTTTCGGCGTCGCGGCAAACATAAAATAGCGATATCTCCGCTTCTACAAGGCGTGCAGAGACGATTAAAACGGCAAAATACTCTTTCTTCGTTTCAAAAGAGTAATTTCTTTGCAAGCAAAGTCTACTGTGAAGTTTAGCGCCGTTTAAAAAGAGTGATAACTCGCACATGGCTGCTAATGCTTGGGCTCAATCTTTGCTTTGGTAGATTTAAGGGGTAATGCCCGCTACCTTGTGGCCTTAGTGCCTTTTGAGTCGCTTCAGTTTACTTGATCACATTAATTTGTGAAGTATCCTTGTCACTCCAGCCACATCCCACAAGCTTTACGTTTTCATGGATTTGTAAAACATGGGTTTTAGAAATCCATGTTTTACAAATCCACCTTTTATAAATCCATGTTTTACAAATCCATGTTTTACAAATCCAGTCCATGTTTTACAACATGCCAATCCGCACGCCAGTGACAAATTGTGAAACTGAAACTGTAAGATGATGCGCTTCGTTGCGATGTTTAGAACACTATGCAAATTTCAATCCGCATGACTTGTCGGCGGCATTTGCGAGACGACGAGTAATTGTCTTTCAAAACAATGTCGCACAAAGAAAATTTACTGCAGTGAATGACAATAGATAAAACGCGAAGAAATGCGTTTTCTAACGCGCTTTTTGAACCGCGTTAACGCAAAAAACGTGCGCATGTTTTGCGTCTGCGTTGGCCGCTTATCTCTGAGCGGTACTGATGTAGGTACACCTTGACATGCAGAATATTGAAATTCAGATTCTGCATGCCAAATCTTGAAATTTCAATATTCTGCATGCCAAATCTTGAAATTTCAAGATACTGTATGCCAGATCTTGAAATTTCAAGATTTGCATGCCAAATCTTGAAATTTCAAGATTCTGCATTCCAAACCTTGAAATTTCAATCTGGTAACTCACTCCCAATAACCTACTCGAGCATAACTCACCCTTCTTAACTCACACCCTTATTAAAACTGTGCATGCAATTCTTATCACACTTAAAACTAAAAAGTCGTTAATTTTTGTCAGTACCGACATATTCACTTACAGTGGATTTACAATTTAATCAATATTTTTGTCTAGGTACAGTTTCTCTGTACCAACAATTAAATGTCAAAAATAATTGGAATTGGTGAAAAAAGGGCTTAGAATTTGGTCTTAAAACCCAAATTTCTGTAAATTCACACAACTTTGGCCAACGGACTTGTTATCGCTTTGGAAACATGCATGAATTAGCATAATTATGCCTTTTGCCCAAAACTCAACAAATGGAAACAAAAAGGCATCTGATGCATGTTTAATTTAAATTGTTTGGGATTTCTAAAGAACTCATTCATGCATCGCTTCAGTTGCTTTGGTTTTGGCTTTAATCATCCACTAATTTTGCAAATTCAGGCCTTCAATCACAAAATAAGCAGACATGCATGTACATTTCTGACATTATAACCAGTCTGTAGCCCAGAGGAGTGTAAATTTCAGAGAAATTTGCATTTTGAGGCCAAATCACCACTTTTGCCCTTCTGTTTTTCCAAACAACCATTCGATACTAAAGTTGTTATGGTGAATTTTGGTGTAAATAATTAAACAAAATAAACAACTTTATGAAGAAAAGGACCGAAGCTCAATACACAAAGTAACTCTATTCGCGCAAAACTCTGTGTGAACACTCCTGTGCAATTATTTCATTATTTACCTTCTAGTACACCTTGAACACCTTTGCTTATGATCTGTCTTCCTACTTAGCCGATGTATTATCTCCCCTAACAGGGAACTCAGAGTACACAGTTGACAACTCAGCTCATTTTGTGTCCATTATGAACGGTTGTATTTCTCAGAAATCCCTAATGAATCGCCATCCAAACGGGAATAGGCTGGCGATCCTAAGTAATTAAGGCAATCAGTTGCTAATATATCCCCTCCCTACCTTACTGTACTTCATTAATTTCCAGGGGGATTTGGCCGTGCATCGCCGATCGACCGGGGAGTAGTGACGTGATCCTGATTGCAGAAAAATGTGTGAAATTGTCCCCTCAGACCTTACCATAAAAAATATGTTCCCTGTGTGGTTGGTTCAGTGGCCTAGCGGTTAAGGCATCCGACCGGTAATCTGGAGACCCAGGTTCGATTCCTGGCTGAGCCACATTTTCACTTAATAACTTAGTTGTGTTGATTTCTGTTCCCAAATTATCACCAGCCTATTCCCGTTTGGATGGCAATTCATTAGGGATTTCTGAGAAATTTTCTGAGAGGTTCCACTGTAAAACCAAAATAGAAGTTGCAGCACTTCTGACTTTTTTTTTAATTTGACAGCTACAAGGTGCACAAACAGTAAACACAGTGTATTTATTCCAAAATGACTATTTTTAGTTAGCGCTTGTGCAGAAATGCTGGAAACGAGCTTTGCGAATGAAACACGACGAAGAAAAAGAAAAACGGAGCTCATTTTCAGACTTGGGCGGCGTTCCTAGCCCGAGTAATAAACAAGCTTTTTAGGCATGAATATACATGTAGAGTATTACCTTTTTGTTCTGACTGTATTAAAGTGCCTATGAAGTAAAAAATTTTCTTTCAAATTCTTCTTGTGTCTTGATTACGAAATAACAAAAGAAATTTGACCATATCAGCTAAAGCCGATTTTTTTCGCCCTCCAAAGAACCTCAAAAACAGGACAATGCTAATGACGTAGGAAATGCCACGACACTCGTGTCTTCTGAAGCATTTCCTACTTAACACCTTTGTAATACAATCGTTTGGCCGCGCGCAAGATGGAGACACTTTTTTTAAATGTAAAACTTTTGGTTCGATTTATTCCGTTTTGTGAATGTTTTACTGCCTAAAACCTAAATATTAAGAATCAGAAAATGATAAACTATTATATTACAAGAAGAAATTTTTTACTTCACTGGCACTTAAAGCTCATGATTATTATCTTTATGTTTCTATAAACCTATATTGGGCTTTTAGGATTTTGACATTATTATTATTATTATTATTATTATTATTATTATTATTATTATTATTATTGTTGTTGTTGTTGTTGCTATAAGTTGGTCATTTTCTAAAGTTTTTCCATTAAATTTAAAAATAAAAACTTATTATTATTATTATTGATTGCATCTGCAAACATGAGACATTGAAGGATATCATATGATCGTTGAGTTGATATGATAGTTGAGAGAGCAAACTGCATTACATTTTTGGTGATCAAATGAAGTGTAAGAACTTAACTTTTTCAAGTTTCAATATGATTGTTTCAATCTTTTGCATCTGTAACAACAGATGACAGCACATACCAGTAGCTTAAGTGCACTAACTTAACTGGTCATTTATCCCAAAGATTGTAGGCTCGGTATTTTCTGTGAGAAAAGATTTTGCTATCAAGTGATACTTGTTCCCTGATTGACGTGATATAGCAAATATGTTAAAAAGAAATTTAACATATTAATTATTGGGAAAAACTGGAATACTTTTGCAAAGGACCACCACTGCAAAATAGAAGAGCTGGATCCTGTAATAGATCTAACCAGCTATAACATTGTAAACTAAAAAACAGTAAAACAAACAAGCAAGGCTCGTTACACGGCAAGGAATATATATATTTAAACCAATATTTCAGGAGGCACAGCCTTCCTTTGTCAGGGTGTTCCCGAAGGTGAAATGACGGTACAATTTAAAAGAAGTTGATATACATTGTATATGATATTAACTTCTTTTAAATAATTGTAACATCGTCTCACCTTAGGGTCACAATACAGAGCTATACAGTATATAACACCCTGATGAAGGAAGGCTGTGCCTCCTGAAATATTGGTTTAAATATATATATATTCCTCGCTGTGTAACCAGCCTTGCTTGTTTTTTACCATTTTTTAGTTGAACATATTGGGAGACTCTTAATTTGCAACAGACTAAATCAATTCAAAAATTTAGAAATTTTGACTATTTTAGTATTCCAGACCAGGCAAGAGATATTCTTTCAAGCTTGCCATTTAGTTTTTACTGCACATTGGATTGTTTATAATGGCTGCTTCCTATGTTGCAATTCATCAAGAGTTGAAAAGCATGCGGTTAATAAAGCCTCATCTACATGAGCAATTTTTATATGGCAATTTTTATGTGACAATATAATATATTTGATCATGTAGATGGCACAGCAAATATTTGTCAACAAACAGGCAAAAAATTGAAGCTGCGGCCATTATCGCATTTCTAGAATTATAATAATAAACAACAAAGAATGAAGACAAAGAAGTGTAGCTGGTGGGTAAAACCCTTGAAAACTGAGCAGTGGCGAGAAGCCCAGGCCCATCATTTAGTAAATGAACTGCGAGAGACTGACCATGCAACGAAATCCTTTTTTTTTTTTCAGTGAGTACAGTTTGTCATTTGAACCTGTTTTAACAAGTTTCATGAAGTAATGTTGGAGCTGGATAAACAAGAACCCAACCTTTTACTGGTGTAAAGAGGAAGAGGAAGCATATACAGTGTATTTGCCGGTAACCGGTCGTTTCGCAAACGAGTCGTTTCGCAAACTAGCTTAACTTATATTACATGTAGGCGTTGATAATATTCAATTTAGACTTATATGTAAACTTAACGTGTTTCTTATACAGACTACTGATTTGGCGATTTCAAAATGCTAAAACTAGCCTAAGTTTATACCGTTGATAACGCAGACTATATATGTTAGTGATTTTACAACTAGCTTGACCTACACGTTGATAATACTTAATTAAGACTTTTTTGTTAACTTAACTTGATATTGATTACAACTACAACTATAAGTTAACTCGAAATGCTACAAACTTAAATTACTACAACTACACAAACTATTGATTTAACGATTCCAAAATAACACAACTAGCTTAAGTTACGCGTTGATAATACTAAAGTAAGACCTACACTGTATTTGCAAACTTAAGCTTAAGTTGGTTTCGTGTTTCTTATACAAACTACAAATGTATAATTATTGATTCTTAACTGATTTGACTTGAAATACTACAAACTTAAAATACTACAACTATAATACTTCATTTTCACTCCGTTTTTTTTCTGTGAGACGTTTGCGAACTGACCGTTTGCGAAACGACTCGTTTGCGAAACGACCGACATTCGTATTTGCCACATTTTATGTGACGAATCGTCTACACAAGCAATTTTTTCGTACTTTTATTTGTCACATAAAAGCTAACATGCCAGCTTCTCAGCAAATACATTTGTCACATAAAATTGGCCAATTTTCCTTGTCTACACGAGCAAATAATAATTGTCATATACAAGTTATCACAAAAATTGCTCGTGTAGACGAGGCTTAAGCTAATACTGCATACTGTGCATCTGATGGCCTGAACACGTGATTTCACCAAGATGGCCCTCAAGATGTCACAAAACAGGCACTCGACCACCACAAAATATGTTACACCCTGTTATTATTCTGGGGAAACCTCGCCCTTTTCTAACAAAGTCAGTAGTAAGTTTGAGTAAAATAAATTTCAGAGTTGATGCTGGCCAGGCCGGATCGAGTTGTAAGCGTCGCGTCTGTTAAACGTCGCTACGGTTCCCAATCATTGTTCAGACATATTGAGAGGCAGTTGCAGTGATCAACATAAGACAAGCTAAGATAATAGTAAGCTGAAATAATATTTGATAAAAGACAATATTGATCGGCTGCTTGAACTTAAAATCTTAACGTAAGGTAATTCTACATTCAGGATCGAGCTTCGACCGCAACTACATGCAATGCAAGCATTCAACATTAAAACGCGCTGATGAGCACTTTCAATACTACAACAAAACTAGTTTGAAATAAAACTAACGTAAGAGTAGTTTCCATTTAACTTACCAAAGAGAAGACTCTAATCTAATCTAATCCAAACCAAAGAACGATACCAGAACGATTAAAGCACGTTCAACACAAATGGTAGCACACCGAGCAAAGCGTAATCTCGTACCCAGATCTCCCACGGCCAAGCGAAAGGGCGATTGGGTAAAGTTCAAAAGTACGCCATTTTTCATTGGCTACTGGAAAAAAGACTACCGCAATGTGATCTACGCTCTGATTGGCTCTTTCAGAGTGCAGGGCTTTATTTTCGTGGCAAATATTTAAAATGGCAGTATGGAAAACGCGTGCGATAGTTTCAAGTTTAAATGCCTGTTGTTAGGCGATAACGAGAAACCTGGGAGGAAATATATTTTTCCCCTACGCCGGAAAAGCTTTGAGGTTAAAAACAATTATTCAAAAATTGTGTAAAATTTGTGTCGAAGATGCAGACGAACTTCCCAAGTTCTGTTGCAGATCTTGTTATGATAAAGTGGTATACCTAAATGAGAACTTAACTTTTCGTATACTAATCGGACAAAAATATCCTACACTGCCTGTTGCTCACAGTTTGCCGGGTTTCCAAACCAGTCTCCCTCTACTAACTATGTCCGGACGGATCAGAAATTATGTGGAACTTTCCGGCCTCAAGCTAGATCTGAATGAAACCTGGATTCAATGCTACCATCTGCCTAGCTCCCGGAAACATTTATTCTTGCACAAGGGAGTTAAAGGAGCACTGTCACGGGGATTTATGCTCTTTTTGGTTCCAATTCTGCCAAAATTACTGCCTTTTACCTGTTATCGTGCAAAAAAATGCTCCTAGAGAATCAGCAAGATTAATTCCAGTGACATTTTAGCAGGGAGAGCTAACCATAATAATTTTTTTGGTGATTTTTCAATGCATAGCTTGAAATTTTGAAAAAACTGGCAAGTTTTTTTTGAAATTTCAATCTATTTCCATCCTCGTCATCTTTGATGGAATATAGGAGTTTATAGTGTCAATGAAGTACTGCAGTCTTTGGAAGCAAAACTAGACCATTATTTTAAGGTTCCCACTGATGCATTGACAGTTTTAAGCTTTTTAAAGTGATGGTACAATAGCGTGACAGTGCCCCTTTAAGTTTATTTATTTGATCGTCGATCAGAGGGTTGAGCGGCGAAACCAGAATCACAATTGACTCGTCCTTTGATTATTTCTTCTTTGCAGCGAGATGATCGTAAAGTGAGAGAAACACTTGGGAAATTAGTGATTTACTGTAATCAGTTCTCAGAGTTGGGAGAATAATTAAACAATCTCGGCAGTTGACAAGAATCTTCTGCATTGCCTCTTTTTGCTTTGGTTTAATTTTGAAGTGTTCTTCTCCCAGGGGCACCCAACGAGCCAAATCAAGCAAAAGCTGTAGCTATAGAAAAGCATTTTTAAATACCTCAGTATGGTGTTTGAAGTCTGTTTAAAGTGATGTTTTCGTTACCTAGAAGAATGCGATTTGTTCGAATCCCTAAGCTGAAATTTTAATTGCCAGAAAATGTTAGGGAACAAAATCTTCTTTTCAGAAAATGCTAGCTGAAATGAACTTTCCACGAACTTTCTAGGGAACCATTTTCTTTCCAAAAATGCTAGCAAACGTTTTTGACTGCCAAAACAGTAAATAAGACCTTTCCGAACACCTCAGGGGTTACGATTTCCCCTCAGTTGCGAATCTTTTAGGCCACTTTCAGTTACGAAAATCCAAGTGCACTCTATAATCGACCCCGAAAGCCTGACGCAAAATACCCTCCACCGAGCAGATATCTACCGAAACTTGTCGTTGGGTGCCCCTGTTCTCCTCTGGACCGCAAAACCGATTGAAAAGCGCTCGAAGTCCATTTATCTTTCGCTGATAAACAAAATAAGAACGAGCATGCGTAGTGATAGTGAGGCCCGTATATTGATAACGTTGAAGAGAGTTAAATGTGACTGTTTGTTACGAACAAATGTCGTCATGTCGTCAGCAAATGTGACTAATTTGATTTCATTTCCGTTTACTACAATGCCCTGTATTTCATGGTTATTGCGGATATAAATTGCCAATAACTCAAGAACTATAATAAAAAGAGATAGTGAAAGTGGGTCGCCCTGGCGGACCCCCCGTCTAACGTGGAAAGGTGGAGTGAAGTAATTGTTATTAGCTACGCAGCTCGTTGCGTTTTTGTAAAATGTCTTGATCCATGTTATAAAGGAGACACCAAAGCCAAACGACTCAAGAGATTTTAGAAGAAAATCCAAACTAAGGGAATCAAAAGCTTTCTCAAAGTCTATGGCGGACATTATACCTTCAGATCCTATGAAATCCGTAAAGTCCATGAGGTCTTTTATCGTTCTTACTGCATCAAAGATCGTTCGTCCTTTCACAAAAGCATTTTGATCATGATGAATAATATGTGGTAAGACCTTTTCTAATATTTTTGCTATAGCTTTCGAACCGATTTTTACATCAACGTTTACGAGAGATATCGGTCTCCAATTTTTTATCAATCTTCTATCCCTGTCCTTCTTTTCTATAAGGGTTATTACGGCTTCTTTCTGTGAGTTAGATAATTCTCCATAAATGTAAGAATAATTGAGTGAGTCTACCAACAGTGCGCCAATTTCTGGCCAGAAGAATTTGTAGAATTCTATGGAATTTCCGTCATTTCCAGGCGCTTTGTTGTTTCCGAAAGTAGAGAGCATCTTAAAATATTCAGAATATGTTAACTGACCATCGCACATTTCTCTCATGGCATCATTTAATTTCGGAATCGTTGAGGAGTTCTCTAAAAAAGGACAATCTGTAAAGTCGGTTTGGACGTCCGACTTAACATCATAAAGATCTGAATAGAATTTGTGGATTTCATTCAAAATGGCATTTGGATCTGTGGTCTCTTCCCCATCCGAACTAAGCAATTTTCTAATACAACTTTTCTTCTTATTGTTGCTTTCCAAGTTTAAAAAATATTTTATCTTCCTTTCACCTTGTTCATACCATGTGGCACGCGAACGGAACGGATTATCGAGCCTCTCACAATGTAATCGTATTCTCTTTCGTACTCTATTTTACAAGCTTCCAGATTTTCAAGATTCTCAGGGGACGGTATCTCTGCGACTTTTTCTTCACTTCTTTAACTGGTCTTCGATCTTTTTAATCTTAAATTTTCTTTCCTTAGCTTTAACGTTGCATTTTTAATACTTTCTTGTCAAATCTTATATTTAATGTAATCCCACTTTATTCTTAAATCTTTACAAAAACTTATTTCATCGAGCCAAAAAGGAAAACTGTCGCGCATGCATTGGACAAAGGTGGGGTCGTCCAGTAGGCTATTGTTAAACTTCCAAGAAGAGGGCCTCTGGGATAGTGAACTAAGGTGTCAACCTCGAGAACAACAGCGGAATGGTCTGTTTTGATGGCGGTAATAATATCAGTTTTGGCGACATCATCCTGAAGCACATAGCTAATAAACCAACAATGAAGTCTTTTTTGAATAATTGGGGTTTTTTTTACGCCAGGTAAATTTTTTGCTTTTAGGATTTCGAACTCTCCAAATGTCAACTAAATCATTTTCTGTAATTAAATCTACCAGAAACTTAACTGAATCTTTCAACGCAATATTCCCTACTGAGCAAATCCAAAGAAGGCTGCAGGGCGACATTAAAATCTCCCCCGATTAAAAATTAACAGCTGGCCTCACGATAATCTTCGTTTGAGATAGATTCAGACAGTGCCTGAAAGAACGAGGATTGATTCGATGACGTATTCGGCGCGTATATATTTATCAAGAGAAAGGGGACGTCCTGAATTGTGGCCTCTAAAATAAGGTACCAGCCTTCAACGTCTTCCCGCGATGATTTTACTTTGAAGTCTAAAGACTTTCGAACGAGAATGGCTACGCCGCAGCTGTGATTAGAGCCATGCCAGAAAAAAGCTTCGCCGGCTCATTGTTTCCTCCACTGATTAACCACATTAGCTGTGCTTTAGGTTTCTTGTAAGAAACAAATATCTGCATTAAACAGCCACTTAAATATCGCCTTTCTTTTCTCAAATGCACGAATACCTCGAACGTTTAGCGAGATAGCTATTACTCTCCATTGAATTGCAAATTGTAAGGTGGAAAAAATTAGCTATCATAACCAAGAGAACAGAAGAGTTTGGATTAATCAACAGGACCATAGAAACATAAAGACTTACGAACATACACAACATAAGGATAAAAAATGCAAACGTAGCCAGTGAGATAAAACTGTTGGATGCTACACTAGAAGGGGTCAATCCCATGACAACGACGCTTTTGTGTCTTTTTTCAAGTAAGAGAAAGCGGTGAGCTCCTAACGTAGAAAAAATTGAAATGACAACAAAAATACTGGAATTGCTAAAACAAAATAAATAAATAAATAACTAATAATTATAACGATAATACTAATAGTAATAGTGAAAATAACTAGGAACTTATATAAACATAATATCATGTATATAAATATGTTAGGTATTGTAGTTCCATGATTTATCAGCTAATGACGACCGGTGGGCGAAGACGGTTTCTCGGTCGGGATATCTAAGTAAACGAACAATAATAGCTCTTGGTTCCCTTGGATGGTTTCTCCTCCCCACTCTGTGGACACGTTGGAATTCAATGTTACGAGCGTCTTCAATACCCATTTCCGTTTCTAAGAAGTTATACAAGGCTTCCTTAGTGTCTTCATCAGTGCCCTCTTCCCGTATACCATAGAAGCGTAAATTTTCCCGACGTTGATAGACTTCGTAGTCCAATAATTGTAATCTGAGCTTGCGGAGGTCTTCCTCGTTTTTCTCCTTTAACTGTCCTTAGTTGGACCTTCCTTCCTCGACGTCCTTGTTTAGGCTGGTCACACTGTTCTTCAACTCATTCATGTCGCTAGTTGCGGCTTTTAAATCACGCTTGATTTGTGCAACTTCATTTTGCAAGGCGCTCACGGTGACGTCTATTTTATCAACGGACTGTTGAAGTAGTTGGATTTGCAAGGTGATGGCATCCAGTTTAGATAACTTGGCCAAGATTTCGTCGGCCTTAGCGGCGAACTCTTCAGCCATGTGGAGTGCCGATAGGACAGTGTTGCTATGCTCGACTTCGGCGTCTTCTGAGCGAGTATCTGTGACAGACGCTTCTTGGAAATCTTTCAGGTCTTGCTCCTCTCTTAAACGTTTGAAGTCAGGTGAAACGATACTACTGTCACTGCTGCTATTTCTGCTCTTCCTTTTGATCAAAGAAAGCAATTCCATGTGATGAAATAGATAAGTTTTATCAGGAGCTCACGCGTACACGTCTTTACCGTTCCATGTTCAACCCCAGATGTTTAAACCTGGAGTATTTGTATTGTTTAAGCATTTAACAGGTCAATAGTCCAGTCATTTTGAGGATTGACGTGCAACTAATTGCAACAGAAACTTTATCCCCGCCAATTGTTTAGAATTAACCCCAAAAGCAACATACTAAAATTCCCAGAAGATACAAGCTGGGGAACACCGCCAAATTGCTCTGGGAACAAATAAGGTCGCTGCTGCGACATGAAAACGAGGCTGAAAACCAGGAGTTGTTCATTTTCCTTGCTTATCGTCAGAAGTTCACTAAAACTTTCAAATACCGATTGACTCTATTAAAAACTTATATACAGACATCTACCTGATGCAAAACAAGATACAAATCGCTCGCAACAACAGTTGATCGTATTCGCATTCTAGGCGTTATGCCTCGCCTTAGGACGGACCGCAGAATAGAATTTTTAAGATGCTTAACGTCTGGTTCACAAACGCGATAAACGTGAAATTGATGCTTTGGTTACTTAAGTCTAACTTTTTTCTCAAAGTTGAAAGTCTCATTGTGTTTTTTTTTTTGTTCTTTATAAATTTTCACTGTTTCAATATACCCATCTAATCTTCTTCAACTTCATCGTTATCATCATATTGGTCCGAACAATTGGTACATGCCGTGCCCCTACACTGACCACATGCAGGGAAACACTCGAGGCCATACTTGCGGCAGGCGCATCTTGTGCTGGCACAATCTGAGGAGTAATTACATCTCACCATCTGAAGACGAGATTTAGGAGCAACTGGTAAGTCGGTCATTACGGGGATTATTTGGTCACCGGTAACTCTCCATCCCCAGTCTTCAATGGACTTGCCTTCCTCTTTACCTCGCCACTGTTCAACCTGCAGGCACCCCCTTAAGGTGTGGTAACGCGCTGCTGCCGACGTCCGTCGGTGGCAGATTTTGAGCCTGTATCTGTGAGTCCTTGGTTGCAAGTTTCACACAGTATCTTTTGGTACCGTAACCTATCAAGGGTGCCTCCATGCTTTCCACCGTAGAGAGATATTATCCTGCCGACACAACATCATCCATGGAAGAATGCAAGTCGAAGACTTTCGCTTGCTCTCTAAAGTGTGGGGAATTGGTATATTTCTTTAAAGCTGCGGCCTTGCCAATTCCATACAGGCGAGAGGGGGTATCACACCCCCAAACCGAGTGAATAAATAACATGTTGTGACAAACATCACTACCTAAAGCCCTGGCAAAACTATCGAACAAAGTTGGATCCAACATCCAACATTGTTGGATGTAAATATTGAGATAGTGGCAAGACACTATCCAACATTGCTAGACGAAACAAGCTACCGGTACAAGTTGGCGCTAAATTTAATTGAAAACATGGCGCTAAAACGGAAACGAAAAGCGCTTATATAGCGTTACATGTAATGTTTATGCTACTAGAGCTGTTCGAGGACGTAACTGAAATTGTCAAGCGAGGAAAATCCATGGAATGGTTAAGAGAACGAGCTGAAAATGGTGCTCCATACCGCTCTACATGTATCAATGCAAGATGCACCCGCGGAGATGATGAGAATGATCCCGGGATCAGTTTGCAGAAATTTTAAACGTTATTGAACCGGACATCGAGTGATGTAAGTATTTCCTTTTTTTCGGGAGTTTACCGTTTGACCTTTACTATTGCAGGAGATTTATGCTTTTTACGATCGAAGGTACGAGTCACTGACCGCCTTCTGTTGTCCTTAGGCTGACAACTCACCGTCGTCTGACCCGATCCAATTGGCGGGCAGCGGCGAAGAACGTCATAATATTGAGACGCTAGTGGCGGATGCTGTAGAAAAACACATACCAATACTTTTAAGAGGCCTCTTTGCCGATCCAACCTTGTCGAGTCAAACCAGCCCGAAAGAAGTTGATGCTGCTATGAAAGAATCACCTGATGCGGCGCCATCTTGTTCTCGATGCGACCGTTTTTATAGCAATGAGCGGGAGTCGACTATCTCCAAAGACCTGTTAGATTTCACTACCTAGGCCTTCTCAAGGGCCCTAACAAAGGAGAACTGGAAAGAGCTGACTACTTCTTACCCTCAGATTAAGGACACAGAGTCCCTCCTGGTGAAATGTTTGATCAAGAGCAAACTCTATCCAACATTTGATCGAGCAAAAATTGTTGGACGAACATCATCCAACATGGACGGCCAAACGGTCGAACAATGTTGGAATGTTGAATCCAACTTTGTTCGATAGTTTGGCCAGGGCTTAACTGCCTCTTAACGATCTTCAGATTCCATACACGTCTTTTGCCGGTTCTGATTTGGCTCCGGCTAGAAATAGAGGTACCAGCCATCCAGACGGGTGTAGAAGACCAACAGGACAAGTTCGTGTCGTCGCCAACAAGTACAGTGTTCCGTTTTCCTTAGCAGATTCCACGGCTGTCTTCACAATAAGTGCATCGGCGTCACCTTTGGCTTGATATGTTGGACAATTGTTCTGCTGGAGACACTTGCTCAGCATATTTATGAACCGTTGCTTTTTTCTGGGATTGGAAAGGAAGATCTCCTTTTTGAGCGTGACGTCATATTCTCTGCGAAGGTTATAGTTGCGACGGCTTTCCCTCCCGTTCTCCTCTGTTGCGTCATGTTGGCGAACTAGGGAAGCATCGATTCAGCATTTTGAATTTCCGGCATGTACAAGTAACAAATTCCAAAAAGTTAGAAATTTATATATTGCAGTGATGTAAAACTTCCACAACCCGAAACGTACAATAAAAGTTTTTCAGTGGCGGTCGTGGCTCAAGGTCAAGGTCGTGGCTCAAGCGGAATGAAGCCGTTATTTCGCCACCAATTCCTTTTTTCCTTAATTAGAAATATTTTTAAACACGTAGTTGAAATTTATTCAAATGTAGTTAAGAACTTAAATAATTTGCGCCCATTGTAAGAAAAGCTTTTGTCAGCCTCGTTTCCATGCTACCGTAAAATTAGCTTTCTAGCCGGCTTGTCAAAAAACCTGGTTTTTCAGCAAGTTCCCGTGATGGGACTTTTTGGAAATTCTGATATGTTACTAAGGAAAAATTTCTGAGTCTAAAACCGTTAAAATATCTTCTGTTACAATTAGTTGCAGGTTGACGGGTTTTTTCTCGTAAAATGACTGGACTACAACCTCTTGGATCTCCTCTCCTCCTTGGATCTCTCTCTCCTCTCCTCTTGGACCTCTTGGATCCCTTTTTTAGGAACTTTGATCTCGAAATTTAACCCAAAGGTGGGGAGATTTGACACAAAATTTGCGTTTCTGATCAAAGTCCCCACCCCATCCCGTAAAGGAAATATAGTTTCTGGGATCCCTACCCACCGGGAATTTCGATTCATTATCTTCCACAAAGGTTTATGGATATCTTTTACAACTCTCCATTCTTGTCATTTATTATTATTATTATTATTATTATTATTATTATTATTATTATTATTATAACTACACACTATACATTATTATAACTATACACTAATACACTATTTTGTAAATATTGGATGAATTGTGAAACTCTACACTAAAAAGAGCGAACAGTTGGGAGGTCTGCTTTTCGTGAGCCAGTTTTAGAAATCATTGGCTTGGGTAGCTGGCAGTTGTTCACCTGGGGAGGATTATCGGTTACTACATCTCTTAGAATGATCCTCGCAAGTTTTAAATTACTATAACAATATGCCTAGATACGAGTCGAGTTAAACGTGGCGCGCGTTTGTCAAAACTCCCGATAAACTATTTTACGTCCACAGGGTTCACTGATCAGAAATTCGATATGTAAAACGAAGAAATACATAGGGCTAGTTCATTTGCCAGTACCCATTGACAGAAAACCAACTCCAAAAATACGTCTCGGGCCCGAAATGTTTTCCGGGATTTTGAGAAACGCAGCTGTTTGCCTGCTAGAGCGAAGGAATGCATAAACACGAGGCTTGTGTTCCATGCCCTAGGAGTTGATTGACAGTGAAATGGAAACCACCCTGATTGGCCCAGCCTGCAGATTGCACTATGACACACGTGATCAGAACTGAACTTTGGCTTGTGAAACCCTACTCTATCTCACACGCAACCCACACAATTCTCATGGCTATCCCATTAACTACAATTTATGAAGACACAAATTGGTCTTTCAAGACAAAAATTTAGTTTCCGAAAACAGCACTTCCGATAAATCTTCACTGAAAAAAACAAAAACCGCCCCAAACACCTCTATCGCCGATCGGAGAATCCATTTACGCTAACTTTTCTTCCGGTCACCTACTGTAGCAATTTTCCGCGCTATTTTATCCGCTCCAGGGAAACCCTAGTTCACTAGTTTACCATTTTGTCGTATATTCTCAGGCTTTGACTAAGTTAATTACCTGAACAATCATCATAGTCGACAAGCTAAAACCGCACAACCTTCATTAAGCAAAGTAACTTTTTCGCTTCCATGGTTTCTAAAGAAAAAATCGCTCTAGTTCTTGCCTGTATTCGCATCAATATACTTTCAACTTTTACACACTTTCGCCGCGAACTCAATCGTTTTGAATAACACTCTTTTGTTTGAAAGACCAGCATAAAAAGTTCATTGTAATGGGAAAACGGTAACTTTTGATCAAAAGAATCCTTCCACAAAACCACAAGAAGACAACTTTACTCTTAAGTCGCCATGTTTACAACAAAACATGTTTGGCATCTCTGTCAACATGAAACCGCCTGTCACCTCTGATTTCTATCAGAGGCTCTCCTTTACCCACATTCTAGCTTACTGATGCCAGCCTGGGGCCTTCTGCAGAGGAAAATGGCTCAAAAAACACCCTAAAACATTAACTGACAAATGCACCACATTCTTTCGATTGCACTCGCGCGACAAACAACAGCCGCTCGTATGCCTCACGTGACACTCAACCCTGATTCCCCAGTATTTCATGACAGCGGATGTTTTGATAGTAACTCCATACATTGAGAGGTTAAAGACCCATGTTCATCCAATAGGCCTTGCGCACGTTTGTTATTGATTTAACCGTGTCTGTTGTTCATTCTTGCGATCTGATTGGTTTACCAGATTCTCCCACAGAGTCCCAGTGGCGTGAATATCACAATAACTTTTAACTACGAAGTGAGAATCGATTTATTTTTCTATATTGCTGATTTATTTGAATCTTTCTGTGCCTAAGAAAGACATCAGTTCCTCTAAAAACGCTGTAAATATGTATGGTTCATCATGTAAAACTTTCAGCGACTGAGGAAGCGAGGAACGTCGATCGTTTCGCTTGCATTTATGGCTAACTAAAAGAGACGCGATAAAGGATTCCAATATTTAAATAAGTTACGCGTCGCCTTGAATATTACTAGTCCATATATTTTAATTTTTGTGCTCCATAAGGCTTACCTTGTCATTATAGAAATTGCTGGGAAGAGAAATAAACAGCATACGACTCGATGGATGCTCATTTATCGGATGCAAAACCGAAACTGTGTCCGGTTGATTCGAAGCTAAATTAGAACTGCTAACTGCATGATCAAAATATTCGCCAAGGTCGGACATCAGTTGAAATCTGGCAAATCGCTACGACAGATACATGTTCGGCGGTATCAAATCATCCCTTTTCTTTGCTCAAAAATACTAGCTAAGCAAAGTCTGAGACGGGCATCTTCCTTCGGGTTAACTGTACAGCGCTCGAGAGCTCAGAGGTTATTTGGCAGCGACCATGTATCAACAAAGTAACGGGACAAAAGTCACGGTTTGCCAGGATAATTACAAAACAAATTCAAGGAGACAACAACCTGACCATGGAAGACAATATTACAACAAGTTTGTGAAGAATTACCTACAGGAAAATGGCCTGGCCTTTGACACTAAAACGCTATGCTCCACACTTAATAGTTTGAGCGCCGTGCATTTCTACAAACCGGCGCCGGGCGGATTTAACAAAAACTCTTTTAAGGCCTGTTAAATAGCCCATTTTACAGTTGTGTGCTCAGTGATCTGGCCTTTGAGTAATAATATGTTGCCAGGTTTAACTATTGCCCTGTCTTTTCCTCCTCATAATCTTATCAAGCTAAGTCTTTCAACTTCTTTCCTGCGCGTAAATATGAAGAGGGCTTTTCCTTTGGGAGAAGTTCTGTCTCTCCACTGATAACTTTCGTACATGGTTTGGGAACAGGGTCAAAGGCTGGCATTTGATACCCAATGCTGACTAAATCGGCTAACCATGCTTCGGTTAATTTGGCATCATGCAATCCATAGAAGCCATTTTCAACCATTGCAATACTTAATTCCAAACACTGGCTGATGAAATCTTCTTTTTGGGGTTTCCATTTAACCAAGAATTCAACAAGACTTGAAGAATCATGGTAGAGCTTATGCTCTTCCTTAAAATCCGACAAATAGTTGTGTGCATTTCGGAATTGTACAGCATTTGGCGGGAAGAAAGACATTTGTGATCCCACTTCCCACATCAACCGCTGAGTCCAGTAACCACGCCAGATATCTGTGACTCGAAAGGTTACTGTCACTGGTAACAACAACGACCAAAATGCCTTGTGTAAGAACAGTGTGTTTTGTGCGTTATAAGGAGCCAGTGTGTTTGGTGGAAGAACAACCGGGGGAGCTTCAGCATCAAATTCAACATTCAAATCAACACCTTTGTCTTTTCTTGTAAGGCGGAATATTGCGTCAATATCCGGGTCACCATTTACTACGCCCTGCTGTACTGGTGTGTTCACCCCTTGGCATTTGACAAACTTGTGTGTTGGGGGTTCAGCAATGTGATCTAATGGGTACCCTCTTGGCCAAATAGTACTCTGCCCAAAGTGCTCATAGGGATTCACTACTACTGAGTCAGTTTTGTAGACATAAAAATCTCCGGTGTGGTTTTGATGAAATGCTATTTTCCCACTTGTTGGCGAGTTATCGTCATCTGTTTCATAGATGATTTTTGCACCATGTTGAATAGCGTACAGATAGCCCATGTTCTTTCGGCCATAAATGTAGTAGGGAAGCAAGTCATGAATACGGTATCCCAGTGTCTTCTGCTTTTCCACACTCAAGAAGACACAATTGGAATAACTGCAAAAGAAAAAAACAACACGAATGAAATTGTTAGTTAAGGTATTTCGTCTAATCTCTTTCCAATGATCCTAATGAACTCAAATATGAACCCATTTTTCAAGAGGATATTTCGTCTCAAGTTAACTTCTATACTTGCAATAAATTGGGGTTTAAATGTCACGGTGGAAAAAATTAATATAATTTGCGATTTATCCTTAAAATTCACGTCACCGTAAAGTATTTTGAGAAACTTGTTATCAAGTGGAAATCACGACTCTGGATTGATTGTTGATAGCCTTAACCTCGAATATTGACAAATCAGCTTACTAATTTAATTAAAAGGTAGATAACTAAGACATAAGGGTCCCACCGTTCGTATCCTAGCCCTACTGCGAGTGTAGGTGCAAGTGATAGGCGACCAAATGCGCCGCCTTACTACAATCATGAACAAAACAGACCCGGCCAGGGCATTTGGGTATACGGTATCTAGAGCCGTTTCAATTCAGGTATATGGCATTTTTATGTTACAACTCGGGTATAAAGTATTTGGTTTTTCCTGAATTTTAGGTATCAGGTATACAGACGTGAATTAAATGCTTCAAGATAACTTTAGTAAGTATCACACGCACTTTACAATGTTAAGGTATATTGGTATCTGATGGGGAAAATACCGGGTATATTAGTATCCCACCTGGCAAAAGTAGTTGAGAGTTGAGACAATCCCCCAAAGGGTTTTCCAATATCCAGTTCTCACATTTCGACTCTCTCCCCCCTTCTCAATGCTGTAACCAGGTGACGGTGTCCACGGAGCGTAGTTCAACATTGAAAAGGGAGAGGACTCGGGGAGAGTGGGGCTTTGACTATCGACAAGAAGAGCTCTTTTCAATTACGTAAGGAATCCGATAGAAAGCGTTTATTTTGCTCAAGTGTGTCAACACTTTAGTCCATGACTGTACGTGTTTTCTGAGCTGTACAACGGTTTCGAGAACATGAATTGATTCCTCGTTTGTTTGTATTAAGGAAGAAACAAAAGAAATAAAGCCACCAGCCGTTTGTTCTTCTCATGCATCAAAAGACTTTCGTATATAATTCCGCGGTACAAATGCAAATGAATGCCTTTTCAAAAGTTCCATTTTCAGCCTGCAGACCATTCAACAATTTGTACTTTCAGCACGCATCCAGCAGGACAGAAGTCAAAGAAACGTAGAAAGTGGTTGATACTATTGATTTACTATATATGTATATACTATACTATGATTTTACTTATGGGATCAATAAAGTTGATAGACAACAGTCAAAAATATATCCAGAAGTGTCATAAATGTTTAAAAATAGACGTTTCGGGTGTTTCTAAAATAAAAACTAGTGAGCAGCACACAGCAACAGCTCTTGTTAACGTTTTTACTATTCGACCGGTTTCGTCTGATCACACAGACTTCATCAGGGATTGTAACAAGACTGGTGATAGAACTTAAGTTTTATTTTTACTAAATGTTGACAGTACAAAGCAAGTTCAAATTAGGGTGTGAACAGCCAAAAAAAACACCCACAAACAAACAAATACACACAAGATATAAGGTAAAAATGTGCTTGCAATTATTGTTTAATTTTGGGGCTCACGATTTAATGTGGCAAACATTGGAAAACGGGCCTCTGCTTGTCCTTGTGGATTAAGGATTTCTTGTTACCGTCTGCCACGTAACTCATCAAAATAGTTACATTTGTTAGAATCTCGCGACCTTCAGCTTTCCATTGACGAGCAAAGTTATCCCAGACACGTTCCCAAGGCAATTACGGCCCTGGGTCAAGAATGGCGTTTCATATATATTGCAATGGAACGCAATATAGTTTGTACCGAACTGTACCATATTATGCATGGCATCTGACGTTACATTTTCCCTCAAAATTAAAGAAAAATGAAACAAAATCACAGTTCACAGTGAATTAAACACCCGAATCTCATTTGACGGATAATTATAGTCAATAATCACGGCTCACGGTGATTACCAAAATCACGTTTCACGCGGAAAAACCAGCAATTTCACATTTCACGGGGAACTGAATAAAAAAGGCAATTCACGGCTCACGAAAATACCCTTTACCACCCTCATAGGTGGCTCAACTTTAAAACACTTTAAAAACAGCAAGAAGGATTCCAAAGCTTTTTCTCTAAAAATTCAAAAACTGCCAACTTTAGCCAAAATGCTTGGAGTTCTCGACACAATAAACGAGTCAAAAACCCAGGATTGTGAGAGTAATTTACCAGGTAATCACACTGGACGAAAAAATGAATTTACTCTAGTTTGCCAATTAAGCAACTGTGTTGTAAATTTGGAGCACTAATATTGCTATTTATTTGCACAGTGCGTGAATGTAATTCAAACGTAAAAGTTTACTTCTGTGCAAGGGTGGTGTAAATGTAAAGCAAACGTCAAGTTTGTGCATGTTTTGTCATACATTTGGTTGTTGTAGTAAATTTTTGGTTTTGCCTTAAATTTGTCATGCGTTTGCACTGCATGCAAAAGTAATGGATGTTTACTTCATATTTCGCGGTATAGCAAATTTACTGTTTAAATCTATGTCTTTGCTCATAGCGTAAATATAAGAAAGTAATGATCAACCATCAACTTTGCACATACTTGTCGTACATTTACTTGATTCAGGAAATGTTTGGTTTTGACCCGAATTTGCCATGTTTTGCCCTGTGTGTAACGTAGTTATGATGATTACCCCATACAGATATATAGTGGTATAGCCGAAAATTTACAATTTAAAGTTAATTGTCTTTGCTTATATATGTATATCAAGCATGAAAAGGATCAAACAACAATATTTAGGACCACAATAACAAAACGCTTACGCAAGGAGCAATCGGCTGTAACTTTATTCTTTATAGCAGAAGAATGCGACTTAAGTTCAACTTAAGAAATAATGGTTGTCAGACAGTGCATCTGCAATTTCTTTACAAAGGACATAACAGTGAAGCGAGATCTTGGTAACCGGGCTATCCTGGTAACCGGACTCGTGAAAAAGCAAGCCCTTTGTGTATTGTTTATACGCAGAGGAGTTTAATAGAAACCCAAGTGGTAGAAATGTCAGTAAAACGTCATCCGGGATGGTAGCCTGTGTAGCAAGCGTTTCCCTAGGATTTTCTGCTCGAAGCGTGGAACGAGAGCAAACAAAAAAATTCCTTGCGCCAAACGAGGAAACCCAACAAAAACGCTCGCAACGTCCTCAGGGTTTCCGTTTAAGGACATGCCACTTTGGCCGAGTGACCTTGGGTACGAATTGATCATGCGCAAAATAGTTCCCGCCTTCCCGCCGTCGTGGTTTTCGTATTTTACCGCCTTTTCTGTTGGATTTCAACGTTCATCGAGATCACAGTCAACGTACGTGTCATAAATTTCCCAGTCTCTTTGGAGAGATTGCTTGTGAACTATTCCTTCTCCTTGCTTCACGGTCTCTGGGGGCTGCATAAAGTTTTCTTACAAAGGTGTAACGATCAATGTGAATGTTTTTTATGGCATTAATAAAGCTTCATCGAGTCAAGTTTGGTCGCCATATTTGGTGGCAGAGAGTGACACGGTAGCTGATCATGGACGACGGTCATCTCGCTGTAGCTGTAAGCTTATATCGTACAGCGAGACTGCCAAGGTAAGTTTATAATTACTCGTGCCTGAAAGGCAACAAGTCTAGGATGCGGCTCTGAATCTTATCATCATCATCATCATTATCATTATTATTATCATTGTTACTATTATTGTTATTATTATTGTTATTGTTATTATTATCAGCTTTGTGAACTGGATGATCTTTTTCCGGTTTGCTTCCTAAGGGAGCGGGTCATAGCCCATGACCAAAGGCCCCTTAGAGTTTTCTCCTTACTCTAGAGCTCCAACACCTTTCTCAAAATCCTTGCCGTTCCCAATAACGTAGTTTCTGGAGTAATGAAATACTAATTTTGACATTCAACTTTCCCAACCACTTGTCCAAGTTTTTTGTTACACTTCCCAATGATCCTACAACAATTGGTACCACCTGCACAGTTCTCATGTTCCACATTCTTGCAATTTCTGATACTTTTCAACTTTCAACTTTCTCATTCTCCTTTTCAACAATTCTTTTATCCGCTGGTACGGCATTATCCATAATAGTGCACTTTCTGTCCTGTTTATTTACAACTACAATGTCCGGTCTTCTGGTTTCAATGACATGATCACACTGTATGTTCACGTCCCACAGTAGTTTAACGTCGTGGTTTTCACTTACACTGTCAGGTGCGTGTTCATACCACTTATCCTTCTTTTCCAGATGATATTTTTCACACAACTTCCAATGAACTACTTTTGCAACATTGTCATGTCTGTTTGTATTCCCTTTAGGCCAGCTTTTTACACTCACATACAATATGGTTTACACTCTTGCCTTTCTCGCCACATAGCCTACATAATGGGGATTCCACCGTTTTGCCAATATGGTATTTTTTGCATTTTATTATTTATGTTATTATTATTATTATTATTATTATTAGTAGTAGTAGTAGTATTATCAATATTATTGGTTTTCGTCTTCTTGTCGCGATTTGGTCAGCGCACGTGTCCAGCATGCCGCACTGCACAAAGGGTTCAACCCAAGCTCGGTCACCTTCACATGTAGCGCACGTGACTTGAGTGACCTTTCCGTGCAGCTGAGTGACAAGGAAAACTGCACGAAAGATGTTTTCAAAGCAAACCTTCCATTCTTTTTCATATATTTCTGCAAGTGATACTTTGATGAGTAATTTCGGCAGTTTGTCTGTCCATATCTCGAATCCAGTAAACCATTCCATAAGCGTCTACTTTCTCAAACGTTTCTCTGTCTGTCGGTTGTTTTTTTTTTACAATATTACTATTAAATGAAGAATGATCCTCGCAGTTGTGCAATTGCATAAATTGTGATCACAACTGCGAACATCATTCTTCATTTGATTTCATTTCCGCAGTTCATGTATGATTTATTTCATATGTCATTCACATTCATTTCTTTCACGGGCACATATGAACCCATAATTGACCTGCTCCCAACGTCAGTGGCTTCATAGCTCAGTTGGTTAGAGCATCGCACCGGCATCGCGAAGTCACGGGTACAAACCCCGATGAAGTCCTGAATTTTTTCAGGCTTCTTTTCGCAATTGCATAAATTTCGATCACAACTGCAAGGATCATTCTTCACTTGATTTCATTTCCGCAGTTCATGTATGATTTATTTCATATAGCATTCACAATATTACTATTGTTATCAATGGTTGACCTGTAAAGCAATTCGGAAGTTTTTAAAAAGGGATATATGTTGACAAGGTACAAACAAATAGACTCGAACGTCATGATCAGCGCAATGCGTCCGATGTAAAGGAGGACAGACAGACGCCAACTTGGGGATATATATACAATTTAGTTTTGCAGGCACGAGTTTAGGCTAATTGTAGCCTCTTGTATTTATTATTACTCGTGCCTGAAAAGCAACGAGTCCAGGATTGGGCTCTGAATCTTTTTATCATCATCATCATCATCATCATCATTATTATTATTATTATCATTATTATCATTATTACTATTGTTATTATTTTCGTCTTCGTGTCGCGATTTGGTCAGCGCACGTGTCTAGCACGCAGCACTGCACAAAGAGTTTAACAGAAGCTCGGTCATCTTCACGTGTAGCGCACGTGACTTGAGTGACCTTTCCGTGCAGCTGAGTGACAGGCCGTGGGAAACTGCACGAAAAGCAAACCTTCGATTATTTTTCATTTATTTCTGCAAGAGATGCTTCGATTAGCAATTTCGGCAGTTTGTCTGTCCATATCTCGAATCCTAAACCGTTTCATAAGCGGTTTCCTTCTCAAACGTTGATGTAAACAATGTCGGATTAGATATTTTGCAATAAATAAACTATATTCTCCCATTAGCTATGCTAAGTAAATGTAGCGTAGCGGTCATCTAAACGCTTTTGAAGCAGATGCTTCCAAGTTCGAAATGTTATATAGCCAACTTAGTCGAGTTTGTTTGCTTGTTTTTCTTTTTTCGTTTCTCTTTTTATTGCTTTGTATGTTTTTTTTTACAATATTACTACTGTTATCAATAGTTGACCTGTAAAGCAATTCGTAAGTTTTAAAGGGATATATGTTGACAAGGTACAAACAAATAGACTCGAACGTCATGATAAGCGCAACGCGTCCGATATAAAGGAGGACAGACAGACGCCAACTTAGGGATATACAATGTAGTTTTGTAGGCACGAGTTTAGGCTAATTGTTGCCTCTTGTTAGTTTTCATCTTCGTGTCACGATTTGGTCAGCGCACGTGTCCAACAGGCAGCACTGCACAGAAGGGTTTAACAGAAGCTCGGTCATCTTCACGTGCCGTGCACGTTCGACTTGAGTGACCTTTCCGTGCAGCTGGGTGACAGGCCGTGGGAAACTGCACGAAAGCTCGAAAGATGTTTTCAAATGTCGGATTACATATTTTGCAATAAATCAACTATTTTCTCCTCATTAACTATACTAAGTAAATGTAACGTAGCGGTCATCGTGATCGCTTTTCAGGCAGATAATTCCAGGTTCGAACCACTGATTTAAGGAGGACAGACTTCTCTTGCTTCCCGCCAACTTAAGGATACACAGTGTATTTTGCAGGCGCGAGTTTAGGCTAATTGTAGCCTCTTGCTAGATTATAAAACGAAAAGCCGTTAGGCTTCTAAATATTCGAATAGACTGTAGAATACCCAGCCACGTCTTTGCATCTCATCGAATTTTTGTTTCTACAGGTAAATCCCCTGATATCCCTCGTTCTACATTGTACAGGCATAAACCTTTCAGACATAAGCCTTATATAAACAAGTAGTAGGGCATTCTAAAATCGCACCTTTTATCTTCTTAGCCAAAGATGATGAACATCCATTGCCTATCGAAGAATGAACATGTCCTAAACACTCCAAGAAAACAAAATAATACTGTAATTTGGAGAAGAAATGCAACAACAACAAGGCCACCATATTTTTCATCTTCTTTATTTGTAAAGATGCTCACATTTAGAAGCTCTCAGTGATTGGTTACAAAACCCCAACAAAAGCATGATACACTGTACATGTACTAGGCCAAAGCCTAACAGTCCAGATGCTTTGCAATGAATGATTAGTGGATAAAATTGCTTCTACTTTAAGTTTGGGAGCTAATTGGATTGGCCCTGGAACTTCTAAGAGTTTATTCAGGGTACGAAATTAAGCTCTTTTTTTTCATGAGCCATTTGTTGCCTAAATATTTCAAAGTGGTTTCCAACTCATAAAAGTTAGTTGCCATTTTTTCCAATAGCTGAAAATATTGAAACCTATTAGTTTTAATTGAGGAAGAAAATATCTTGAGGAAAATGTCACCACTTGTCCCAATTTAGTTTCAAGCATTTTTTCTAAGATTTCACAAGTCATTATAATTAACAATTATTCACCGAAATGGAGGTAAATATCCACCACTTTCACCAACACTGAGGTGAATAATTTTTTTGTATATACCACACAAGCTAAATAATTAGCGCACCAAATCATTGCTTTATGTGTGACAATATACCGACAAGCGGTCGGAAATTAAATTGTAAAATCTTGCACGCCGGCTGCTCGGAGGTGAATGGTACTTTGCTAATCACCAATTAGAGCGTGCGAAAAGTACTATTCACTTGTGTGGTATATACTAATGATAGAATATAGAATGTACAGCTGAGCTGAGATAGAAAAGAGTTCTGGTCGCCAATTTGGCTTCTAGCATTATTATGTTGGTAGCCAACTTTGAAAACTAGGGGAATTGGCTCCCGTATCAGTAGCAAATTTCTTGCCCTCTTATTGCTAGGCCAGTTTAATTGGCATGTGACATGTCTGGTCTGGGGACTTCATTTTTGAGGGGGTTGGTGTGTCCACACCTTTTGATGTTTCGGATATATTTGTCCTTACAGTACAAATGTAATAATAATATTGTGCGATGACCAATCATCAAACCACATGAAAGAGGCTGTAATCCACAAAGCTAGTTTCCGTTACAGCTTGTGGTTTTTTCATCTTGCTTGATATTTGCTTTTTCTTTGCAACACAATAATTATTATCCTTCCAGAAATAATTCTAGTGTTCACGGTTCGTGGATTTGCACAGGGAAGAGTAAAGAAAATTGGGTTACTGAGGTGGGGAATCGTGTCAGCACTTTGATCTTTTTTTTTTCTTTTGGTAGAAAAGTTTGATTTATCTCAGCAAGTGGTGAGGGAGGGGGTGGGTTTGTTTGCAATACCCAAGAATGATTACTACTGTACACTGTATTTCTATCTTACAAAGATTACTTGATGAATGTCTAACCAGAGAAAAATGTACCTGTACACGATATTCAAAGTCCTAGGCTTCCTGTAGAATCCTTGTCAGATTATTACTGAATACTGCTGATAACCCACTGCTGTACCAGTATGACTGACTGTATTCACAATTATTACATTTGGTACAGATTGCAAGTGATGACTTTTTGTCAGATCTTAAAGCTGCTATACTATAGCAAGCCAAATGTAGCAATATTCAACTCGTCTAATTTTATGTTCAGTTATGCATTTTGTTTTCAACTGTTTGTTTAATATTCAACTTTTATTCAACCTTCAACACATCATTCAACATTCAACTAGTATAGTCATTCAACATTCAACTATTCATTCAACATTCAACTATTCATTCAACATTCAACGCATCATTCAACATTCAACTCTTCATTCAACATTCAACTATTCATTCAATATTCAACGAGTGGTTCAACCAGTCAGTATAAAATGCGGACTGCGGACTGCGGACTGCGGACTGCGGACTGCGGACTCGGACTGCGGACTGGGTATAAAACGCGGACTGAGTGTAAAATGAGGACTGAAGGCTGCGGACTTAGGTACAAAACAATGTGCAAAAGGCGGGTGTAGTCATGGCCCACCCTATGGCCTACCGGCGGTCATTTTTTTAAAACTCAGTCCAGCCTGTGTATTAACTGAACGTTTTCCATCAACACTCCATGTCATACCAACGACTCTCTCGGCGGTGGTACGCTCACATTTTTCAGTGTTAAACAGACTCAGTCGCGGTAGATTGGAATCAGGAAAACCAGAATGCCGTATAAACACAACTTTCGGGCAGCTATTGTAAGGAAGAGGCTATGGTCCTATTCCGTGCAGATCAGCCAGCGAACTGGGTCCCAGTTTCTGTCACTTAAGAATCCAAACCAGCGTGAAATAGTGTAGCATCCAAGCATGTAATACACCTGCCCATAGCCTTTACGATATGAAACGTAATTATTTAGTACTGAAGGCCTCATGTTTTCCTGTCGTTGGAACCGTCAACAGTGTAACGATGGCATGTGCATGATATTACGTTGCGTTACTTTACGTTACGCCTGGTGGTCAGAGCACATAAGGGCCAAGTTGCTCGAAGCATGGTTAGCGCTAACCAGGGTTAAGTACCATGACAACCTATAGGTTTTAATACATCTTAACCAATGGTTAGCGCTAACCATGCTTCCAGCAACTCAGCCCAGGTGTTTATTCTTATATACTTTTGAAACAAAAATTGAAAGTAAGCGCAGCTCCAAGGTTTTTTTCTCTCCTCAATCTTTTTCTTCAAAGAACATTTTGGAGACTGCGACAGGAAACATAATTTGGGACAGCATCAACAGAATCAAATGCACGTGCATTACCGTGGGAACGGCGAACAGTGATTGGTTCAAGTTTTACCAAAATTTACATACCTCAGCAGACGTGATTGTCTTGGAATTTTGGAAAACATTAAATTTCAAAAGAATTAAGGGCTAAAATATTCCGAATTCAGTTCTACCACGAGTCTGCTTTGAAAATTTGAGCGAAACGCCGCCGAGAGAACAGAAGAGAGTTGCAGGTATGACAGATTGATGGAGAACGTTGTTTACACAAGTTTCCAGCAATCCTGAACCGAGTGTTTTATTTCAGTTCTTTTATTGTTTTTCTTAGCAAATAGACCTGTCACGCGAGATTCCCGTCATTTCTATCATATTTAGCCAATCATATTATACCTCCCTCGCGGAGTAGCGTGATCAAAAAATCGAACGATCGAAGAGAAAGGACCCTGTTATTGAAAACACTGTGTTCGTGTTTTTTGCACTGAAAAGGAAAATAATTTAGCTATAAAACATTGCGAAAATATTGAAAAACTTAAAATACTCTCGGTTAAAATTTTAAAATAGCCTGTCTTAAACGGGAATACTTCTTACAGAATTGAAAGTATATCAACAATACGAAGTTTGCCGTTGAAGTCTCGTTTTCGATTATATCTGATTTGTTAAGAATGAAGGTTAGTTGGCTCACATGTATCATTTATTTTCAGTTGACGAGCTAGCTTGTGCAAAGTGGAATTGCGCATTAAACTAGTTCAAAACAACTGGTAGATCCTGTGGACATTATTTTCCTGGTGTATCTTCAAATCCAGTTGCACGCTATAAATCCGCCGTGCGAAACGCCGAGTTTTAAAAAATTGACCACCGGTAGGCCATAGGGTGGGCCATAGACCAGGCCATAACCTACACCATGGCCTAGGCCACGGTTTGTCCATTTGTACTCAGTACTCGTTTGGTACCTAGTCCCCGTTTTACGGCCCAGTCCGCAGTCCGGGTCCGCAAACCATATTTTATACTGACCAGTTGAATGACCCGTTGAATGTTGACTAAATAGTTGAATGTTGAATGATGCGTTGAATGTTGAATGAAGGGTTGAATGTTGAATGATGTGTTGAATGTTGAATGATACGTTGAATGTTAAATCAATAATTGAATGTTAAATCAATAGTTGAATGTTTAATAAACAGTTGAATGTTGAATGATGCGTTGAATGTTGAATAAATAGTTGAATGATGAATGATGCGTTGAATGTTGAATGAATAGTTGAATGTTGAATGATACGTTGAATGTTGAATGACTAGTTGAATGTTGAATAAATAGTTGAATGTTGAATGATGTGTTGAAGGTTGAATTAAAGTTGAATATTAAACCAAACGTTGAAAACAAAATACATAACTAAAGATAAAATTAGACGAGTTGAATATTGCTACATTTGGCTTGCCATACTGTACCGGTGTGAGTGGCCACATTCACATGATTGAATAAGGATTCTGGCTTAAAATTATTGTAAATTTTCAATAAGATGTACTTCAGATTTATAGAATTCATTTCATAATGACTTGTGAGATCTTAACATTTGGTACAGTTTGCGAGTGATGGCTTTTTGTCAGATCTTAAAGCTGCTGTACCGGTGTGAGTGGCCACATTCACAATGATTGAATAAGGATTCTGGCTAAAAATTGTTGTAAATTTTCAAAAAGATGTACCGGTACTTCAGTGTTTTAGAGTTCATTTCATAATGTGAGGTCTTAACATTTGGTATACAGTTAATTGCAAGTGATGGCTTTTCGTCAGATCTTAAAGCTGCTGCACCAGTGTGAGTGGAAACATTCACAATGATTGAATACTGGGGTTTCAGTAAGTTAGTTTTGAAATAGCCGTCTGAGCTAACTAAAGTGAAAATACATAGCATGTACGGACAAAGTAGGTGGCGGTATGAGGTAAATTCTGATAAAGTAGGCAACGATTTTTGCCAGTTGCTGGCTTCTAATTGTTCTAAAGTTTCAATAAGATGCACAGTACTTCAGTTTTATAGAGTTCACTTCATAATGTGAGGTCTTAACACTTGGTACAGTTTGCGAGTGATTGCTTTTTGTCATATCTTAAAGCTGCCTTACCAGTGTGAGAAACATTCCCAATGATTGAATAAGGATTCTGGCTTTAAATTGTTCTTAATTTTCAATAAGATGTACAGCCGTACTTCAGTTTTATAGAGTTCATTTCACAATGTGAGATCTTAACGCTTGGTCCAGTTTGCGAGTGATGGTTTTTTGCTGGCAGCCCCTGCAAAAAGTCTGAAACCACCCTGCGCATTCCTCCTGAAGAAAACTGCTGGCCAACAGCATTTTTTTGACTTCAACGTAGCCTAAATTACATTTAGCCACATTTAAAGAAAAGTTAAAAATTCTGCTTTGAGATATTTTCATATGAATGCGGTAAAGAACTTGTCATTAGGCAGTGTTGGGTACAAGTACATGTATGTGTGCACTCAGTGATTTTTTTTTTATCTACTTCCCATTTAACTGAAATAGTGTATAATGTACAGCTGTAAGCTCAAAGTACATTGAATATCTTGTTGAACTGCTTTAGTATTTCACTTTCACTTTGAAAGATTTATGGTTCCTCTTTCCGATAAGTAGGGCTCCCATAGAATAGCTTTTGGGTAGTATGATTACTGTAATAGACATTAATATGAATACAATGTTGAGGATTTACACAGGATTAAACTATTATTATACTTGTGTAGTACTCATTTAAAGAGTTACAACTGTGTACCATGCAGACTCTAAAAATATGGATGCTCAAAACATTCCTGAATACATACTGTACAACGGATGCACCTTATTTTATCCTCCCTGGAATTACACGTAACCACAGTCGTTATGCTTATAATATTAGTTCCCATCATCTTGAGTGTTAAACACGAACTAATGCAGGGATCTTACAGTATCTACATAATTTGTTAATGAGTAATAATTACATATTTAACTTTACTGCTGTTATTGTTTTAGAATTGAAAACTTACATGTGCATTCATGTTTATTTCATCAACAGCAAGAACCCTGTTGTTGCATAAAGGAAGAACCATTTCCATTCATTGCCTTTGGCACCCTGGATTTCCTGGGAAAACTACACTTGGCCGCTGATAAACAAATTATCATTTTGCATTTATAAGCATTCCATTAGTTGAGGCAGCTCTTGCTCTACACTGTATTGGCAACATATTATGTGTTTATATTATGCCCAAGGTCTTTGGATATTCGTTGTTGTACAGTATGTGTTGTGGTTCAATTTCATGCTTGGTTCAATTTTTCTTTGTTCTATACTCATGACAATACACCTGTACGTTACCATATACAAAAACAAAGGAAAACATTTAATTAATATTGCACCGCAACATAATTATACTATTATAGATGTTTGTAGATCTTCAAGCATGCATTTTGCAGATTCATGATGGCAAGAAGCTGTCATTCATCAATCATACATTTTTTCAACTTGCTAATAACAGTGTTTCACTGGAGACCACTTGCAATAACACTGTGATGTGTTGTACTACATGCTTGCCATTAATTTCCCAAGACATGCAAATATTTTTTCTTAATTTTCACTTATGGATCAAGCATGTACATGTAGAAGTAATAATTGTATAACAGTGGACAATTTATTGATGAAAACAATCACCTGGCTCTACTAAGGTGCTGACCAAACTTACAGACGATTTGTTCAATGCTTTTAAAAATTTATCATTACTTTTGGACAAATGAAGGTGTTCCAGTTTTCTTGGTTTTTATAGACGTTATTCATAAATGGCTGCCAATTCATTATTCTTTTGTCCTTGTGCAAGTTAGCCTACCAAACCTCGTTACCATGTGCTAAATTAAAAAGAATTCTTGCACTAATATGAGGCTTGGTAGGCTAATTTGCACAATAACAAAGGAAAAATAAAACAGCCGCCATTTATGAATAAGGTCTATTGTACATGGAGGATACTATAAAGTTGCCAAGACGAGGCCAATTTCTTCAATTCAAAATTCAATTTGTACAGTGATTTGCTTTTTTATAGCACGTAAACGGTATTTGTGAAAAAGATCACAAAGACGCTTTATTATTACCGTAACATTATGATTTACATGTAGTAGTTATTGACAGATCCTGATACTTTTTACTTCATTTTAATTTTAACCCAAATGTAAAGCACTTGTATTCATTTAGTCTACTCAGTACCCTGAGTAACATTTTAAGTCACTGTCTGAGTAAATTTTTATTTTACTCAAAATACAGGGTACATTGTATGCTTTACTCAATTGTGAGTTAATGATAAAGAGTCATTATGGTTACTCAACAGCTGAGTACATTTTTCACGCATATCTCATCACGAGTTTACAGTTTACTCACTATGCGTGAATGCAACGACTTACTCACTATTTTGAGTTCATTTTATTTATTTATTTATTTATCTATCTCTTATTTCATTGAATTTGCTATCCTGAACAAAATATACACGTAATAATACACAGATTTTACTATCCTCAGAAAAGATATAGAAAACTGTGGGAAAGGTGTATTTTGATCACTTTTACTATACCGAGCAAAAATGTGCACAAATTATTTTTTGATCACATTTACCATCCTGATAATTTGGTCACATTTACTATCCTGAGCAAAAATGTGCAAAAATGACTATTTGATCGCATTTGCTATCCTGTCCAAACTAGTTCAAAAACAACAGTTTACATTTACCACTTTGGCAAAGAATTTCAAAATATCAGTTTTGGCATCATTATCACTACCATGTAAATTGTCAGAAAAAAACTAAGTTATCTCTGCTTTTTCGTATGGGGGCAAATGGGAAGCAAAAACGGCATTTACCACCATTGCCATGGTTGCAGATATGTGGCAGATTTGATCATCTGTCCTGCGGCAAATTTGAGCAAACATGAACAAATTTGGCATTTGCGATAAGTTTGCTTTAAATTTAATTTGCTATAGGTGGTTTGCAGCCAATCTCTGGAGACACAGATAACAACGGTGTAATGAACAACTGCTGGTGGACGAACAAAAGGAGCTAATGAGAGATCTATTGTTTACGTCCACCAGCATGGCGGCGATGACGTAACGTGAAAACCACCTATACAGTTAATTCCGTTTTTTCGTCCAGTGTCAAATGGTATACACGGGAAATCACTCGCGTTTGTCAAAATCCTAATAATTTCCCGAGCCGAAAGGGAAATAATTAGTATTTTGACAAACGATCGTGAAAGTTGCAGATGAACAATGAGTCTCTACAAGCCTGAGATGACACTAAATGCATGTTGTTTTTTCCACTTTTAAGGTTAGAGAGTTGTTCAGCGTGAAAGATTTCGCACCACAGGGTCTCCGTTCGCATGTTGTTTATAAATTTGTTTGTGCTGGCTGTAATGCTAGTTACATTGGCAAACCGCTCGCCACATTTCTACTCGCGTTCGTGAGCACCTTGTGTACGACAAGGCTTCTTATGTTTACAAGCATTTAGTGTCATCTCAGGCTTGTGCTTGTTGGTGGCTATGCATATTAAATGGGAGAAGCCTTTTTTAAACCAACAGTTACAAAATGTTGGATTAACCCTTTCTATTTAGTAAGTTTTCTGGTCGAATACCTCATGTTTTATATTTGTTTTCATTATTATTTTAAACTTAAAAGTGTTGTTTTATTTTGACAAAGCGCAATTGAAGTTCATTCGTCCCTGATTTACAAACAATCAGATAAGCGAACCAAAACAATTCTTTCTGCAAAATACCAGCAGCGTTTTACATACAACCGTCGATTCTCTGAGTCGAATATTCCACTCAAGTCGCATTCAATTCAAACCTATCGAATTTAAATGTTTTCGTTATTAAAGTTCTTTGTTGAAGGGAAGCCGTCATAAATACAAGCAGAATTCCTGTTTTAAGCTTTAATACAACACAATTATCCCCCTACCTCCAATCAGACGGTGTCTTCTTGTCTCCAACAACCACGACCTTCCAACCTGGGATTGTGGCTAGCTTCTTTACATCTTCTGTTGGCGAGCTGATGGACGTTACAACGATCCATTTATCATGCATTTCTTCGGGCGGAGGCACTGGTTTACGCGGGATATTCTTCCAGTTGATATCCGCAGCTAGCTGTTTAAACTGACTGACTGCTGCCCGATTCATCGAGTTTGGAATTATTGGTGTTGATGTTGGTGTATTGCTAACATACTTATAGACACAAACCATGAAAACTATTTGAAGAACGAGTGCCAGGAAATACCTCACTTTAGGCATTCTCGCAAGTTACAGCTTTCACTTCTTGTTTAGCCGCCACTGGAACACCACGCGAATACCACGAGTAAGATACGAGTTCCATACGGATACATACGACTACATACGAATACATACGAGTAATTCTTACTATTCACGAGTATTTCGCGAATTTCGCGATTTCAAAAAATTGCAAATTTTAAATCTTTTTAAATCTATCATTTTAATTACAGTTTCGGTAATGCTGGTGTCTCGCAAAGTCAACTTTTTTCACGCAGCCTTGCTTGTTACATGTATATTCCGATTTATTTTTTGGCTGATTAGATCTCATGTAGATCCCGCGTTGTACAGCGTTATCGTTGGCGGTCCTTTGCTTATTACTTTCACTTTAATTACAGGCCCTCCCTGAAAACCACTTCAGTGAGTGGAGCCCTCTGACAAAATATTGTCGCCGTAATCATCGTCATCAAGGACTTTAAGATAGGGTCACTACAGACTACGGACGACGGCGATACATGTTGGGGACCTGGTTCGAGGTTCATTGCGCATGCTTGTTAGCACGTGGTTTTCGTAGTCTGTTGTCTCATCGCTCGCTACGGAGAGTTATGAAGGCTATTCGGCGCGTAGTGAGGACCACATAAGTATTTTTTTTTCACTGAATTTTGACTTGTTTTGATTTCTAAACGCTATTTTTATGTTTAACAGTCTTTAGGCCAATAGATTTGATTACTCACGTCTTTTAAATTCTGTCTTGTTTACAGACAGATGACAGCTGATCTTACAATGTCGACAGGAGGTGAAATCAGGTAATTCACTTTCTTTTACGACTTTTCAAAGACGAACTTCGAACGTTGTTCCAAATAAATACTTTTGCAAAATGGAAGTAGACTGTACAGAGAGCTATATATAACCATAAACCCCGTGTTATACACCGAATGCAAATATGGCGGACCACTCGGTCAGCGCCCGGGACAAGTCACATAAAAGCGAGGCTAGTAAGGCCTCGATGTTTTATTTTGACATCACCAGAAAGGCTTGCTTCGACGTCGATTTGGCTCGTTTTGTTTCGCCCTCCCTACGTGTTTTTGCGTTCCTGAATGCCACCAGAAGGGAGTGAAATCTTCCACAGCAGAGAAAGTGTTTTTCTCAGTTTCTCCGTACGCCTCTTAGGGGAAAACAGACGAAGGAAAGGAGTTCACTATATCGCCGAAGGAACTGTTTACGTTCAGCCTGGGAGATCTTAGAAAAATGTGTAAGCGATTGCATTTACCTCCGCGTCGTTGTCATTTGGTCAATGCTTTTACTGGTTTCAACAACGGGGTAGTTGAAGTTCATTCGCTTGGTTATTACACCGTAGTACTTGTGCGATTCCATGCGAGTGGACGCCAGGGGCACCCAACGAGCCAAATCAAGCAAAAGCTGTAGAAAGGCATTTTTAAGTGCCTTGTGGTTTTTGAAGTCTGTTTAAAGCGATGTTTTCATAAGCTTGAAGAAGTTCATCTGTTCGGATTCTCTAGCTGAAATTTTAATTGCCCGAAAATGTTAGGGAACAAAATCTTCCTTTGAGAAAATGCAAGCTGAAATGAACCTTTCCATGAACTTTCTAGGGAACTATTTTCTTTCCTAAAATGCTAGCTGACGTTTTTGACTGCCAAAAACAGCAATTACGGCCTTTCCGAAAACCTTAGGGGCTATGATTTCCCAATTTCGAATCTTTTAGGCCACGTTTTAGTTACGAAAATCCAAGTGCACTCTTTAATCGACGCCGAAAGCGCAGGGCGAATTACCCTCCACCGAACAGATATCTACCGAAACTTGTCGTTGGGTGCCCCTGTGGACGCGGACGTAAACAAAAACTTCTTTTGTTGGGACAGAGGATGTCTTTCAAGAGGAGCTTTTCTTTACCTTGGGGAAGGTACTGGCCATGGAAATCGTGTTGGAACACCACCAGACACCACATGAGCTCGTCATTTAACTGATTTTTTTAAGATCTTCTATCCTGAAATGATGATGTAGTGAACAAACTTTAGTTCCCGCGGCGATCCTGAACTCCTTTTCTTCGTCTCAACGAATTGCATTAATCCACTATTTTGCCTTAGAGGTGAACGGTGGAAGATTTTTATCCCTCCTCGAGGCATTCAGAAACACAGCAACTCGTAGGCACAGCGAAATAAACCGGACCGGATCTACGATGAACCAAGACTTTTCTACAAAACAAAACTTCAAAGCCTGACTAGCCTCGATTTCATGTAGCTCGTCCCGGGCGCCGACCGAGTGGTCCGCCATATTTGCATTCGGTGTATTCTGCAAGAAATAATCTTAAATTGAAGCGGTTCCTAAATCATGTTTGAATTTAATAGTTTATCTTTTCAGCGACTGCTCCAATAGCCAGTCTATTTGGACAAAGTAAGTTTACATTTCTCAAAATTGCATTTATACAATTTGTTTTGGGCTGATCATTTGGGTCATAAATTCATTACTGGTTTTGTATTCTAATATAGCCTGAGTAGATTGGTATTAAGGCATTGAGTTGAAACCTTTTAGGAAAGGGAAATTAATGGAGAAATGGATGAATCGGAATCTAGCCTGCGAAGCAGTCGATTCCTTGCCAAACGCTGCGCGGGAAGATTGAGCAAGCAAGCGGGCGAACGAGCGTGACACTGCGGTCAGAAAAAAAAATAATGGAAACAAGCGGGGAGGGGGTGGGGGGCGAAGGAATCGCCTGCAATCAATCCCACACATTTTACCAAACGCCGTTCGCCCACGAACGGGGAGAAATGATGCATTTTTATTGGTTAGTGGCTTGTCAGTCAAGAAGTAAATCAGAAATTTGACAGTTCATGCATAAATCCGACATCAGAAACACGACGAACTGAGGAATCTTTCAAATTTTCTGTTCAGGAAACGTTGAATGATCTTTCGCAAAACGGCAAACAAATTCGTCTGAAACCGGAGCCTGCAATTTTACCAGCTGGCTTTGGTAAAAGCGCCATCTTATCTATCAGATACTTGCGAGAACGAAGAAGAAAATTTCCAACGAATCTGCCCGTGTTCTCGCGATCTGTCCACTTCAGAGCTTGATTTAAATCAAATAATGGAGGCGAAATCCATGGACTTGACTGCGAATTTGTTGCCACAAGCTTCCCTTGTAGACGTAGGAGCGGGAAAATTTCAGTTGCTAACTCGTCCGCGGAAAATTCACTGGAGAAAGAGGTTGTTTACCATTTAGAAAAAATTTGCGGAAATTTCGGTTGGGAATTTTGGTTCAGAAGGAATGGTACGTTTTGTTTACCATTTGCATAAAATTTCCGGATTATCACATCGCGCTCGCTGATTGGATAGATTACGCTCGGTCAAAACCCAAGAGGACTTGAACCAGTGCGAAACAGAGAAATTTCTAAATGGTAAACGAATTTCCATCGGGAACGTCCCAACCAGGAAAATAGGACTACCTTTTCAGAACTCCCGTTTGTCCCGGGAATTTTCCAGTGGGACGAACCAAAAAAACGTTTACCATTTACATTCCAACCGGAATTTCCGGGAATTTGTGGTAAATGGTAAACAACCAGAGTTTCAGTGTTGGTTATTTCACCATTACTCGCTGTCGCTAAACGGTACTTGCTTCGCTAAATTCCATTTTGCTGTCGTTAACATACATCCACTTACGCTAAAAGCCATCATTTCCTACCGCTAAATTCCATTTGCTGTCGCTAAACACTTCTTCGCTATCGCTGGATGCTTAAAACTCCTTTCATGATCAGTGTCCTTTGCCAACGCCGTAAATTACATTAGCTGTCGCAATAAATACTCCTTCGCTATCGCTTGCAAAACTCATTTGCTATCACTAAATTCCATTCGCTGTCGCTGATACTCCTTCGCTATCGCTAAAAGCCATTCACTATTGCTAAAACTCATTTGCTGTCGCTATAAATACTCATTCACCATCACAAAAATTCACGCAGTATTTGCTTTTGCCGGTTGTCAAAAAGATTTACCTGAGGTTAATTATGATTGGTTCTAATTTGACCGTTGGTGTCCCAAGGGAGCGCGGCATTTATCTGGGCGTTCGGTAAAATGTGTGAGAATGACTGCAGGCGATTCCTTCGCCGCCCCACCCCCTCCCCGGTTCTTCCCCAATTTTTTGCTCACCGCAGTGTCACGCTCGTTCGCCCGCTTGTTTGCTCGAACTCCCCGCGCAGCGTTTGGCAAGGAATCGACTGCTTCGCAGGCTAATCGGAATCAGATGCACTGGACAAATCCTGTGTGTGATGTTTTCCTTTTTGGCGTTTAAAATGAATATTTTTTGAAACTTAAACTTGATTTCCAAGTGAAACAATTTATTGAAGGAACAAGGGCCAGAGTAAGGCTTGTTTATGTTCTGTTACTTTAATTTTATCAACGGGCGATAAAAACATTTCAAGGTTACATTTTCGAGCAAGGCATGTAGAGAATATTTTTAATGTTTGGTATTAATTGTAGGATATATCTGTTTGTTTTAATTAATTTTGCTGCCAATTATAGTGGGCCATTTCGCTGGAATGAAGCAAAAAATACTCTGCTTCTTCGTGAATTGTATTCCTTGAAGCCATTTCTGTACAAAGTTGGAAGCAAAGAAGCTGGCCAAAAGTGGACAGAAGTGGCTGGAAAGCTCAACTGCTATAGTCTTTTTAAAGAAATGCCACGGGATTAGCGCAGTGTCAGGGAGCAATTTAACAAGCTGTTAAAAGACTACAAGAACAAGAAGAACAAGGGAAAGACAAGCATGTGGCATCAACCCTTATCCACCAACAGAAACTGAAGTAATGCTTGAGGAAATCGTTGCGGCCATGGAGTCCACACCACTTCGTGTAGAAAATGCAAACAGCAAAAAAGACGACAAGAAGAGGAAGGAGGCCCTTGCCTGCAGAGAAAAGGCCATGGCTACCTTGGCAAAGGCTGGGACAAGTGGTGAAGTCTCTGATTCTGGCGATGAAAGTGACACGGAGAAAAAGACTGCAAAGAGAAGAGGAAGAAAACGAAGAGCAAGTTCTGATCCCTTAAAGTACTTAGCTAAGAAAACAGCTAAGGAAACAGACATCAGAAAGGAAGAGCTGGAACTTCAAAGACAACAGCTGCACTTCCAGGCCGAGCAACATAAAGAGCAATTAAAATTAAAACAAGAGCATGTAACGTATTCCGTCGTTCCGTAAGAAATTAAACGTAGGAGAGAAGATAAACTCAACGAATATTTAGTTACATTCAGTCGTCCGCCAGTGTACATTATTAAAGCAAACCGCACCCCAAATTACATGAAAACGAGATCAATTACGTCATACAGCACATTCCCCTCGACTAACTCAACGTTCAGTGTTCCTATAACCTAATTACCCGGGCTGCGCGCGTCTCGCGCGGCGCCCGGGTCTAGAACTACCGACGGTTCTCGAATTCTTTTTCGTCGTCGAGTATCATCCACAAATGGCACTTCCGGCGTTTCTGCGCAAGCGCTAACTATTTTTGACAGAGTCATGCCTGTTGTCACGTATCGGAAAATGTCGATTCACCTTGTGTCTTTTGAAGTCTGAACAAACAATATGTTAAGAGAAGTGTCTATGCGAATGATTGCAAGTTCAACGGCGAGAAGAAAGCTTTTAACATGAGTAAACTTAACGGCAGATGGACTGCTTCAGGAGATTGCGAGTAGTCTCTAATTTTGGCGACGGATTTTGGGGGCACGTGCGCGCGCGAAGTTGCGAGGAGACGCGACGCGAGGGGAGCGCCAAAAATTAGAGACTACAGACAAAGGGAGTTTGACCTTTCACGGCCGAGTGATTCGGAAGTGTAAATCTCATATCAACAGCAAGAATGATGCCTGTTGTCACGTATCGGAAAACGTCGATTCACCTTGTGTCTTTGAAGTCTGAACAACTAATATGTTAAGAGAAGTGTCTATATGAATGTTTGCAAGTTCAACAGCGAGAAGAAAGCTTTTAACATGACCAAAATTTAACTCCAGATGGATTGCCGCCGTGTTCCCCGTATCGGGTGTCTGGAGAACTCAGACCTAGAAAACTCAGACCTCAGACCTAGAAAACTCAGACCCCCCCCCCCCCAAAAAAAAAAAAATCTGGAAAACTCAGACCCCCTCAAAACTATACAAAAACGTGGACAGAATAAATTATCGCCGTTCAGTGCGCTGAAATGTTACACCGTCTATTTATCGCAGATAACAAACACTTCACGTTATTAAAATCGGCTCCGGAGCACGAGACCTAGAATACTCAGACCCCCCCCCCCCCCCCAAAATGGAAAACTCAGACCCCCTCATAACTATACAAATTTTCAAAGTGAAATAAACGTGGGCAAAATGAATTATCGCCGTTTATGAGGGGTTTGAGTTTTTACAGATTGGGGGGGGGGGGTCTGAGTTTTCTAGGTCTTGTGCTTCGGAGCCGATTATAATAACATGAGACGACAAAGGAGAAGTGTTTGTAAACAGTTTCACTCTGCTAATTAATTTTCTACTCACATTTCACCGAGACGTACTCCATTAACGTTTATGCGAAAAAATCCTACATCGTTCGATAAGCGTTTCCTTTCTCAAACAATTATCCATCGAAGCGAAAACAAGTGTGCTTAGTTTTTTTTTTTTTGGAATCAATACACTATTTTTATCACCTTGCAAAACGATAAACCTCTGTGGCCTAAAGGTCACTGTTCTTGCCTGTGACACAGCTAACCCGGGTTTGATGTCCTTTAGTGGTATATATCACGGGCTTTATTTTTCTGTTTCTCTTTTTCTTGTTCTTTTAGAACTATTTTTTACAAGTGTTATAATTACTGTTCTCAATGGTTGAGCTGTATTTTAGAGGAATATATGTTGATAGGGGTCTAAAGAAATAGACTCCAACACAAGCTAAACACGGCAATGCGTCCGATGTAAGAAAGACAGACTTCCCTCTATTCTTTTGTTTAGCACTAAGTTAGGGATACAATACTGTTTTTTGCAAGCCCGGGTTTAGGCTAATTGTAGCCTCTTGTTCGATCATACTGTCTCAATTAATCTGTCCGGTGCCTTACGCACTCTAATAGATCGGCGCAGTGGGGCCTGTTCCGTTTCAGGTGAAGCCGTTTCTAGAGAAGTTGATTTCTTTGTCCCTGATTGAGAATTGCTCTTCTCCTCCAAGCGAACTGGGGCTCCAGATTCCACAGGCTGCATGACTGGCGTATTCGATGGGAGCTGTGGAGGTAAAGGAACACTTGCACCAAAACTGCTTTGTCGAACGGGGTCTAGGACAGTGTTCCGAGATTCCTCTACTTCGTTTCCTTTGGAAACCGCACTGTCGATGGTATCCCGTCTAACATGATCTAGATGCCGCTTCCAAACCCGACCATCGTTCAGCACTACTACATAAGACTTCGGTCCACTCCGCTCTGCTATAGAACTTTGGCCACCATGTCTTTTCTTTCCGAAGGTCTTGCACCAGGACTCTGTCACCAGGGTAGAATTCTCTGAACTTAGTGTGTACGTCGTGCGTTGCTTTCTGCTTTGCTTGTGAATCCATCACCTTTTCCCCTACGTTTGGGCGAAGAAGGGTAAATCGAGTGCGTAACTCGCGACCCAGGAACAGACTAGCTGGTGTTCTGCCAGTGGTAGGGTGGCTTGTTGATCGGTAAGACAACAGGAAATTGGCAATACGTTGCTGAACCGACAGTTTACTGCCTTTACAAGCCTTCATGTGGTTCTTGAATGACTGAACCATCCTTTCTGCCAAACCGTTGCTGGCTGCGTGATAGGGAGCAACGCGTATGTGTTTAACGCCATTGACATTCAAGAAGTGTGCAAATTCTTGGCTACGAAATTGTGGACCATTGTCACTGAAACAATGCACTGGCAATCCATATTTGGCGAATAGTTCCCTTAATATGGCTATGGTAGCCGTAGCAGACGTGTTCTATCGCATGAAGTAAATCTTAGGCCAGCGAGAATGTGCATCGACGACAATGAAGTAATGCCCGTTTTGGTCTTCTGCGTAATCAATGTGAACTCGGTGCCAGGGTTTACTTGGCCATAACCACGGGGTTAGAGGAGCTACAGCAGGTGGCTTCCTTACTTGCTGACAGCTGGCACAACTTCTTACAGCTTTCTCAATTTCCTGGTCAATGTTTGGCCACCATAAGTAACTACGTGCCAACTCTTTCATTCGTACGATGCCTGGGTGACCTGTGTGCAACTCTTCCAGCATGTCTTCCTGATACCGGGTAGGTATGATCACTCTTAGCCCCACAGAAGACAATCTTGCTCAACAGACAACTCGAAACGGCGGTTGAAAAAGGGTTGCAGGCGAAGATCTTCCACGTGCTGTGGCCATCCTTGTTTGACAAACTCTAACACCCTGGATAGTATTGGGTCAACTCGTGTGGTGTGGCTTATCTCCTTGTGCGTAACAGGTAACGAGTCAATCAGTCGTTCTTCCACCCTACAGATAACATCCTCTTCGGTAGACATGGAGAGCAAGGGCAGTCGTGACAACGCGTCAGCCACTGCATTTTGCTTTGACGGAACAAAGCAAAATGCAGTTGAAAATGTAGTTGAACGCTGACCGTATAATGGCCCAACGTTGAAGACGCATGGCTGCATGCGAGGGAATAGCTGTCTTTGGACCAAAAATTCGCTCCAGTGGCTTATCGTGAAGTGACGCCCGTACAGGTACAAGAGGAAACGTTTAAGTCCAAACATAATTGCCAAGGCCTCTTTGTCTATCTGCCCGTAGCGTTTCTCGTGTTCGTTCAAAGTACGTGACGCATAGGCAATTGGGCGTCGGTTGCCGTTGGGATAAGCGTGCATTATAACGGCGCCCAAACCATATGGAGAGGCGTCCACCGACAGTTCCACAGGGAGCTTGGGGTCGTAATGCGTTAACACAGTCTCTGACGTTAAGGCACATTTCACAGCGCAGAAAGCTTTATCGCAGCTTGGCGACCAGTTCCAAGGTGTGCTCCCCAAGAGCTCGTATAGGGGATGAGCGAGCGTAGACAACTTGGGTATGAAGTTGGTCAGTGCAGCTAACATTCCCAAGAAGGAACGAAGTTCAGTCACGTTTCGAGGGGTAGGTGCCTCCTTGATGGTCTTGACCTTTTCGTCGGTCGGTTGAAGGCCATACTCTGAAAAGCGCAGCCCAAAGCATACCACAGAAGGTGCCATAAATACACACTTCGGTAATTTGACTCGCAAACCAAACTTCTTAAACTGCATAAAAACTGCCTCCAAATTCCTCAGATGCTTCCTCGTCGTTTGCGCCTCCCACTAGCAGATCGTCCATAATCACACAAGTTCCGTCAAGTCCTGCTAGCTCTTGCTCAATAAAACGTTGTCAAATGGCTGGGCTAGATGAAATCCCAAACGGCAAGCGTGTGTATCGGAATAAGCCCTTGTGGGTGTTAATCGTACACAGTTTTTGTGCCTCTTCGTCTAGAACCAATTGCTGATACGCACTTCGCAGATCAACCTTCGTAAACTTCTTCCAACGTTGCAATAGGAAACTGCTCCGTCTTAATTGCTGGGTTGACTGTGCCCTTGTACTCACCACAAATCCGAACTGACCCATCGGTTTTAGGCACACAGACAATAGGCGTGACCCAGTCACTCACTTCCACAGGTTTAAGAACTCCTTCGTTTTCCATACGCTTGAGTTCCTCCTCCACGGCGGAACGTAGGGCATAAGGTACCGGGCGGGCCCGCTGAAACACAGGCGTTGCGTTTTCCTTCAGATGCAATTTTGCTGTGACACCCTTGACCGTTCCTAACTCAGGCTTAAAGATCTCAGCATACTGTTGCTTAAGACGTTCGACCCGTGCATCACTATCTTGACCGATCAAAAACTGACCACTGGACGATGGAAAGAGGTTTTTCCAGTCCAGGCGAATTTTCATCATCCAAGATCTTCCGAGCAAAGGAGAGGCGTACCGTTCTGCGCGAACAACAAGTAGTGGCAGTGTTGCCTGCTGCCCGTTGTAGTCCACGTCGACTAAAATCTGTCCTGCAATGTCCAACGGTGCACCAGCATAGGCGTGGAATGATCTTTCTACTGGCCGCAGTGCAAGGTACTTGAAATACCGCTCGTAATCTGCGTAATTTAGGATTGAAGCTGCCGCTCCCATGTCTACTTCCATCAGGAATTCCACTTCTTCAATCTGCACAGGGACCTTCACTGCAGGTGCTGAAATTCCTGCCTTGCATCGCTCGGATTTTTGGTTATCCTCAAGGGTAAAAATGGATCCGAGAAATTCATCTTCCGCGTTATCCGGCACACCAGCCTCAGAATCCTGCTCATTGTGATGGACATGTTGTTTGTTCGCCATCTTCTTCAATGGTTTCACATTACGACACTCGGACTTCAAATGACCCGTTAAATGGCAGTTAAAGTACTCAGAATCCTTGTATTTGCAGTTGTCTGGGGTGTGATTCGTTAACCCACAACGGTAACATCGCTTCCTTTGGTTCTCCGTCTGCTGAGGTTGTTTACCATGCCCGCCGTGACGACCGCGTGACCACGCGCTGTCACGCTTAACTTGGTTTACACTCGACGATGAATTTTCACCGTGACAATTCGCTCCAAGGTGCCGCACATCTTTCTGTGCTATTTCTTGGGCGATTGCAGCGTCCACTCCTTCTTGAAAAGTGAATTTGGCCGATAATAATTTCCGTTTAATCTGTTCCGAGCGAAGCCCGCAGATGAAACAAGCGCGTAGACTATCGTTCAACTGCTCGTTGGTGAATTCACATGTTCACGCGAGACTTTTTAGCTCTCTCACAAACTCAACAATGCTTTGCCCCGGTTTCTGGCTTGCAGAGTGAAATCTGTATCTTTCTGCGACCTTTAAGCAAGTTGGCTTGTATTGACTACGCAGCAGCGTTGCAAGTTGGTCAAAGGTCTTCGTGTTCGGTGCGTCGGGGAATGATAAATCCTTTAACACTCGATAAACACCACTTCCAATAGATGTTAAGAGTATTGCTGCAATCGTTCGAGATAGCTCTCGATATCTTCGGACTCGGTCTGCTCGCCATGTTGTTTGCTTCTGGTTGAGCTGACGTCGGAGATCTAACAACGGGATTTTCACTTGCTGTTCCGTTCGTCGACACTGACTGTTCGTTCTCCAGTTTACCTCGTCGCCACTGTAACGTATTGCGTTGTTCCGTAAAAAATTAAACGTAGAAGAGAAGATAAACGCAACGAATATTTAGTTACATTCAGCCGTCCGCCAGTGTACATTATTCAAGCAAGCCGCACCCCAAATTACATGAAAACGAGATCAATTACGTCATACACCACAGAGCAGATCAAGCAAATGAACACACTAAACCTTGTTCTTGCTCTAGTACAAAGTGATAAAACTTGACAGTTTTGTTTTTTGGAAGTATGGTTGTTTTGCTTTCCCATACATTCAGTGATAAGCTGCATTTTTGCGTAGAGCTTATAGGGCTTTTATACAGATATTTAAGATTTTTCATTTTTGCACCCTTTACTTTTTGTGCTTTTTAGAAAATTACTTTATCAGCAAGTTGCCTGTGTATCAGCACCTGTTCACTAAGAATCAGAGAATGCAGTTTCTTGACCACCAGTCATGCACAGAACTTACAAAATTATATTTCACTAATAATTACTGCTTAAAGAGTGCTTTTTGTCAGTTATTTTGATGATAAATGGCATGTTTATTGAGTTGTTAGGATGGAAAAATGTAAAATCTAGTTCATGTTACTGTTTCTGAATGTTCATTTACTCTTATGCTAGTTCTTGGAATTGTCACCGAACGAGATTCAAATGTTCTGTAAATGGGAGTGATGCATTTTTCTTTTATCCATGTTTTTTCTCCTTACCAAAATAAGATGGGAACACTTCTTTTTATCTACAAAGCACCCCGAATATTCCAGTAAGTAGTTTTTTGTTTCACTAGAATATTAACAAGCTGTTGAGTTGTGCTTCCATTTATCAGAGAAATCCCACAGAGAATGTTAAGAGCAGGTCTCTGAGAAAGTGAAGCAAAGTTGGAAATGAAAATTTTTAACCCCCCTTCATTTTTTTTTTTTGTGGAGGTAGGTTGCCTGGGGGGATGAACGAAAATGCCCATATAAGGGTCACCAGATGTGTCGTTCTCATGGTAACCACAATTGCTCATATCCGCCTCCAACCCATGTTTTGAGGAAACATTTTACTCTGAAATGGCCGACAACTATGAGTCTATTTCTAGAGTGAATGAAAGCCAGTTCAAACGACATTCCACCAGAAGGTAAGGCTATTCCTCTACTTTCAAACAAATGCTGTTATAGAAAATAGTGGCTTTACTATGTTGCCTGTCGGCCATTTTGGCAAACATCAACAACAAGCTCGATCAATTCCGCAATTTCTCCGAAAGTACTCTCTTTCCAGGCACCAAATTCGCAGCAGAGCTTAAACAGATATTAGAGTTTCTAAATATCAGAAAATCTATTTGGGGAACACTATATTTTGGTCATGGGCAACAAACATATTTGATGGAAATTTGAAAACACCTCAAATTTGGCCATTTTCAGACTGGGTTTGTTTGCTCTAAAATGGATTAGAGTAAGAGTTTAAGCTCTTAACATGTTTTCTATCACATTGTCTTTGAAATAAACGTGATGTGTGATGTTTTAGATCATTACGATTGATTGAAACGAAGTTTAAAGAGAGCCTACCTTGTACGTTTTGGCAACTTTTAGTGAGACGGCTTCGTGTTTGCTCGCTCCATTTTCTTCACCAATTCGAGCACAAATTCTGATATTCAGGTCAAAACGTATAGCCTCTTCTATCTGAAATAGACTCAGGGATTTTTTGAGCCACACTGAGACGCTCGTGTATTCACAAGCATCTAGCTTCTTGTAGAGTACAGTTGACAACGTTGAAACACTGTCATAGACCCTTTTCATAATGGCGCCCGACAAATTATTCTTTTATTCTTATGATAATAATCCCTACTAGCCTTGTCAACATGTGCAAAATTCAATAGAATTTTTTCATTAAAGTGAGGTTAGTAGGGCTAATTAACACATATACAAAAGAATAATTAAAATCGTCCGCCATTATGAAAAAGGTCTATGATGTTGTGGTTTCTGCCGTAAGAAAGTCGATCCAAGGAGTTACATAAATGTTTCGCCATGCTTAGTAAACGTAGGCCTGTAGATAAGGAATACAGTATTTGGCTAAAAGCGGCCGGTACATACTTGGTGTTCGTTGAGAGGCGAAAATGTTGTTCTCAAATCAACTCGTGTGACAAGGGACCGGAAATGGCAAGGCGTAGACTGCTGACCGGATGTTTCATTATTTGTTTATTGGTACAATTTCTATGTTTCTTCGTGCTTTGCTGTTTTCGTAACAACTTGCCAGATATAATATAAACGGTTTTAAGAGCATATACCTCCACAATGCATGACTAATTGAGAAAGGAAGAATTAGGCGAAGTTACACTGCAAGGCGAGGAGCTTGAACCTTTCAATTTTTGCTTTTGGCAGAGGGCAGAAGTATATTTTCCTGACTGGAAGTATATTTTCAATGCCAAATTAAAAATGCCGTGAGCACTGAAGCTGATTTGCATATCGTAGTAGTCCCAAGAAAATAAACTGACGGCAGCTGAATGGAAAGCTGTTCGTTTACAAATTTCATGGGGGGACGGGGATTGCACAGGAAGCGATACAACGTTATAATGCGACAGAGAATTTACCAGACATGTGGAAACCCACGGACTAGGTAAAAACCCGCTAGAAGATCAAGTGCGGTTCGAAGATCTAAAGTAAAATCTTAGTGAGGGGACCGGAAAGAAAATCAGCGGTGAGGAAGGATTCAGGCTGATGAAACGAGCTCCTGGCCAGGATGGCAAACGATTATTTGCCCATGACGATTTCTTAACGTCGCAACAGATCTCTATATACCTCTCTCCCATTGGCGCCAGACAGAAGAATGTCCCAGATGCAGTTAAGCCAGCTATGGAGGAACGGAGAGAAAATGCTACACTAGCAGCAGTACAAGACGAGTTAGTTGAGAGCTGCTGCTGTACATACAAGAGGCCGTTAAACATCTGTTCCCTGCACAGAGATGAGCTTCCGCCTAAGCTTACTTTGAAAAGTTTATACCTGAAGTACCGGCCCGCGGCATTCGGTGTGTGTCGGGAAGAAAATGGGAGCCATATACACTGTATGTTAATGCCCTGTTCAGCTTTAAGCTAGTAGTATCTTTTATTTGCCTCAAAAAGCAGGGGTGTGCTAAAGTTGATATCAAGGGCGTAGCCTTTACTTACAGAATGAAAACTGTTTTGTTTGCACACCGCTTGTTGAGAACTCCTTTCAGTGACTCTCAATAACCTATGAACATCATACAGCAGTGTACAGTGTAGAAATCATAAGGGTTACACCTAGCTTAGCAAATGCAACTGGGACAGTAACAGCATGTGGACATTTAAACTAATTTCATGTTCGTGTCACTTCAAGGACTGTAATTTACGAAGTTCAACCCATTTTTTGATGTCTCCGCTAAACTATCACAAGTCCAGTTAACAGTTGTAATAGTTAAACAATGGTGGGGGTGGGGGTGGGATTAATGGAAATTTGGGTGAAGATGTGCTGGCGACGTGCTGTAAGACATTATTACACCCATTTTTAAATCACTGGGAATGTATGCAATTTGATTGGCTCTCGACAGTGGAATTTATTTGCGAATCGCATTATTTTTTGTTCTAAATCGCATCCTTTTTCTAACCTATCGAAATGATAACCTAAGTGTTATAATTTCTCGAGTTTTTGTAATATTTCAAAACACAAATTTTCTCTTCCCTTCCCCCCTTGGTATGTTTGTTTTTGTACGCGCGACGCGCGTGTTTTCTCTCAACCAATCAGGTTTGAGCTTCAATTTGAACTTGAGTTGACGTACACACTTGTGTCGTGTGTTGTTGTTGTTGTTTTTTTTTTTTGAGGAGTTTTGCATTTTATCTTTGTCGCTTCGTCTCTACTGTTTTTAAAGTTTCTTTTTCCTTCTGTTTGGTTTAACTTTGGAGCAATGTTATATTTCATTTCATATTTTAATTAAACACGAGAAACAAGACCAATCAACGGAGTATGGATTCTCTTCTCTGAACAAGAAAAAGGATTTTTTACATTGTGCCGAGACCCAGGAACAAAGCGACTGAACTGAAGAATTCACTCTAACCGCTCACTCTAACTGGAAAAATGTCTGACGAAGAGCTGAAAAAGAAAAGAAGGATCCGTGGAGGCCATAAAGGATACGTTACGACGACTCTGGAAAAGGTACAAGCCTTACTCAATGAATTTGAACCCACTCTGGCGAATCAATTGAACAACATTCTTGGAGCCTTGGACGACGAAATCCTGGCGTTAATGAAAGAAGAGCACATCGAAGATGAAATCAAGGAAACTGGAACCTTCAGATAATCTATTCATCAGATGATAGTATAAATTGACGAAACTCCACATGCATTGGAACTGGAAAAGGCCGGACACTCAGATAAGTTAATTTCTCATTCTAATTCTAACTCGTTTACTGAAAGTTTGGGAGCTGGAAAGGCGAAACTGCCGAAGATAACTCCTAAGAAATTATATGGTGATCCCATTTCCCTCAGTCCATTATGGGACTAGTTTGCAAGTGCTGTCGATGACAATTGTAGTTTATCAGATGTTGATAAATTCAATTATTTGAGAATTTACATGAAGGGCCCGCTGCAGGAGCCATCCGAGGGCTACCGCGGACAGCAGAAAATTATGAAGCAGCCAAATCCATTCTAAAGAAGCGTTTTGGGCAGCCTCAGATAATCATTAATGCTCACATGGAGGGATTAGTGAAGTTAGCAGCAGTAACTGTTGACAATGACTTGAAACGTTTACGCTTTCTTTATCATCGAATTGAGGCACATGTTCGAGCCTTGCAAGCCCTGGGAATAGATTCTGGCTCGTATGGGAAACTTTTGATTCCCCTTCTCATGGAGAAATTACCCTCGAGCATGCGTTTAATTATATCGAGGACTGTGGATGACCCACAGTGGATTTGGATGTTCTGCTAAAGGCATTCGATCATGAAATTGAAGCGAGAGAGCGTTGCGAACCGATTGGAACAAACCCAACCGACTTTCCCACTCCTAAGAAGCCTTTATCAGTGCCGAAAAGTAAGGGTAAAGAGGTTTCATCTGCGTCAGCTCTTACTAATCAATCTGAGGGATCTGTAACCTGTACCTTCTGTAAGCAGAGGCACCCCAGCGCTAGTTGTAGTATAGTTACTGACATTTGAAGCCAGAAGAAATCTGTTGAAGCGACAGGGCCGCTGCTTTGTTTGTTTGCGTCGCAGCCACTTAGCAAGAGATTGTTCTCCAAGCAAGACATTTCGTATTTGCTCGGGAAGACATCAAATGTCAATCTGAGAAAGGACCAACTGCGATCACGTCACCTCAGAAAATACATCTCAAAGAAACAACGTGGTGTGGCCAACGAAGCGGACCGCAGAAAAAGCATGTCCTCTACAACGATGTTCGTGGACTCAAACACGTCAATTCTTCTACAAACGGCCATCGCCTCTGTATCAAAGATCCATCAGCATCATCCTGTTGTGAATATGCGCATTCTATTTGACAGTGGCAGCCATCGGAGTTACATATCTGAACGAGCGAAAGGAAAATTGGGTCTGTTGTCCAAGAGGAAAGAGAAGCTACTCATCAAAACGTTTGGACAAGAAAATGAAGAATTAAGAGAGTGTGACGTCGTGGAACTCTGTGTTAAGGGACTGAGTGAATGGTGTCCAGATGACTGCTCTTACCGTCCCTCTCATCTGCAGCCCTCTAAAGGAACAAGCCATGCAGCTTGCACAACAGTCCTACAGTCACCTGGCAGACTTGAAACTTGCTGATCAACCATTCGAAAGCTGTGGTTCAGAAGTAGACGTGTTGACTGGAAACGATTTCTACTGGTCGTTCTTTACTGGAGAGACGAAACGGGGGAATCAGGACCTTTGGCGATGAAGACGAGTCTTGGATGGGTGTTATCTGGTCCCATGCCCTACACATCTGGTGCAGACGCTGGTGTTAATATGGTTACTACACAAACCCTGAAGCTAGAAACCTCTGTATTTGACGACCTTGGTACTGACAAGAAAGATGACGACCCGCTGTTAGAGCAAGTGAAGAATTTCTGGGAGTTTGAAGCCATCGGTGTTTCAACACAGGAAGGGTCCGTGCATGAGAGGTTCTTGGATACGATTCATCTACACAACGGTCGTCATGAAGTCTCTCTCCCTTGGAAGGAACAGCACGCGTTACTACCGGACAACTACGCCTTAGCAGTTTCCCGCCTGGATTCGGTTCTAAAACGTCTCAGAAGGAATCCTGAGCTGTTCGCAGAGTATAACCGTATAATTGAAGAGCAATCGCCGCAAGGGATAATCTCCGATGTCGATTCCGACGCACCAGTCGAGGTTGGTCGCCTTCATTATTTGCCACACCATCCAGTCGTACGCGAGGATAAACAGACAACTAAGGTGAGGATATATATGATGCGTCTACCAAGTCTACTGGTCCATCGTTGAACGACTGTCTTCACGCAGGTCCATCGTTGCTTTCGGACATACCTGATGTGCTCATGCGATTCAGGTATCATCGAATTGCCTCGTCAGCCGACATAGAGAAAGCTTTCTTAATCGTAGGAGTGGCAGAGCCCGACAGAGATGGCTTACATTTACTGTGGATTGATGACCCTACTAGCGAAGCCCCGAACCTTGTTGTTAAGCGTTTTAACCGAGTCGTGTTTGGCGTCACGAGTTCACCCTTTCTCCTAAATGGCACAATAAGACACCACGTCACAAGCTACGAATCAGAAGACCTTCAGTTCGTAAACGAGTTCCTGAATTCTCTCTATGTGGACGATTTCAATGGGGGAAAGGACAATGATTCCGAGGCCTTCGAACTCTATTCGAAGGCCAAATCTAGAATGAGAGATGGAGGATTCAATTTGAGAAAGTGGATCTCAAATTCACAGAAACTGATGCAGTGGATTGATCACGAGGAAGGCGTTCCTATAAGCGAGGCCGCTACAGTAGCAAAAGAAGATGAAACATACCATCTTGGAACCCATCTTGGAATGGAAGGCAAAGCTTCTGAAGAGAGAAAGATTATTGGTCTGAACTGGGACATAACAAGAGATGCCTTCATTCTACGTTTTGATTGGCTCGTTAACTTCGCTAAAGATTTGCCATTGACCAAGCGATCAGTTCTTAGACTCGTCGCAAAACTCTATGATCCTCTCGGTTTCGTATCTCCTCTGTTTACCACAGTCAAGATCCTCTTTCAGGATTTGTGCAAGTTGAAGATTGACTGGGACGACCCTTTCAACGAAGAACTTACTGTGAGGTACTCAAAATTGTTGTCTGATCTGTCGAAAGTTGATTACATTCCTGTGAAAAGGTGTTACTTACCAGAAGACGTAATTTCACTGCAAATTCATGGTTTTGGAGATGGCTCAGAAGTGGCATATGCAGCAGCTGTTTACTTGAGAATGGAAACGAGTCAAGGTGTCTACGCCCAGTTACTAATGAGCAAGTCAAGAGTCGTAACGCTTGCTAGACAAACGATTCCTAGGATTGAACTTCTAGCCTCACTCATATTGTCGAGATTGGTAAATCGCGTCCGTATGGCACTTCTCCCTGTAGTCAAGGTTGACGAGATATTTTGCTGGACATATTCTTCAACAACTCTCCACTGGATCAAGGAAGTGGGCAAAGAATTTAAACAATTCGTAGAGAACAGGGTCACTGAAATACGTCAGAATGTGTCACCCGAATCTTGGAAGCATTGCCCTGGGCTTCAGAATCCTGCGGACCTGCCTTCCGAGGCATGGGAGGAGACGCCTTGAAACAGTCTGAAATATGGTGGCATGGTCCATCGTGGCTAGTGAAAGAAAGAAGTACGTGGCCTAACTTTGGAAGTTCCCACGAGCCTTCAAGTGCTTACTTTGAAGAAATGCGTCTGAAAAGTAAACCGAAGTCTTCTACTGGGCTCATTGTAAGCGCTTCGATGACATCTTTAACAAGAATCTTCGACCCAGAGAAGTATGGAGAATTCAAGAAATTGATTCGAGTAACAGCACTTGTTCTTAGAGCTGCGCACAATTTCAAGTCTCGTACACATGGTGAGGTACTGGCTGGTCCTTTGAGTACAGAAGAATATGCGTATGCAGAGAATCTATGGTTGCGCGAAATGCAACAGTCCGTAATCAAGTCTCAGCGATTTAAAGAATTGGAACAGCAGCTAGGATTATAGCGGAGCTCCGGCGGAGCACCATACTTATAGAAACCCGTCAACTGCTTTTCTCATGGTAAAAATGGCTAGCGGTATTGCTCGTGGGCGCGTACGCACGACGACGACGGAGTCGCCCAATAATTAATAATATCCTAATAATAATCATAATAATCCAACATGGCGGCCATACTCCAGCTGATCACCTAGTTTACAGCATACATCTTAGATATAGGGCATCCGTGTCATGGCTAATTGACACCTGTCAAAACAAGGTTTCCGCTGACCAGTATCACGTGACCATATCGCGGGCTCAAGTTAGAGCTCATCGAGGTCCGCTGGTTTTTTGAAGTTGACCGCTGACCAGGTAATGGTTTTCAATTGGATCGCAAGCTCAAGTCAAGTTAATTTAACCAAAACGAGACATCCAAGCCACAACGAGGCTTAATTTTTCGCGCGCTTTCTGCGGCTCGAGATTTCACATTCAGTTGGTGTCTTCATTTTGAGCAAAACAACATCATCTTCGAAGTTCAGTTTCTGTCTCTTAATTCGCATAAAGGGCATAAAAATCAAGAACTACTTAAAAGATACTCCGGAAGGTGAATTTTCAACTGGAAAATGGAAGAGCAAAAGGTTGTTCGCAGGAAATTCTTCAATTTTTGGATCCACTTCTATGGCGCCCGGATTGTGTGGTTGAAAAACAAAATGATTTAACGCTTCAGGGCTTGTTCACTTTAACGCGACATCTTAACAACTCACCGGCATTAATGGGAGGAACGAGTAGCTCACACTTGGTGGAAGAAGTTCTTTCTTTGAACAAACCGTTTGCTATCTTTGTAGATGCGAGTTTTTACTATAGTGGATCGATGCGTATTTTCAAGTGGTAGAAAGCTCGACAACACAGGTAACTTAAATAAATTGAAGCGTAGCATTTGGTTTAATCGTTGTTAATTTTGTTCAGGAAGGAAACTTGTATTTCTGTCTCGACTGGATATAAATTAACAGTCTACTCGTTTTGGACACAAAGAAGTAGCTAGTCGAATTGTTTGTTTGTTGTTTCACAAGCGAACGAGTGATTTCCTCCGCTTGGCTGACTGCACATGTGTTTTCGGCGTCTGTGTTTCTGCAGTGTTAAGAACTGAAAGAAACGTTTGCCCTTATGTTATTAACACGTAATCGCAATGAATCCTCGAAAAATTAAGGATTAGTATCACTTATGTTTTGCCCGATGAGCGCAATTTCAGCAACTTTCTGAAAACTGGCCCAAGTGATATTACTCGGCCCCATGCGATTACCTATCCAAACTATCAGGATTGTTTTCGTTTTTCTCTTTTCTACGACATTTAAGCTATGTCTAAACTTAACGTACTATGAAAAATGTTTGTTAAGTCCCGGCTAAAAGATCAAACATTTTCTTCCATTATCGTGTTTGTCAAGCATAACGTTTGGTGGCTAAACGCAAAATAATGTTTGACCAAACACGGGACCAAGTGAGTCCAAAAAAAAGTGATTTTTGCATATTATTGCTGAAATTTTCGACGTTACGTGGCTCGTTTGGTTGCTTTTTACCGTTTGTGCACGATTTGTTTGTTGAGGTGGCTAAACGATCAAACATTTGTTCGTAGTGCGAAATTTTGGATGAACATGTTTGATTTCGATCAAACATGGAAAGCCATTTAATGCACTATTGTGAGAGGTGGCTAAACCGTCAAACATGCTCGTCCAACGATGTTAGATGAAAATATTTGATCATTCTTTGATTGCTAAATTTGTTTTTGAACAAACGCACGCGTCGACTGTATTGTTTTCTTGTAATGTTTTGATGTTTTTAAACCGCGGTTAATTCCCGTTGACTGCTCTAAACATAAAATATTGGCGCAAGGAAAGCCGTGCGGTGTTCTTCAATACCAGTAAAAAAATAATAATCGTGGAGCTCCGCTTTTAGGCTTGGCTAAATCTATATATTATAGAGATGACAATGAGTTGCTGCGACGCAAAGGCAGACTTCAGAATGCTACTATTCCATTCAATGCCAAGTACCCCATTCTCCTGCCGTCAGATCATTACCTAACAGTTCTTATCATTCAAGATTGCCATAAGCGAGTTCTACACAACGGAGTGAGAGAAACCTTGGCAGAACTACGGTCAAGATTCTGGATTGTGAAGGGACGACAGATCGTTTGCAAGGTTCTTTCAAGATGCGTGGACTGCAAAAGGATTGAAGGGCGACATTACGCCATCCCGCCGACCGCGCCCCTGCCTCAATTTCGTGTGAAGAAAACCCTGCCTTCACCAACACTGGAATCGATTTTGCTGGGCCGTTATTTGTAAAGCGTGACAGTTCGAAGGAGCAGAGTGGTATGGAGAAAGTCTACATTGCCTTATACACCTGTGGAAGTAGCCACATTGATGTTGTACAAGACCTGAGCGCGGAAGCGTTTATCAGAAGCTTTAAACGTTTCATCTGCAGACGAGGTATACCAAGATTGGTTGTGTCAGATAATGCCAAAACTTTCAAGAGTGCCGCCAAGCTATTGTTATCTCTCTTTGAGCTGCCGGAAGTTCAAAGCCTTCTCTTGAACCACAAGATTAAGTGGAGATTTAATTTGGAGGTAGCTCCGTGGTGGGGCGGTTTCTTTGAACGCATGATTCGTTGCGTTAAACGTTGTCTGAAGAAGATCTTAAAGAACGCCAAGCTAACCTATGACGAGCTTTCTACGGTTGTAGTCGAAGTAGAATGCGTGCTGAACTCTAGACCACTCACGTATGTATCTTCAGACGATACAGAGGAACCACTTACTCCTTCTCATTTGTTGACGGGGAGGAGAGTTGTGTCTATTCCTGACGAATTTGCAGTCGCTGAGGAAGATTCAACTAATCGCAAACTTCTCACTAGGAGTGAAAACGTAAGGCTTGTGGGATGTGGCTGGAGTGACAAGGATACTTCACAAATTAATGTGATCAAGTAAGCTGAAGCCACTATAAGGGCACTAAGGCCACAAGGTAGCGGGCATTACCCCTTAAATCTACCAAAGCAAAGATTGAACCCAAGCATTAGCAGCCATGGACAGCTGTTTCGGCCTTGTTAGGCCTCATCAGCTATGCCATGCTGATGAGGCCTAACAAGGCCGAAACAGCTGTCCATGGCTGCTAATGCTTGGGTTCAATCTTTGCTTTGGTAGATTTAAGGGGTAATGCCCGCTACCTTGTGGCCTTTCTCACTAGGAGGCAGCGTAATTTGTCCGCATTGTTGTCTCACTTTTGGAATCGTTGGAATCGAGAATACGTTGTGGAATTGCGAGAGAAGCACAGGTCTACTATTGGAAGTGCCAACAGCTCACCATCAGTTGCACCTGGTGATGTTGTCACTGTGATGGAAGAAGGAAAATCGAACCGAGGCGCGTGGACACTCGGAAGGATTGTAACGGTGCATCCAGGAAGTGATGGTTTCATCAGGGGTGCTACAGTGGAAGTTGCCTCAAGCACTGGTAAACGAAGACGTCTAAGAAGACCCTTGCAGAAACTGTTTCCATTGGAAGTTCGAGAGGTTGGAGTTGCAGAGCGAGAAGAGACTGCTGAACCACGGACAAGGACTTCGCAAAGGCAGAGAAGGAATGCTGCTATTGCGGGGGAAGATAGGAGGCGTGCAGTCGATCAGTTTCTTCATGAACTGGATGACTCTAAAGGAACACTGATCGAGGGGAGATCGAGTTTTTGTAATATTTCAAAACACAAATGTTCTCTTCCCTTCCCCCTTGGTATGTTTGTTTTTGTACGCGCGACGCGCGTGTTTTCTCTCAACCAATCAGGTTTGAGCTTCAATTGGAACTTGAGTTGACGTATACACTTGTGTCGTGTGTTGTTTGTTTTTTGAGGAGTTTTGGATTTTATCTTTGTCGCTTCGTCTCTTCTGTTTTTAAAGTTTCTTTTTCCTTTTGTTTGGTTTAACTTTGGAGCAATGTTATATTTCATTTCATATTTTAATTAAACACGAGAAACAAGATCAATCAACGGAGTATGGATTCTCTTCTCTGAACAAGGATTTTTTACACTCGGTTTCCTGGTGTGAATAAACAAATAATAATAATATTGACGAATATGTACGATTTCAAAATGGGTGTAAGAAAATGGCAATTGAACTTTGTGTCCTGCAATTTTGGTCTGAAATCATACTTATGATTCCAAATCACGTGTAGTCTACGAATTTGCACTCCTCTCAGTTCAATTTCCATTATAAATCCGTTCATTTTTATAATCTGTTCAAGAATAGAGACCTTTAATTATTCGTAACCTTTATTCTATTATTTTTCATTTCACATACAGAAAGTATTTTTCTATAACTGACATCATAGAATTCGGTGTTTTTGAAAATGTTGTTGGTAAAGGCACATGTAGGTCATGTAGAGCTCGCACGACAAACGTTGACACTGTGTTCAAGGCTACTGGTCCAGAAAGACACCATGTTGAGGACGCTAAATAGCGAAATTGCATACCCTGTTTAATTAGGATTCAAGACCCTGAAAACCATGCCTTGTCTGACGGCACATACCCGTTTAGGCCAAACAAGGGAGTACCCCTCCGCGGGTCAAACGTGCAGCACTTTGAATTTGAAGTGTTGGGTGCCCAGATACTGACACTGAGATTTGACATTATCTACAAAAAGGATCTTAGGCCTCTTAAATCCAACAACGGTTCAAGTCGCAAAAATTCCGAGTCAGATTTACTATATAACTGCCCGATCCAATCTCGTAGAACCATTGGTTATAATATCACCACCAAAAGTTAAAAATTCTTGTGTCGGACATCCGGTCAGCAGTTTCAACTTCCATTTTCGGTCTACACGTCTTCCCGAAACTTCCCGACAACAACTTCATGGCAACTGAAGGCAATGTATGGCTCGTTTATAGCCGAATGCTTTATTCTTCGTCTTTACAAGCGTATATTTGTTTAGTGCATAAAATCATGATTCATGTAATTTCCTCAATAAACCCCAATGGATGGATTTTACAGCATCAAAGGCAGAAAACACATGCAAATACCACGAACGTGTTTATCAAGAACATGTGGATCGAATCCACAATCATCCCTGGTTTAAAACAGCTGAAACATCCCTACTGAGTCGATGTTCAATAGGAGAAACTGGGAAATTGGTCTTACTTTTCGAGCCTGCACTAGATTTGGTCGAGAGAGACGAGCGAACAGAGAAATGGACGCGATAATAGTATGCTGCATAAATTACCAAAATTTACAAGGTAGGCTAACTGTCAAACTTCGTTTTCATCAATCATAATGATCTAAAGCATCATACATCAAGTTTAGCCTACAGACAAGATGACAGAAATATGTTTAGAGCTTAAACGCCCACCCTAATCATTTTAGAGCAAGCCAATGCTTGAATTTATTCAAATTTTGAATTTATTCAAATTTGCTCCAAATGTCTTTATCGCCCATGGCCAAAATAATAATAATAATAATAATAATAATAATAATAATAATAATAAACGATTTATTAGTAGTACTTCCACAAGGTGGCTCTTCGCCTACTAATTACAAATCTCAAATCAAATCAAATTAAATCAAATGTTGGTTTTGAGTAGAGGGGAAAACCGGAGTACCGGGAGAAAAACCTCTCGGAGCAGAGTAGAGAACCAACAAACTCAGTCCCCGCCGAGTCCGCGAATCGAACCCGGGACACATTGGTGGAAGGCGAGTGCTCTCACCACTGCGCCAACCATGCTCCCCAAAATATAATTTTCCCCAAATAGATTTTGGGGGAGCAGGGATGGCGCAGTGGTGAGAGCACTCGCCTTCCACCAATGTGGCCCGGGTTCGATTCCCGGACTCGACGTCATATGTGGGTTGAGTTTGTTGTTGGTTCTCTTCTCTGCTCCGAGAGGTTTTTCTCCGGGTTCTCCGGTTTTCCCCTCTCCACAAAAACCAACATTTCCAAATTCCAATTTCATCTGCTTGTAAAGCGCATTTGATCATATACACATGGAAAATGCGCTATATAAGTTCTAAATTACTTATTGCGGAATTGATCGAGCTTGTTTTTGGTGTTTGTCAAAATGGCCGACAGGCAACATAGTAAAGCCACTATTTCTAGTTGTTTGTAGAAGTCAAAATACTATAACAGCATTTGTTTGATAGTAAAGGAATAGCCCTACCTCCTGGTGGAATGTTGTTTGTATTGGCTCACATTCACTCTAGAAAGACTCATATTTGTTGGCCATTTCAGTGTAAAATTTTTCCTCAAAACATGGGTTCGAGGGGGTATGATCAATTGTGGGTTACCATGAGAACGATACATCTGGTGACCCTTAATGGGCAATTTCGTCCATTCCCCCAGGCAACCTACCTCCACACAAAAAATGAAGGGGGGGTTAAAATGTTTCATTTCCAACTTTGCTCTGGGTCAGGTTTTAACCCCTGTGAAGACACCACCTGGCCAATATACTTAACTTCAGGCACCTGAAACTGGAACTTGTCAGGGTTTAATTTGACATTGTTTGCGCGCGCACGGTCCAAGACTTGCTTAAGTATCCCATCATGCTCAGCATCATCCTTCCCACCAATGATCAGGTCATCAAAGACCACATGCACTCCCTCGATGTCCCCGAACAGCTGGTCATTGCGTTTTTGAAAAACCTCAGGAGCTGAACTAATTCCAAATGGGCACCTCAAAAAGCGATACCTCACGAAAGGAGAGTTGAATGTGCAGAGAAATGAGCTTTCTTAATCCAATGGAATTTGCCAGAACCCATCTTTCTCGTCGAGGATAGAGAACGCACCTTTGCCACTCAACTTTGAAGCAACTTCCTCAGCAGTGGGGATTTTGTAATGCTCACGTTTAAGGACTTTATTCAGCTCTCTCTGGTCCAAACACAAGCGGAGGGATCCATCTTTCTTCTCAGCAATCACGAGACTGTTGACCCAGTCCGTAGGCTTGTCCACCTTGGCAATCACACCGTTTTTCTCCATGCGATCCAGAGTTTCCTTCAGTTTACCATGAAGGCTAAACGGAACTCTACGGGGAGGGTGTACCACTGGAGTAGCATCTGGTTGTATCTCAATATGATACTCTTGGGTCATACATCCAAGGCCCTCAAACACATCCTTGTATTCACGTAACACCATCTCCTTAGAATACACAGTTTCTGTCAGGCTGTCAACTTTTTTTACAAGACCAAACGTTGTGCATGCTTCCAGGCCAAGAATTGGTACATTAGCTACATCGACCATGTAGAAAACCAAACTGTGTGTTTTATCCTTCATGCTGCAGCTAAGAGTGACTTTGCCCTGTGGAACAACCTTGTGATTCCTATACGATGACAATGTTTCACTGGTTTGCTCCAGGTTTCCAGGTAGGTGTAGACGGTCATAAATTTCACAGGATATTATGTTGGCTTCAGTTCCAGTGTCCAACTTAAGATCAACAAGTTGTCCACAAACTTTCATCTTGCTGTACCAGGCTTTCCAATCCACCGAATTTATCTCCAGCTCTCCAACAAAAAGCTCGGTATCCGCTAATCCATTATTACTTGTGTTCTGAGAGGGGCTTTCCGCTGGGGCAAACAACGGGGTGACTGTGTGCACTTTCCTGGTGCGCTGGCTGCACATTTTAGCGGAATGATATCTTCCATCACACACAAAACATGTTTTGCCAAAAGCTGGGCACTGCCTTGGGAGAAGTTTACCGCCGCACTTTTGGTAGCTAAAGGGAGACCCTTCGGATTTGTGCCCTGAGCTTTCATATTTAGAGCCAGTCGAAACAGCTAAAACTTGTCGGGCGACGCACTTCTCATTCCTTTAGCTGAGTCTCGGTCACTTTAGCTGCACGGCAGTGAGATATTGGCTTTCTCCAGGGTCAACTTGTTTACATCTATACGCAGTAAGTGGCTCTGCACTTTGGCATCTCTAATTCAAAACACTAAACGATCACGGACCATCGTATCAGTTGATTTAGTGTACTCACAGTTCTTGGTCATCCTCTTAAGTTCCGTGACAAATTGGTCAACTGATTCTCCCTCTTGATTCCAGAATTTGTATCGTTCAAACAAAGTGTTTTTTCGTGGACTACAATAATCGTCAAATTTCTTCAGCACCACGTCGAAACAGCTAAAACTTGTTTTTCGGGCGACGCAGTTCTCATTTCCTTTAGCTGAGTCTCGGTCACTTTAGCTGCACGGCAGTGAGATAAGGCTTTCTCCAGGGTCAACTTGTCTACATCTATACGCAGTAACTGGCTCTGCACTTTGGCATCTCTAATTCAAAACAATTAAGACGGTTACAGACGAGCAAGTTTTCCTTGAGAAGTGTCATTGACAATTTTTATTTGCTCGTGTTTATGAGCGACAAGTTTTCTTTGGCAAGTTTTGCCTTCACAAGTTTTATTTGCTGGTGTGAACGAATGAACAAATTTTCTTTGCCAAATATTCACTGTAGCCAGCAATTCAATTACACAGCGGACGGCAATTTTTTTGACAAGTTTTCCTTGTTGACCCGTACAGACGAGCAAGTTCTGCGATGTGTCAAGTTTTTCCTTGACAAGTGCACTTGTTCAAAAACTAGCATGCTAGTTTTTGAACAAGTGCACTTGTCAAGGAAAAACTTGACAAGTTTTTCTTTACACACCAGCAAATAAAGTTTGACAAGTCAAAACTTGTCAAGGAAAACTTGCTCGTCTGTAACCGGCTTAAACGATCACAGACCATCGTATCAGTTGATTCAGTGTACTCACAGTTCTTGATCATCCTCTTAAGCTCCGTGACAAATTGGTCAACTGATTCTCCCTCTTGATTCCAGAATTTGTATCGTTCAAACAACGTGTTTTTTCGTGGACTACAATAATCGTCAAATTTCTTCAGCACCACGTCAACCTTTTTCTTATCCCCTTCACTTTCAAATTCGAAGGTATTAAAGACTACTAGGCCGTCTTCTCCGACGCAATGCAGCAATTTCTTCATCCTTCTGATCGGCTTCTGTCGCCCTTAAATACAGCTCAAAACGTTGCCTCCAACGCTTCCAGTTCTCGCTTAAATTTCCTTCCAAACTCAACGGGTTCGGCGGCTTGGATTGCTCCATGTCATCTCAGTTTACCGCTGCCACCACGTCATGTTTATTTAACTAACGCAACAACACTATTTACAATGGCCGCTCTCACTCGACAAGGAGCACATGGAAAATCACGTGACCGGAAGTACGATTACAATATGTGACACAAGTCCCCTCTACACTGAAAAATTTCTCGGTCAAATCCAATTTGTTTTCAACATTTTGTTGTCACCGAGATCAGCAACTAGCTTACGATTATTCACTGTGTTAGGCTGGTAGACGCGATTAATAATCGCGAGCTCCAATACGCAAGATCAAGATTATTAACCGTAAAATTATTATCTAGAGAGGGGGATAGTTGTTGATCTCGGTAACAACAATTTGCTGAAAACAAATTGGATTTGACAGAGAAATTTTATAACATCTGGTAGCTAGGGTACTCGATCTTCGTTGAGGCGACTCTTGAACGCGAGCACTGAGTTCAGTTAATCATATCATAACAACAAATTAGCAGCGCGACCGATGTGAGACACTTACAAGAAACTATAACTTGAATAAGCCTCTACGAGGCTCCGTACCTAAATCTCTTACAATCGGCCCCGGAAAAATAAAATTTTATTTAATCCATTTAAAAAATGTCAAAGAGTTTGACCTACACTGTGAAATTGACAAGATGGCAAAAGCTCGCTTGCCTCGCAGCCGCGAACGATTCGCACAAATACACTGCAAATATCATTGACCATCATTCCCGAAATCCTATGAAAGCAAAACTCAAGGTAAAATTGAATCACCTCAAGAGTTCATAAGAAAGCAAGCCCGGTGAAGAGTAGTTGTGACCGAGATCGACAGCTAGCTTGCGATTATTCTCTGTGTTAGGCTGTAGAATAATTCACTCTTTCAGCTGAATTAATTTCTTTGTGCCATTTGGCGTA